>CATQJL010000326.1:19444463-19771999 GCA_958299035.1 Cylicocyclus nassatus
AGCAGTGGTATCAACGCAGAGTACTAATCAGACACACAAAGCAGAACAGCGCTTATTCCTCAATCCCGCTTTGCGCTCGGAGTTCCACTCATCAAAAGGAAAAGCGGGGTGGAGGAATAGGGCCGGAAATGAGATAAACCTAGAAGAAAATCCGTCACAAACGGTCAGAATACTCCAACTGCGCATGCAAGCAGTGGTATCAACGCAGAGTACTCAGTTCGAGCGCTGTGCTGGAACTGTGCCGCTTTGTGCGGCTCAGTATGAACCCTGCCTCAGAAACCTTGCTTGCTTGCTTTTCTAAGTCAGAGTGAATAGGAACTGAGCTATCAAATGGTGCATGAATCGGGCTCCAGTCTATAAAATTCGCCGAGTTACGAGCCTACGAAAACACGTCCTCATGAAATTTGCACAAAATGTAAAGATCGCGTACTTTGTTGAAATTCCACCGTGAGTGGTTTTATAAAACGCGGGCGGGGTAGACATAACATTTGCAATTAGTCATGCAACTACTCACGACGGAATTTCAACAAAGTACGCGATCTTTACATTTTGTGCAAATTTCATGAGGACGTATTTTCGTAGGCTCGTAACTCGGCAAATTTTATAGACTGGAGCCCGATTCATGCACCATTCGATAGCTCAGTTCCTATTCACTTTGACTTAGAAAAGCAAGCAAGCGAGGTTTCTGAGAGATACGCGAGAAGTGCAGGCAAAGTTACGCACTTTCGTGGTGCAGTTACAGTTACCTCAATGTATCTCTCCAAAAAGACACTGTAATCCTCAAAGACCACGATTTTCGTAAAGAGCGTGTTCGAAAACCTCCATAAGCGAGGTTTCCTTACAATTCAAGAGCATCAACATTTTGACCAAAATCCATCGGCGAGCTTCCAGAGCGTAAAACGAGAAAAAATGAAATAACCCGGATATCTCGGAAAACTTGCTCATAGAGGTTATCCGACCTGCTGATTACGATAATCACATCTGCTTAGCAAGATAGCTTCGTATCCTGCGGATATGGCGAGTAGAATTTGGGACGACAAGCTTTTCCACAATTCACCAGCCGTTCTATTCCCTTTGAAAAGAGACCTGCGGCTACCGTTTAGCAGATTATAATCTACAGAAAAAGTGCTATCGAATCATCCTTGCTGGAATGTACTTGGGACAATGCTCGCTGCTTTACACCTTCGCGAAAAGACGTCCTCAGAAAGATTCAAGAATACTGAAATCGAAATATCAAGGACATGCTGTAAACCAAAAGATTCGCCTTGATGAGCTGAGTACAGCACCGTTTTCGGATTCAGAATATACTTATTCCGGAGGAAGTTATGGCGAGTAGAATTTAAAGGCGCGTGATTTTTGCAGAATTCACCATCTCTTTTCGCGCTTTATAAAGCATGTCTCCGTCTACTTTTCACCGCTGGATTATCTACGGAAACAACTCTTTCCGATTCGCCTTACCTGAATCTTTTAAGTGTGAAAGGGGCTGGCCCACAGCGTTGCAAAGAGGC
This sequence comes from Cylicocyclus nassatus, assembly GCA_958299035.1. Lineage (NCBI taxonomy): Eukaryota > Metazoa > Nematoda > Chromadorea > Rhabditida > Strongylidae > Cylicocyclus > Cylicocyclus nassatus. The sequence goes on from CATQJL010000326.1 coordinate 19,445,972, forward strand.
GTCTGCAGAAAAAAGTGAAGTTTTGCTGGAAGCAGAATATCATAGTCATGCGGTGTGTCACTTTGCTCACATAAGCAACAAGACATGCTGATTACAAAGATTATAACCGTTTTGCTAATCGTAATGTTACTGTATAGTTATGTTTGTTTGACGATAAGTGGTTCATGCATATTTACTAAGTTCACGTACTCCTTTCTCTTTTTTCCACTACAAAAAAAGATATGGTTTTCTGCTGGAAACACTCTGCAGAAACTCTTCCATCAAACGCTCTTTATCTTAAACCTTTGCCTATATTATGCGCCGAAAGACACACTCTAGACACCACCACAGGATGCAACGGATTTCTACCATGCACTTACCGTGACCGAGCCGATTACAGCAGTTCAATATACGAAAAGATTCGTCTCGGCGAGCTGAATCCAAATCTGCCTTCAAATTTGAAATCCATTGAAAACGAAGGGAGTTATGACGAAAAGACGCAAAGTCGGCGACATCGGCGACATCGGCGAATTCGGCGACATCGGCGAATTCGGCGACATCGGCGAATTTGGCGAATTCGGCGAATTCGGCGAATTCGCCGAAATTTTTCACATTCCACTGTCACAACTGTAATACGAGGCCATCCCTCTACTTTTTATCATAAGAATTTCAGGCGTTTCATAGCTTCGGATACAAAATTTCAAGCTCAAAAATCCCACTTTTTGCTTTTTAGGATCGCATCTAAATTTGCGAGAGTCGCATCTAGATTTTTTCGAGCTTACTGCTCCTCAATGGCTAAAACTTTTTCCATGAATAGTATGGGCACACCATACTACAAAGTTTATTTGCAGCCTCGCAGTCTTTTCCTGTCTTTAGTTACGAATCTTCAAAATATCGTGCTTATGCACTTTTGACATCGTTCTGGATGGCGCTAAAACAGTTTTTTTTCGCACGATCTGTGCAAAAGGTACAGTCGAGTAGATTTCCTGCTTAATATAGTGTCCCTGCAGACGCGACAACGCTGGGGCGTCAATAATTGCCTGACGAGTTCCCGATCTAGTGTTTTCCAGTGTTTCCTTTGCTTATTCTATGCTTTTTAGGTGACTCGTTGCTGATAAAGAAGAAAAGGGTAAGTTAGAGAGTAGTTTCTGTTTTCTGAGAAGTTCTATCATCGCATATTCACAGATATCCACGTGGAAGCAGTTCGCCTAAGCTTCTTGTCTATTTTTTTGTCACTTCATGTCTCTTTCTTCTTATGAGGTACTTCTTTGAACGCTAGTGGGTTTTTACGATTGACTTATTGTCTTTATCACATGAAGTACTTGATTAAAATGCTATTTCTTATGGGTGAAAGCCGAAGGTGCTGCAGGACAAGCCAACTAGCGTTCAAAGAAACGCCTCACAAGAAGGAGGAGGTTTGAAAGAAGAAGTGACAGAAGAAAAGGGAATGGCAAGAAAAAAATAGACAAGAAGCTGACGCGAAATGCTTCCACGTGGATATTTGTGAATATGCGATGATAGAACTTCTCAGAAAACAGAAACTACTCTTTAAACTTACCCTTTTCCTCTTCATCAGCAACGAATCAACTAAAAGGCATGAAATAAGCAAAGAAAATACTGGAAAACACTAGCTCCGGGACTCCCAAGGCATTTATTGACGCCCCAGCGTTGTCGCGTCTGCAGGGACACTATATTAAGCAGAAAATCTACTCGACTGTAGGAATTAAGCCATTTAGTCGAAAACATGTTTTAGGCTTCAAAGATATCGTTTTTCTCCCTTCAAAAAATGATGCCGCATACCGAATTTGCTGGCCAGAAGTATGCTTGAATTTCAAAAAAAAAAACTTGCAAAAATCCAAACATTATTGAAGGTGTGTATGCGTGCCAGAGATGTTGCACATACCCTTTTTTCAGAAATTCTGCTTTCGAAGCCCCAGTGAAGTCTCACACATTCGACAAAATCCATATCTTTAGCAACGGTGACCGTCAATAACTTGTAAATCTAAAGTAAAGCTTAATTATCATTCAGATCGGAATCGATGTTCTTCTTTGTCAGATAATGTCCTTTCCATTCATATTTACCCAACCGACAATAAACACAGCCAAATCTTCGTCTACTTAACCCAATCTACGCAGAATTAATTGTGAGTTGGTTTTTGAATGGCGAAGCATTACTTGCATTATCTCCCAATTTGTAAGTAGTCATCTATTTCTAATCTATGATTTTGATTGAGGTCCATTGGCAAGCATCTTTTGAGATTGACATTTATGTAGGTTACCGCAAAAGAAAGTGGGAGGGGTAGGTGGGAAGGGGGGGATAGGGAGGAGGGGGGTCGTACGGATAGGTACCTTCAGGGGTGGGGGAGAGTATCTAAGACCGCATCAACACGCTTGACCCTGGTTGAAGTTGAGGAAGCGGTTCGTCGTAGATACGCAGGGAGGAGGGGGGGGGGGGGGGGGAGTGTGTATAAGAAGTAGGTCTTTTGTTTGCAACCTCTTTACAAGTATCTAGAAACAAAAAATATAATTTTACGACAAATATGCCTTCATACTTTGAATATATTAGGTTGTCCCGAAAGTTTTGTCGGTTTTTTCAAATCACTGTAAAACCACGCACAATAAAGACCTGAATGAGTTTCAACATGCATTCGATGCAGATTTTCCTTCTCTTTCTTATGGATGCATTTCCATAACATAACCTTGTGTGCTTTTTTGATAATTGCCAAAATTCTCCACCTGTCAATTTTACGTGTTCAAAGTTAGGCTAATTTTTAAAAAATTTTTTCCAAAGTTTCGAAAAAGATTAAGTATGGATCAAATAGAGCAACTCTCGGACTACAATTTGGTATTTTTAGATTCTCTTAATCTGCTGATTTTAGCTTCAAAAAATTATTTCCCCGGAGGTCTCGATTTTTGGCAGAGTCATGAAAAGCGCAACTGCAGCAAATACTCGAAAGCTTCTGAAGTTTCTGCGTATCAAAACATAACTCTTACTAAACATCATTTATAAAACATAATCAACTTTGAATCGCTTCGAAAAAGCAGCTTTTTGGAATTTTTGGTACTTTTACGTTTTGAACTTATTCAAAAGCTGCGATTTTTATTAAATAAATAATTATAACGGACTTGGTAAGCGCGGTTCATGTAATTTAAAATGGATGCAATGTAGCCAAGGGTTTGCTCTACATAACAGTTACCAGCGCTCTTTGAATACATCAAAATAATTCAGGAAAGATTTGGGGTTACTGCTGAGCTGCTCAAAAAGCCATGACGATAACATTGCAAAGACAGGGTAGATCAGAGAGCAAGTACAACTGTAAGAAAGGGGTTAAAAATCTGAATGAAATATTTCCTAAGCCGTCTTTGGATTGGTGTTTTGTGAGTTCTAGTGAGCGATGAAAAAAACCGACAAAACTTTCGGGACAACCTAATATATTTGAAGCATGATCTACGAATGACTCACAGAAGGAACTCCCCACCGACATGTTGTGCACGGGAAACCATTTGCAACAACTTGCACCCACAATATGTCTGCCTGAACGAGGAGTTCAATAACTTTTCGTCGGGGTGCTGCCGTAGCAATATTTCTTTAGAAAAGTGCAGAATTATGATCTATATAATTTTTGGAATCGTGTAGCGAACACATGAACTTTTCTTTGACCAGACTTTCTCATTGAGCTCATTTGATCTCTTGACAATGGCGAAACACATGTAAAAAGCTGATCTCAGCAAATGCAAAGTTGTTGCGGTAAGATCCATAAGATCCATAACTTCAAGGAAGTTCATGGTTTCGATGACAGAGACTAAGGTAAAACGCTGAGAATGGAATCAAAGTAGTAGCTGTCAACTCTTTGTACAAAAATTTCGTGCCCTTTATATATTAAGAGTGTTTGGAAAAGAGAGAATAAATAAAGGAGATGCTTCCATCAGTTATGGAGGATTCAACATTTTATAACAGAAGTGTGAAACTTGGATACTGTAATCGTAAATTCGCGCAAAAAGTCAACATTCCAGGAGATGTTGCTGATGCAAAGTGGGATGCACGCGTGGAATGCGCGCATGCGGGGAGCGGCTCCACCGATTCGGACATGATGAGGGCACGGATGACATGTTTGACAAATCCAAGCTGCTAACCATAACACTCGAAGTATTATTAGCATAACAGAGCTGGGCCGGAAGTGCGCCGCTACCTGGCTGACTGCCAACATGTCGCAGCTGACCAAGTCTTGAGGCTGTTTATCGGCTCCACTACCCCCTATTGGCCATGGTCGTGCACGGGGCGCAATTTTCGCCTTCGCGGATCGACGCAGAAGCAAAAGTTGTTTGGGTCAGTACCACTCGATACTAACCTGCCCTGCCCTCACCTGCTTCAGCAATCACTCGTAGGCGTTGGCCATTCGCGATTGTTATTTCGCACTTTTATTACCGTGCTCTACTTTTCGCTCTTGCTCTGGCTACGCGAGTCCGTCACCATCATCCAACTTTGGCCAGTCTCGCCTGACCTTTCCATACCGTCTAAATTTACAAATCGCAAATTGCTTGTGTCTCCTGTGATTTGGCGCACATACCTCACCGAATCAGCCTGGAATTGAGAGGATGTCTAAATATTATTATTATAGTCTCACAAAAAATACTACGGTCCTGATCCTCAAGCATCACAAGAGTGAAGCGAAATTCCAGCATAGAAAGCAATTTTTTTCACATCGCCAAATGTTTTATGATTTCCACCTGTGCTTCAAATTTTTGTGTTCTACAATTGGCGTAGTGAGCTGCGCCTAAGCATAAATCCAGGGCTATCAACGGGTTCCCTAGTCACAAAACGTTCGTAGAAGTTGTGTTTCTCATAGAACACATGAGCAATGTCTTCGATCATATTGCTGTACTGACGTATTCGTCTTGGATCCTTGCGGTTATCGTAATCTGCCCTGTTCATTGCATTTGTGTATGTTACAGTGATCTAGAGTATCGTTCGCTATTACAATATTGCGTTCTGATCAACCAAGACAGCGCCACAACTTCCATATACTACTTGCGAGAATTTTACTGAATTTTAACATTACCCCATGATTTGCTGTTATCACATCACATCGAGACCACGACTTAGCTGCGACGATGTGAAACATGTCTCCCGCATTCCAAAGACGAAATATTTCCTCCTGGGTCTAGGAAGACGTATTGAGAACAAATAGTTTGAACTTTATGTTCCCTGCGAATCAATATTTCTTTGAAGTAATTTGATGTCTACCTTTATTTCATAGACATCTAATTGACATCTGAAGTTAGACACATATTGCCATAAGAAAAACAGCACCATAGGAAAAATGTCGTGTCATACGTGATTCTAACCATTACAAGGGGGAAGCTATGTGTTTAGTTGGACCTGCAGTGCTTGAAGAATGTCATTTCATTCCGGAGCATCTTTAATTAGATTTTTGCTTTTGCTTCCCTTTGAACTAAGCGAAAGGTGTCATGTCATACATTTATTTCGGAATAATGCAATAAAGGGACATTTTTACGTTATTAGAAGAATTACTACGACACTTTAAGACTCGGCTTACCCATAACGAGTAAGAATCTCTCAGACACACTAAAGACTATCCAGGAGTAAGTGCGCGGAAAGTAACTGAAAGTGCTCTAACTCACAAAAGAAAGACAACGTTGCCATCTGCCTCATATAAGAGTGATGGGCTAATCTCTGAAGTGTTCTCTGAGTTTCGTGGACTCTTAAATGACAGAGTAACTTAGAGACCAATAGAACTCATAGATCTGATGTCTCATTTGCACTTGTATCTCTATCCGACTACTGCAGCATGATTCTAAACAAAGGTCTGTAACTGCTTATCAGGCAAATAAAGCGTTCAAAATCCGACCTCAAAAGCTAGTCAGATTTTTCTGAGTTTATTGTGATAAGCCATCTTATCGTTCACAGGGCTCTTTTGTCTATGCCCTGAGATCAGGTAACTTCTCAGGTTCTGTGTGACCTTCAAATAGGGAAACCAAACCGAGAACTGATCGTGAAGAATTCTTCATGATCATTCAAATTTGTACACGAAGGCGAACAAATAAATGTTTGAGGCAATTTTCGTCATGCTTCATAAGATATCCTATGCACATTCCACTTTACAAGGTTAAATGCAGCATTCCACTTTACAAGGTTGAATGCAGCTATTTCGCGGCAGATTAACATGATTGCATGTTTTCAAGAGGCTTGTATTGGGACTCTTCAAACTTTATGGGAGATTTTTCTGAATATGATTGTGTAGAGCCTGTAATTACGGGAAACTGCTTTTGTGCTCCTACTCAGACAGTCTTTTCAGAGCACATGTAAGACTAACTGTACTACCCTAAAGACATTTGCTTCTGAAAGATTCATAATCGCCAATATTTTGAGATGATCTATAAACTGACTGAAGTCGAACAGCAAATTCGGAATGCGCGTTACAGAAAAAAAACCTACTCTACGGACATTTTGATCATGAGACCTTCTTCGAAAACGTTACATATTGCAAAAATAGTTAAACTAAACGAAATAGTTAAACGAAAAACGTTTGGGAACTTAATGTGTCACTTTCTATTCCCAGATTTTCACAATGAGTGTAGATCTGAACCACGAACTTTAGCGCCTGCTTGGTGCAGCTCCACTTCAGAAATCTGCTATCACGCAAAAATTGCGTTCGAACTCGTGCAATTTTTCTGACCTGTGCTACTAGCATTTTCTTGGCTTTTCTTCTGTAATAATGGCTGCTAATTTTTTTCGTAGATTTGGCCGATATTGTAGGTTTTTTGGAGAAAATTACAAATTCCTCAAACCAGCGTTTTTTCGTAAGCTGAAGTACGTCCAGCACTGACATCATCCACCCGCTCTTTAGGCCTTGATCTCTGTCTCGTGCTCCCAGCTATAGTGGACACCTCAGTAGGCTCCACTGAGCATTACAAAGAAACTCTCACAGCCCGAGGGCAATTTTATGCCTACTAGTGTTGACCAATAACGGCCCAAACACATGTCCATTGTGGCTCGCCGAACTTTCACTTTGTTTCGATTCGTTGTTTTTGGCCAGGTAATTTGGAGTTTCTAGCCTTCTATAGCTTACCATTGCACGGCCCCACGCTACATAAAAAACAGAATAGGTTTTGGCCTGTTTTTCCTTTGATGTATTCTAGAAGAATGCTTCCCTTGCTCAAGGGGGTGAGTCATGTTCAGCTCTTACATTTTTTCTTTAAGAATGAAGTTCATTTGGCAGCATTGTGAGGACTTCGTGGAACCAGAAAGTAAAGTGGGCTATGGGTTGCGCTGGCAGTAGCAATGGCAGGTCTAAGTGCAATCACGGAGAAAATTGTAGGAAACGGGCGACCAAACGTTCCGCGCTCCACATTACAAGGCCCGGCTGAGTCCGCTCTCAGAAGCAACAAGCAAATTGAGAATTGAAACTTCCTTGGCATTGCTATAAGGGCTATTCGATATGGACAATTCTATGCTTAGTGCTAGACTTGCAAGCAAATCTGCTAGTCTGAAGGTACCCACTAATCGCCAGTCTGCCGGAGAAAAACGTGCTTAAGTACTGCTTCCACAATGCCATTTCGCAGCAAAAAAATTGCTCAGCATGACTCACCACTTGTGTACAAAATCACTTTGGTTACCTTACAATCCGACTCCATGATTTTTGCCAATATTTCGCGTGTTCTCCACGGTCAACGCCTCATTTCTTTTTTGCTCATGTTCACTTCCCGTGACTTGCCATAAGTTCTCGGCCATAAGCTGGCCATGAAAATTTTGAAACCTGTAATTTCCATTTTGCTTTTTTCTGTTAATGGACCTCGCTTTGAAGGAAATGGGATGCAGGTGGACGAGGGCGGTTTAGAAGTGGAGCTGCTGCCGTAACTTGAGCAAGCTGCCGCTTATTTCCTGTTTTTCGTTGAACTTATCCGAATGTGATCGTTCTGCCTATGATGGTTTACTTCGCAGAGAAGACAATTGTATTGATCTGTTTACCAAGGTTCATGGTTCGGAAAAAGTGTAATCTAGCCATGGAAAATTGCTTTCTATGCCTTTCTCAGTTCAGCAAATGTCCACTTTGGATCTTGTGATGCCATTTGGCTTATCTCTTCTTGCTCTCTGTTGTAGAAGTTGCGTGAAAAGTTTGAGAATACCGTTTGTGTACAATATTTTCTGTCTAGTTTCTACTTTTACAGTGTCTCACATGCAATTCTGATGTTGTGGCGCGGACTTGGTTCATGGCTCCATGCTGATTGTCCTGCTAGCTCTGCGCTTAGCATACGCTCAGTACACTAGCTATAATGGTAAGTTTGGTACTCGCCTTTTCGTTGGAATGGTGCTCGCCTTCTCGATGGAACACGTATTTCCTGCTTTCTTTTTTCATCTTTATTTCAAGTCATTTTTTTTATAAAATAACCTTGATCTTTAGCTCTCTGCCTTTATGTGGTCGATCTCTCAGACTTCTCCCAACTTTTAGTTTTTCTTTCCTAATTTGTCATTTATACTATTGTCATGGATATTCGTCTCAATGTGCAGTGATGTACTTAGTGCTTTAAACGAATTGCGAAATTCGATATGCATATACTTTCCAAATCACTATGATAGGGGACCGTACTTTATAGAAGTCTTATACTCGAAACTTTTCTTTTTCATAAAAAGGATAAGGAGAGATCTATCTGCTTAATATTGAACAGTGATTGCAATTAAATCTTATAGTAATCTTCTCTACGAACCTGTAATAAGTCTAGTTTAAGTTGGAGTCAATAGAGCTTTTATTCCTATTTCTTTTACTACTATTGATGAGATGCAGCAAAGTTTCGCTCCTTGAATCGTCCTCTTTATGAATCTCTCCACAAAGCTTCATCGCACGTCCTTTTCATTTATCTGACAAAGCGTACCCATGTAAGAATACTTGGAAGTATTTAAGACATAAACAGCGACAGATGTGACCATTCTGTTACTAAAGAGGGGACCACAAAAAATGGTAATACCAAGAGCAGTGAGGATGTGAGAAGAAAATTTTGTGCAAATAGAGTCAGCGGCGATCTAGATAAACTTACGAGAAAGGGTTGGTCCCCATCAAATTATCTCAGTTCAAAATGGCTCTTGAAAACTATCTTGTTTCGCCATAGTTTCTTCATCGACAGCTCGTCATTTCCAATTTGTAGTGTTAACTTGTTGCGTTGGGTTATATGCGTAAGAATTTCCTACGCAAAAGATACTAATAAAGTTATAGACCATGAACATGTGCTTGGTCTAATAGGTAAAGGTTGGGGGGGGGGGGGGGGAGAGGGGGGCTGTAGGGGCTTTATAGGGTAGTTGTTACATGAAGCATGACCTGGTGTTTTGACCAAGAGCTTGCTACCGCAGCTTACTTTCTAGCTTCAATTCCTCTTGTATCACATTCTCAGAAGCTTTGATACGTTTTTGCTAAGAAATGGGAACCTACCAGCGAACTGCCCTTGGAACTCTTTGTTTAACATGACTGCCATTATGGCTATTGCTTCTTCACGGGCTCAAAAGGTTGATTGACTTATCCTATCGATGCAAGCGGCGTGAATAATTTCCGAGTTTTCTTTTCTGGTTCATTTGTCCATTAGGAAGCCCATTTTAAAAATTTCCACTTGACATCCCACGCGTCCTTTTTCTGTATGAAGCCTAGGCTGGCGACGGATTGCGCGTAGGAAGTCGCCAATCAAAGACACATTTCAGCTCGAGATATGAGCGCGAGCAGCGCACACGCATGATTTGCAGGTCCAAGAGCAGTCAAAATCAGTGCAGGTGATGGCATCAGGTTCCTGATTATGACATAAGAAATCAGAAGAAATTTCAAAAATTCACTGAAAACTGTTTATTGCATCATATTGTCATAGCATTTTACAGCGGTGGCTGGTCGACTACCGGGACGTTGTATGCCAGGCGATTTCGATTGTGGATTTGGCCGTTGTGTACCCATCACGGTATTCCACGACGGCAAACCCGACTGCCACGACGGCAGTGACGAATGTGCGCTTTCACCTAATGTTCAAGCAGCATTTCAGTATCCTTCCAGGGTGCTTCTTCGGTCAGGTCAAGTGTGGTGCCTACTGCATTGATATGTCGCAAGCGCTCGGCTGCATATTTTCACCGAAATGCGACGATTCCAATCGACAACCGCAGTGGTGTGCGGTATCGAGTGAGTTGCCTCTATGGTTCACTGAGCTTTCCAGAAATTCGATACTTGCAAGGAAGTGTCCATTTCAAGCATTGGTGGGGGGGGGGTCGCAGTACTGAAATGTTTAGCAGTTCTGTTGAATAAAGAAATTTTTACAGCCTTCTTCACCCTCAATTAGACATAACTATGAAAGGATTGCGCGATAGGGTCAGCTTTTAATTGTTCATTACCTGTAACACGTAAGTCATCAAGTGATCTGCTCAAACATTCTTTGCTTGCACTCCCTCAATTTTCATCCAAATCGTAGTTTTTCGGTCATGTGGAAGTCCGGAAACGCTTTTTTGAATTATGACTTTCCCTATTTTGAAGTTTTTGTGCTGGTCAAACGTGTGTGCTGACCACACGGCAGGCACGGGTTATTTCGGAAAAGGAAAAAATGAGCAGTTTTTGTTTGTGCGTCAGCGTGGTCATTGCGAGACAGACATGCCTCCAGTCTTTGCTAGAGGAATGCAAAGGTTTAGCACCGCGAATGGGCACTGAAGATGCTAGTGAGAATTGCAAAATGGATTACATCTTTTGAGGGGTGAATAGATTTCTGGTAGATCTCACTATGATGTGTAGATTTATGTCTTTGAATAGCAGCAGGATAAAAACGCAGAAAAATTCCGTTTGATTGATTGTGTATGGTGTGCTATATTTCAACACAACTTGTTTAAGAGGAGAAACTTTGCGGCAATCCGGGTTCTTTTCCTTGCAAAGGATACGGGGAGTGCGTGCTGTGGCAGTGGTTGCTGGATGGCAAGAAACATTGCATCGACGGAAGCGACGAGGGTATCTTTAACATTTATTGAGATTCTGGCTTTTTTGAACCAGGGCTTGGCACGAGCTGGCACTACGAAGTTATTGAAATAAAGCCTCTCCCCTTGATTACGCAAGATTTTTACGAACTCTCCTTTGACGTTTCTTTTCTCTTGTTAATCCAAAACCCATTGTTACTATTTACATGTTTTATTAAACAGTTCAGTGACTTTCGGAAACCAGTCTTATGTGAATCTGTGCTTTGACTCTCGTAGATTTCTTGTACCACTTTTCCATTCCTGATAGAAGGCTTGGCTTCGTCTCTCACTGGCCTCTCGTTCCCTTCATTCCACCCTCTCTCCTCCCACCCTCCACCTCCCTCCTCTTCCCCTCCCAATCCACCTCCCCCTTCCCCACTTCACTCCTAGCTTCTCTGCAGCTGATGACAGAGCTAAGGAATAACAAAAACAATGATCCAGCCTTCCAATAGTTGCATCTAGTGGAATACATTCCGTGTAAAAATAACTTGGTAGAGCTGGTAGTGAAAGGGAAAATGGGAGTTGAGAATAATAGACGAGTAATGGACGAAGAGACGAACAGATGAGGTGAGTGAGCATCGAACAACGAGTAATTATGTACAAATCCGGCATTCGCGCGTTGATTCGCATTTGGGCGTGCTTTGCGATCCGAGCAGGGTTGCGCCGCTGCTGCAAATTTACCAAGAGCTAAAAAAAGCGTAAAAGAAGAAGTATGAAATGGATTTGAGCTAATAAGAAGCGTTCAATAAAAAGATACTGTCCTTGAAGAAAGTAATGGAAACTCATGCGAGCAAAGGGTCAGGTCCAGCAGTTGCAATCCAGCTGGAACGGTGCTAGTTTGGGAATAAGTTTGCCAAGGCTTTCATTCATATTCGGTTCAAAAAATTTTTTTCGGACGTATTCTGAGGTTGTTCATGCACATTTGTAGACCGATTTATGGACATTCAGATTCCCGCGCTGTATTAGAGCATGTTTGCGGGAGCAAGTCTTCTAATTTGTTCAAACTGGTATGATGCCTGGAACGGCGATCTGCAACACAGACTTGATGCGGTTGCTATTTCTGTTTTTCCGATGCTCTGGCCCACACCCTGAAAACCGGTTTTCCCTTTGCCTCCCCTCAGAACGACGCCCAGCTTGACCGCGTGCTATCTGTGCCAGGCCCTGGTGCAAATCTTGCAATTGACCTTAAAATCTAGGAAGTGTTTCAGATCAGAACTATGTCAGAACACTGGAAGGATCGTATCGATGTTACTACAACAGAACGAAGGAAGTTGAAATGCCTCCGGCTCTCAATTATTCCGCAGCATTTTTGAAGAACACCAATGCTGGACTACCTGGTTTTTCACCTCAGTTTCCTACATTATTTCCTCCTATGCCCTCACATACTGTTGCTCCTGCTTTCACTCATCCTGCGCCTGTCAATCCTACACCTCCAGCTCACCTTTCGCGTATTACTGGTCTACCACCACTGCCTCCGCCTTACCCTACACTGCTCCCACAACCTACGCCATTCAATTCTAATTTTCTGTCCACTTCAACGCAAGCGCCAGTAGCAATCACAAATGCGATTTCTGGTGATCACACAACCCCCAGCAACTCGTTTTCATCTTCGGATCTTCCGACTTCTACCTCCTCCACTCCTGAAAACCAGCTCGTTACCACTTCTTCTTCATCTGCTCAAGAAACACAGCCCAAATCTTCTGCCACCCCTAAGCCTGAGGTTACGACAACACCGGGCACAGGAGAGAGTAAGACCACGAGAAGACGGGGTTCCGTCGGCCATATCAGGGGTCGCGCCACCACTACCATGATGCCAGGCAAGGTAGTGACCCACATAACCGTCACGGTTGTGGACACTAGAGAGTCCAGCAGAGGACGACAGCCCGACGATCTCCACGGCGAAGTCCCACCAGATGAATCTCAGGAGACCAAAGAAGAGCATGAACCTGATGCAACTAATGAAGAGAAAGGAAATCAGGGTAGCTCATCCAGCAGAGAGATTACAACCAAGGTTAAAGAGGAAAGCGAAGCTTCAAGTCCCGATATTGTGATTAGAACAGATGAAGGAGATCACGGTCAACCATCCATTACTCATATAGATCTCAGTTCCAGTGGAGGCACGCCGTTGGTAATCACTCATGTATCAAGTTCAAAAACATCACCATCTTTTCCAACCGACCAAGGGCAGGATATCAGTGACGGGACCACGAAAACTACGGCGCCGAATGTTCCAATTCCCGTAGTAGTTCCAATACAAACAGCCGGAAGAGCTGGCGAGGATATGTCGGAAGCCGAAACGCTTGACGTCAACACGATGAGTGGAATGGGAACCAGAGAGCGGTGTTTGTTCCAAGTAGTCAACAGTGCCAAAGAGAAGTACGCCAGATACGAGTGTCAGTGTGCTGTTGGCGAAATGGAAGTTAATGGAGTCTGTGAAGGTCAGCTGTGATAATAAAGATTTGCACTACATCGCTCAAAAACCAGCGGTTCTCAACAAAGTTGTATGATTGATTGAACAATATTCAAACATTATATTTAGGTCATGAAAAAGATCTAGCTTTCTTCAAACTGGATGTACAGTCTGCATGTAAAGTCACACAGCTAACGTACGACCAGAGGAAATGGGTAGCGATCGCCAAGGTAAAACATCTAAATGAATCTAACATCTACAAACTTGTCCCAAACATTTCTTACTCAACATTTTTCATCGCACAAAATTTAATTCTAGCTCGCTGAATCGCTGGATCTTCCAGCTTGTGTGAGGATGGCTTCCAACGGTGATGCTTATGTGAACGCAATTTGTGGAACAGGATGTCATCTGCAGAACATTCAAAAACTCTTAAAACACTTTACCGGCGACCCCAAAAAAGTATTCGTTGACGGTGAGTGTAAGCTGACCCTGAGAGCACTGAGCTTGGCTGAGCCGCAGACGTTGTCTTCCTTACGCAAGAGGGCGCTAAATACAGTCTCTGTTTACATACCAAGCACTAAGTGGATCTGTTGCAAGCGCTTTTTCTGGCCTTATAAAACTGTACATCGAAAACGACTGAACAGTGAAGCAATTATACAGCGTCAGCGGTCAAGTAGTGCGAGCAGAATAGAGCTTGAAGAAGCTTCAGATTTTGGTAGCGTCAACCTCCACATGACTACAGAAGCTTCAATACCTAGAGAGGAAGGTTTTGATAGCGTCTTGAGATACATTGGCTGTTACAATGTCACAGTAAAAATGGCTGGATTTCAATTGCTATCTTGTCAACCAGAGGTGCGATGGGGGGAGCCGGGCCCACCAAAAGTGAAGGTGGTCCCAGCTTCCACTGGCCGGCCAAAAGTGAAGATGGTAGTGCCGGACACTCACCTTTCAAAAACGTCGACCGGGGGGGGGGGGGAGCGTTGACGTCGATTGATTCTATCCTTCCAAGTCGTTGCCGCCGGTGCGCGGAAAATAAGCAAAACAAATGCAAAAGAGACATTCAAAGCATATTTTTATGTATACAACGGCATGAATATCTAAAATAAACGTGTTTAGAAAATAGTGTGTTTTGAAGTGAAACTCAGCGAGAATTTATAGATTTTAATGAGTAAATTTTCTTATGACGTACTGCGAAGTTGTTTGGTCGATCCAGGCAGTAACCGCCGAGACCCAGAATTTCGAATGATAAAATAATGAAAAATCGTGAAAAATCATTCCACTGTTACAAATCTGCTGGCTGAAGACCTCCGCAGTTGCGACTTCATAGGTTTTAAAGGGTAAGTGTTGTTCTACCAGACAGTGAAAGAATCAGTTTGATTTGAGGAGAGGCCGCCGAGAACGAGAATTTTGAAAAACCTTAAAAATCTTCTCAATTTTATGTTGCTTAATGACAACTGACATTTAAACTCTTATAAATCCGGACTTTGAAGGTGTGCGATGTTGCGACTTTATAGATTTTGTAGGGTGAGGTTTGCCCTATCAGAATATGTCTTAGCTGTACCGATCCATTGAAACATCGCCGAGATCCAGGCTCTTAAAAAAGCAGGTAAAAAACCGTTTTTCAGCTCATAACTTCTTCAGAATTGCATAATGCATGTTACGACTTCATAGGTTGGATTCTCCTCATCAAGAGCTTTCAAATGATGTATAATATGTGGGGGATTCAAT
This sequence comes from Cylicocyclus nassatus, assembly GCA_958299035.1. Classification (NCBI taxonomy): domain Eukaryota; kingdom Metazoa; phylum Nematoda; class Chromadorea; order Rhabditida; family Strongylidae; genus Cylicocyclus; species Cylicocyclus nassatus. Next base: position 19,461,073 of record CATQJL010000326.1, read on the forward strand.
GTTTCTTGCTGCTCTAACCCGGGGTGGAGTACTCCTCTTCATTAATTCTCCACCCCGCCCATTTCAATGTATTGGCGGGAGGCCGCCAGTGGAGAATTAGTGAAGAGAGGTACTCCACCCCCGGGCATATGCCGTGGGAGGCGTGAATCCCCCACATATTATATATCATTTGAAAGCTCTTGATGAGGAGAATTCAACCTATGAAGTCGCAACATGAATTATGCAATTCTGAAGAAGTTATGAGCTGAAAAACGGTTTTTTACCTGCTTTTTTAAGAGCCTGGATCTCGGCGATGTTTCAATGGATCGATACAGCTAAGACATATTTTGATAGGGCAAACCTCACCCTACAAAACCTATAAAGTCGCAACATCGCACACCTTCAAAGTCCGGATTTATAAGAGTTTAAATGTCAGTTGTCATTAAGCAACATAAAATTGAGAAGATTTTTGAGGTTTTTCAAAATTCTCGTTCTCGGCGGTTACTGCTTGGATCGACCTACCACATAGATATATGCTCTTAATACTTTCTTTTACATTCCTTTTGCTTATTTTCCTTCTTTTGAGCTTTAGCAAAAAAAATTTTTAGACGCAAAAGTAAAGGTGGTCAGCCTGTACCAGCTCAAAAGTGAAGGTAGGCGGTGAATCGGCTCCGGCTATCGCACCTCTGTTGTCAACCTGGACTCCCATTGTATAGGGGCCTGCAGGATCGCGAGAGTCGGACGTGCATACGGCCATTGCGCCGCGCACGTCAGATGCACGTCCGACGACTCAGGTAGGTGCCAAACCTTTCTTGTTCAACAGGTTCTTCAGTCCACCACCTTTTCTTTTGGACAGTTTAGTGATTTGACCTATGAACCGAACGAATCGGTTGAAGTGGATAAGTCTGGCACCTGCTTTAGTGACATCAGACGTGCGCGGCGCAATGTCCGTACGCACGTCTGACTCTTGCGATCTTGCAGGCCCCTATAGACATAGTTCCAAAAAATACAAATCCCGTTTTCTCTTTTGCCTTATGCCTTCCTAACAAAATCGCCAATCCTTGCAGAAGCTGCTGCATGTCAGGACAGCTCTTCGAACTATTGTCACAGGTATGCCGAATGCCTAATGAACGATGTTCGAATGAGTTGTCAGTGTCGTGTTGGCACTAACGACACATCTGGTGGACTTGGGAAGATGTGTGTAGGAGTTCCAACGGATAATGAGTAAGTCGACTTTTGCGCACTCCCTTTATCTTGAAATTACGAATTTAGATGCATAATGATTTATGGAGTGTGCCTTATCGTTTATCTGATTATTCTACTTGGTATCTTGTTACTTATTCCTCTACTGATACTTCTTCTATCGCGATGTTGCGTTGGCAGGCATAGTAAAAGAAAGAGTATCAATCCAAGAGCTGCGGAGGAAGAGCTCGCTGCGGTTGGTGATTATACTTAGAAGACCATTTTCTCTTCCTTGTATCTCGGAACGGTCTAAATTAACTGTAAAATGCATTTTTGGTGCGGTGTTCTTACAAAGGAAGGATACTTGGTGATGTGGCCTTTTGCAATGTGATCTATTAGGTCGTTACATAAGTTCGTAGCGTTTTCATTTTCGTCCTCATCTTTGAAGAGCGGTTGATTTGCGGAAGAATTCGTATATCATTTGGAAGGGCTGATTGTGCTCTCTGAAATGCGGCTACTGATTTCGGTGGAAAGCTGACTCACTCGGGTCTCGCAGCTTCCGAAGATGGAAATCTTTAATGGCAAAAAGGAGCAACTGCGGCATTTGCGCATTCTTCCTTATGAAAAGAAGGGCTTTTGCACAGATTTTTGTGTCGATTACGAATATAGCGCTCACGCATCAATATGAGACATAAAAGGATTGGATTGCTACAAAAGATCAGGGGCTGAGCAGGGTGTCCCTGAACAAGACTTTTTGGGAGACGGGCAGGACGTCCTGCACTGAAAATTGCTGTACAGGTAGGCTATGGTCAACCATACCGTAAGCAATCCAATTGCACCGTCTAAACCAGATCTTACCGCAGAAAAAGCCTAACAGACAGATCCAGCGAGTTTTTCTGCAATACAAAACAGGGCCTCATATGGCAAACGTCGTCAAAACTGTCTTGCACGATTTGACTGGAAGGTACTTTAGTACCCAAACTACTCTTCAAATCACGCTCTATTAGATTATTATTTGTTCCACTCTCTAGCAAACCTTATGAATGGTGCATGTCTCGATTTCAGTAAGTAGTTTGAGCGCTGGCTAGATGACTTTCTTGCACCCGGCGCGCTGCTGTTTGAGAAATTGAGGTTGAGAAGCTAACAAGAATGTGCCAAATGGTCATGCGCTACGACGAGGAATATAATTTTGGTTGATTTTTAAGGTAAATTGATGGTTTTATTGGTTTACTAGTTGACTTACCCGGCTCCGCCCGGCCCTGTCAATATTATATTCGTAATCAGCATGCTCGATTACCCCCTGTCCCAACTCCCATCCCCGTAGCTCAAATTTTGCAAAAAAAATCGATAAATCGATATCGATCGATGACGAAAAGTGGCCTGTGACACTCGCCGGGGCCCGATGTGTATGTGTGCCAAGTTTGGTCCGGATCGGTTCAGAAATGGAATTTTCTATTCGGAACATACGTACAGACAGACAGACAGACAGACAAACAGACATTCAGCTTTATATATTAGGTCGTTCCGAAAGTTTTTTCCGTTATTCTAACCTATCATAAAAACACGTGGAATGAAGGTAGGGAAACGCCTTAGGCACTATCCGACGCAGCGTTCCTTCCTCTTTCTAGCAGTCATATTCCCATGTCGCTTACTCTTGTGGTCACTGAGATAATTGCCGAAACTTTGAACACATGGTTTTTACCATGTCCGAATTTGGCAATTTTTCACAATCTTCGTTTTTAACTTCCCGAGAAGCTTTGATAGCAGTCAAATAGAGTAAACAAAGTGCAATGCAATACATTTTTTTGGCAAATCCAGCTGGCTTTTCAGTATTTTTTGAGATAATTTTTCCAAAAGTCTTCACTTTTGCAAAGTCCCAAGATACATAAACGCCCCGAACACTGGCAATTACGGATTTCGAAGCTTTTTAAAGTCAGTTACGATTATCCACAATTTTTACCAAGCAATTGAGCGTTTACCGCTTGTAAATATAAGGTTTCGCATTTTACGTGTACAGGCTGGGGCGGGTTCAAAATCAAGAATTATGGGAACTTTATCGCCAAAGACCCCGCAAATTGGAAAGAAAATACATTCACTAGAAAGAGAAGGAAAAGCTGCATCGAGACACCTTAGTTGTGCGCCGTCTTATGTTCAATGGCTCTTGACGTCCCCAAAATTGGAATTTGATAGCATCAGAAAAATAACTCTAAGAAAATTTTAAGACTAGCTATGAACGGCGAAAAATTGCATTGAATTGCACTTTGTTTGCTCTATCTGACTGCTATCAAAGCTTTCGTAAAAGTCAAAAAAGAAGATTATGAAAAATTGCCAAATTTGGATATGGTAAAAACCATGGGTGCGAAATTTCGACCATTATCTCACTGCCCACAAGAGCAAGCAGCACACGAATACGACAGTTGAAAAGAGGAAGAAAAGCTGCGTCAGATAGTGCCTAAAGCGTTCCTTTATCTTCATCCCACGTGTTTTTATGATAGGTTAGAAAAACGGAAAGAACTTTCGGAACGACCTAATATAAGATAAAAGCGCTACGAACTTATGGAACGACCTAATATATCGTTAAATGCGCCCTGTAACGCTGATTCCATATTTATGTTCATTTCTGCTGTGCGATTCTCTGAACAAAGTTATGAACTTTCTTTCCAAATTATTTCACAAGATCTAGGCGGTCAGAATTGTCAGTATTCAGGCTTTACTCGAAGATATGGAAGATATTTTCTGAACTTAACGCAAAACTTTGTTACATTTGGAGGCTCTTTCTTAATGCGTAAGTTACCATTCCAACGATATTGGTGAATCCTGTTATTAACACGTTTCGGACCGCGAAATCGCGCGCGGCAAAAAAGAGGGTACTTTCAGCCGTTAGCCAGCAAAGGGACCTTAATTCGTAGAATGTGTGCTACGACTATTATCAGCATGTCAGATAAGATCCATACCCAGAGTTCGGAGTGAATTCGAAGTGTTTGAATTTTGTCGTCTGAAAAGTAGTTCTGTGCTTTCTTAAAAGATAGGAACAAGAACTCAGTTTCTAATTGTATCCAAAAGTATCTATGTTGTACACGATACACATCATTACTGAAACTACGGTTTTTCTCTTTGTATTCAAAGCTAAGCAAAGTTGCGACGTCGCACGCGTCGTTCGCGTTGCCGCACTTCGTTGCAACTGATGTTCGATTTGTCCTTATATCTCCTGAACAAATACCGATGGCACAGCTCTACAGACCCTTTCGAGAAGTAGGAGCTTAGGGGTTTGACTTGATGACCTTGGACAAAAAGAGAACCTCCTGTAAACGCTGAAAAGATCCTTCAAAGGTGCGTGCTGCACCATGTGCAGCACCGGTCCGAAACGTGTTAAAACAGTGCAAATTTTGATGGGACGAAATATTCATAACTTCTTTCGGAAGAGCGCACAGCAGAAACCGAAGGCAGATTTGGAATCAGCGTTTTAAGATGCATTTGATGATGTACTTGCACCCCAAAAGGCCACGGTTACCAAGTACCCTTCCCTTGTTAGTCAATTGTGAACTTTCTTCCATGAGAAGACTATGTGCACAAGGTTGCACCCATCTTCACCTTATAATACTTCACTATCGAAAAGCAGCGAATGTCGTTACCCTTCAAAGCTTTACGTAACAAACACTGACTCCTCATTTTGTTTTTTCGAAAATGGACCAGAGTGATGGCGATACTCACAAGGATGCGGCTGATATCTCCGTGATTTTGTGAAAATATATCTGCAAAAACCAAAAAAGTCCTTGCTTTTGAAAAGCAGTTTTACACAGCTGTCAGACTACTGGCGAAGAAAACCAACAAAACGTCCGTATGGAAGATCTCATTCGTGCTTTTCATACAAGTTTTGAATCCAGTTCTGTTTTTACTTTCTACTGCCCACAAGTGCACTTATTCAAGGGAAAAACAAAGCGCTCAAAGAAGAAGGGGAAGAAAGGTGAAGATGACTACCAGCATATCCATGCTATCATGCAATCAGCGAATGCTGGCAAGGCAGGAAGTTAGTCATAGTTTTCTCGAATGAGATACTGTCACTTTATTTTCAGAAGATATGGCAAGGTTAGCCCTATCCGACCGTTACAAAAAGAAGAGCAAGGAAGTCGCAGAAAAAAGTAACAATGTAGTTAAAGTCGAGGATGCTCACCCGGTGAGATGGCAAGATCAGCATGTCTGGATCACTTACTACTGCTTTACTTAGAGAGTGCTCTTGCAGGAAACTTCTACGACAGCCATCAGCCAGCCCAACAGCGTTCCACAAGCTGTGAATGTCGTGAATGGAGCGAATGTCGCAGTGAATGAGGTCACCGCAATTCCTGGAACAGTGCCAGCGCCGGTAGCCTACGGCGAGACGCCTATTCTGGACCACGTAGGAACAAATTATTTTTGCGTTACTAGCTCTTCATGAAATTTTGTCAAGGTCCCTGCGCCTTCTCTCCCAGACCAGCAGCCGGTCAGTCAGGTGGCAGCTGTCACACCGGAACAACCTGTCGTACCCGGTCAGAATCCACTGGCGCATAAGACCGCATCTCACCAGTCTCTTACCGTGACTGAGCCACCGAAGGTAGGTCGTAAAATAGTAATCAGCCTCATAAAGAATGACTGAGGTATAAGGTCTTCTTTTCAGCCAGCTATTCCACCTTCTGCCTTCAGTGCTCCCACTGTAGGCAACGTCGTCTCTATCCCGGCAGAAGTTTCAACGCCCAGACCGGTCGCCCCGCCGCTTTCGACACCCTACGCGACGCCACCTCATGTAACTCCGCCACATGCACCATCTCCTAGTGGTTCTCTTCCTGTTTCCTCATCTGCTACTCCTCTTCCTGCGGGTGCTACATCTCCTCATCCTGCGGGTGGAACTTCCCCTCATCCTGCGGGTGCTGCTTCCCCTCATCCTGCGGGCGATGTAGTGCAACCTCTACCTCATCCAGCACATCCAGTACCTTCTTTCCCTGTCGCCGTCGAAGTGCATCGCAGCAATGACCCGAACGGGGTAAGGCATGAAAGAGGCGAAAAGATGTTAAAGATTCTAATCTTATAGAAGATCCGAATTTAGAAGAAACTTCCACGAACTGTTTCAACTCAATCTGTCGGTGTTCAGCCAACGATATGGGAATCTTATAAAGCTCTTGGAGACGTTTACTCCAAGCAGGACAACCTAGGTAAGTTGATTTGACTCGTCAATGATAGACTAACGCGCAACTACACGATCTCACCTAAGAATACGTGAGCAGCTTGAAGAAGGTTTTCGTAAGATTACTTCACGTGTTTGTTGTTCACTTTGATTTTGTTAGAAAACTTATAACTTTACATATAATGGAGATCTCAAACTTGATTGTGAAAAATCTTTGGAGAAGATTCGCTGCATTTTGATTAGAAGAACAAAAGATCGTAAGGTTATTTGATTCGTTGCTAAAGACTGTTTTTTTTCAATGGATGATAACAGCTCAATTTTGATCTAATTGAGGCGGTTGAGCTTGCCAATTGTCACCACATAGCATTTCCGTTTTCAAGGTGGTTACTCACATGTGAGTACATCAATGTTATTTAGGATGTACGCTTGGAAGTCGGAATGTTCAGATAACTCATAATAAACTACCGACGACAATACATTGATTCTTTTGGGCCCATATGCACATAGATCCCCGCGGGGAGGGGAGGGGTTCTGAAAGGGACGCGTCATATCTCGTTGCTCTAAGAACCGGATGCATTAGCATCCCAGAGGAGGGGATCGCATCTCAACAAAAAGCTTTTTATCCTAAAGCTCCGAACTTCTGAATTTCACACTGTCTACCTATTCGTAAGTATGCCTTCCACCCTTCACTATATACTGAACAGGAGCGAGAAGCTGTCCAAGCCGCGTTTTCTAGCTTTTTGTATGATCCCCATAATCCCCGTCTTTTCTTCGAAAACGAAAACCTATCAAAGTTGTAGTGTGCGTCTTATCCAACAGTGCTAAGCATGATTAGAACAACTGAGCTTTTGAAATATCGAGATTTTCGATAAACCCCAACTTTCGACGTGTGGTTCATCGCAAATTTCATGATTCCAAAACATCATTTGTTCTTATAAGCAATATGGTTGGCACTATTGGGATAGATGATGGTACAACTCTGAAATGTTTTCGTTGACTTCGAAGAAAGAAAAATGAATTCAAAGAAAAGACGGTCGGCTACTGGGGATCATTAGGGGATCACACAAAAAGCTGAAATATGCGGCATGTACAGCTTCCCGCTCCTGTTCAATATGCGCATAGTGAAGAATGGTGGGAATATACGGAGATACGGAGAGGTAGACAACGTGAATCTGGATATCTGGAGCTGCAGGATATGAAGCTTTCTCATAAGCAGCGATTCCCTCCCCGACGGGGATATTAACACGTTGACGACCTTGTGTATCCGCACGTATGCACGCCCTGACTCCCGTTTAGCATTTTCGTGCATCCGCGCATATGCACGCTAGTTTTTTAGGTGCAAGCGAAAAGTTTTAAGGTAACTTCTATGCAGTAATACTATTAGTGGCCTGATTGTCTTACAGAACACAGGGCTTCGCGGCAGCTGTTCAGAAGTTTTGGCCTCAAAATTGGGTAATCAGTACGTTTTTGATGTAGTCAATACATGCTAATTACGTTTTCTCGAGAAGGTGAAAACTCTGTATAGCTGTTCTGAAATCAAACAAAGATGAATCAGGCAAAAACATCTGGTTTTACAACGCTTTTCTCGAAGAGCGATTCCTCAGATATAGCCATTGCATGGATTTTTGGAGGGAAAATCGATGCAAAAACCTTGATTTGTGTGAGTCCTGGTAAGGCTCTGTAATATACTTGTATGTCTGAACAACGTTTGCATGTTTTATTAATAAGTGTCAAAAAGACTCCCACATAATGTTTTCGTGCATCCGCGCGTATGCACGGGCCAAATGCGCGAAGGACGTTCGTGGGAGTTTCGCCCAAAATGGCGCGGTCGTCAACGTGTTAATGCAAGCGGCCCTTAACACGTTGACGACCTTGTGTATCCGCACGTATGCACGCCCTGACTCCCGTTTAGCATTTTCGTGCATCCGCGCATATGCACGCTAGTTTTTTAGGTGCAAGCGAAAAGTTTTAAGGTAACTTCTATGCAGTAATACTATTAGTGGCCTGATTGTCTTACAGAACACAGGGCTTCGCGGCAGCTGTTCAGAAGTTTTGGCCTCAAAATTGGGTAATCAGTACGTTTTTGATGTAGTCAATACATGCTAATTACGTTTTCTCGAGAAGGTGAAAACTCTGTATAGCTGTTCTGAAATCAAACAAAGATGAATCAGGCAAAAACATCTGGTTTTACAACGCTTTTCTCGAAGAGCGATTCCTCAGATATAGCCATTGCATGGATTTTTGGAGGGAAAATCGATGCAAAAACCTTGATTTGTGTGAGTCCTGGTAAGGCTCTGTAATATACTTGTATGTCTGAACAACGTTTGCATGTTTTATTAATAAGTGTCAAAAAGACTCCCACATAATGTTTTCGTGCATCCGCGCGTATGCACGGGCCAAATGCTCGAAGGACGTTAGTGGGAGTTTCGCCCAAAATGGCGCGGTCGTCAACGTGTTAAAGGCAGTGTCCCGGCAGATTCGTGCTCTGGGGGATATTGCTATGGCGGGGTTCCTGATCAACCCACTAACCTACAGCCGCAGTCCGGCTGGATGATGTTCACCCTGCCGAGAATCGGGCCGAGAATCGTCGTTTTCCCGAGATAGATGGGGCGTGTCGCTGCACAAGTCCGCAAGTGTTCGTAGTTGATACGGTATTAGCCGCGGCGCATGATCGATAGCGCCGAACAGCTGACCGATGCTGCCGCGCTAGGGGGTTTTCTTTGCTTAATATCATGCTTTTTTTTCAGGTTTCGCTCCCACCTAGCGCTGCAGCGTTGGAAAATCATCAGCTGTTCGGCGCTATCGATTATGCGCCGCGGCTAATACCGTGGGACCCCACCATCGCTCTCCCGCATTGTGCATGCTATCCAAAGCGAAAATCACTGTAGGGTCTTCATGCCAGGGCCTCCCAACTTTCCACTGAAATGAAACTGGGTAAACTCCCCGAAAAAAATCTTTTCACCCGTTTCAAAGCTCAAATTCGCGGTCTACAGGTCGAAAAGGCCCAAAACATGCAAAAAGATAGGAATGCAAACTGCAGGGACACTGCTTTTGAAGTCATCTATCTTTCTATGTACTCAATAAAAATGCTGTAAATTGTACTGAGGATATACTGCAGCACTGTTGACAAGGTTGATCCGTTCTGTTGTAGTGACCTATTTATGTGAATCCTACAACACTTTTAAGAGCAATGATTATCTGCCAAACGCTTCTGGACGGCGAGTTATGAGCGTTTCTGTGAAAAACTAGCTGGCTTACCCGGCCCTGTCAAAACACTGTAATAAAGGTTCCATCCCTATCCCTGTACAGTCTTTCCCTGTGCCACTTTTACACATCATTTCCCGTTCTCTGTGTTGTTTTCGAAATCAGCATGCCCACTTACCCCCTGTGCCAACTCCCAGCCCTTCATCTCAAATTTTGAAAAAACCCATAAAAGTAATAGGTAGTAAAAAAAACTAATATTGTATTCGTAATCAGCATGCTCGATTACCCCTTGTGCCAACTCCCAGCCCTGTGGCTCAAACTTCGCAAAAAATCGATAAAATCGACACAAGTAATCGATAACTATGTATTCGGAATCGCCATGCCCACTTACACCCTCCCCCCCTGTGCCAACTCCCAGCCCCGTAGGTGAAATTTGCAAAAAAATCGATAAAATCGATATCGATCGATAACGAAAAGTAGCCTAGACACGCCCCCCGCCCCGAAGTGTATGTATGCCAAGTTTATTACAAATCGGTTCAGAAATAGAATTTTCTATTCCGCACGTACATACAGACAGACAGACATACAGAAGACACACATTCAGCTTTATATACAGGGTGTCCCAAAAGTAAATACACACTTTTCAATCGTGAACATCTCTTTTTCTAATGGGTCTTTTTTTGTCATTGAAGTACCATTCTGTGAAGAAGACTCCAACTTAGATTTACAGTATTGATCGAATCACCGATCATTCTTCTGTAGCATTACGGTAAGAATTTCCAGCATGTGGAACCATTGTGAAATATGCCATCTCACAAAATTTTTTTCAAAAATCTGAAAAATCGTATACAAGGGTTTTCGTGCACGCTGATTCCACTACACAACTTTTTGCGAGGGTTTTCAGCTTTTTTGACGGTGTAATCACATTTCTGACAAACACTGGAAATTCGGTTATTACGGTTTACCTGGGATAACTTTGGAAAAAAGTATCACAGTAAAGTGGAAGTTTCATATTCAAAATCAGCGGTTTCCCTTACCACAGTGTTAGAGTTTTTGGCTTGTTTGGTTTTGTTCCGAGGCAGAATATGGCTTCCAATGGCCTGAAATCCTTGTCGAAGTTCCTACAGTAATCCTACAGTAACGAAGAGCAATTGGCCATCCGCTCGATACTATAAGTCTGAGATGAAACCTCCTCTACAGAATGGCACTCAAATGGCGAGAAAAGACACAATGGGAAGAGAGATATTAACGATTGAAAAGTGTGTACTTGCTTTTGGGACACCCTGTACAAGATATGAAAAACTGAATGCGCAAATGGAACAAAATTTGTCCATAATTGCTCAAATGATTCAGTATCAATTATCAAAGCGCATCATTCAATGGGTTACTTCTATCCAATACTCTCATACCCAGCATTGCTCTACCTAAGCGCTGGAAAGACCGTAACGGCTGATTTTACCTAGACTCCGCGTTTTGCTCCGAAAAACACTCATAACTCGGTGTCCAGAGGACTTGGCAAATGAAAACAGATATGTGATCAGCCTTCAATGGTCTTCAAAGCGGTATTAGATTCACTAGAGAAGGCCACTTCGCCGATCTCTTTTGTGAGCATGTTTTCAACAGAAGAAACGGCTTTCGAAAATTTAAGCTTTTCTATAATCCCTAACTCGCGAGCAGTGGTTCATCGAAAATTTCGTTGTAATGAGATTTCACTTACTTCTACTATAAACATGTTTAGCAGTGCCATTGTCTTCAGCACGATTTTGCAACGTTTTCATTGAGTTTATAGAAAGACTAGCTGGCTTACCCGGCTCCGCCGTATCCGGACCAAACTTGGCACACATACACTTCGGGCCCCGGCGGGTGTCACAGTCCACTTTTCGTTATCGATCGATGTCGATTTTACCGATTTTTATCGATTTTTTTTGCAGAGTTCACCTACAGGGCTAGGAGTTGGCACAGGGGGAAGTGAGCATGGGGATTCCGAACACAATATTAGTTTTCAGAATTATCAATTACTTTTATTGATTTTATCGATTTTTTGTAAATTTTGACCTGCGGGGCTGGGAGTTTGCACAGGGGGGGGGGTAATCGAGCATGCAGATTACGAATACAATATTAGTTTTCAAGATCGTCCATTACTTCTATCGATTTTATCGATTTTTTGAAAATTTGAGCTAGGGGGCTGGAATTTGGCAGGGGGGTGTAATCGAGCATGCTGATCACCCCCCTTGGGGATGATCAGCATGCTCGATTACCCCCCTGTGCCAGCTCCCAGCCCCCTAGCTCAAACTTTGCAAAAAAATCGATAAAATCGATAAAAGTAATCGATAATCCCGAAAACCAATATTGTATTCGGAATCCCCATGTTCGATTACCCCCCTGTGCGAACTCCCAGCCCCGTAGCTCAAACTTTGCAAAAAAATCGATAAAATCGATAAAAGTAATCGATAATCCTGAAAACCAATATTGTATTCGGAATCCCCATGCTCGATTACCACCCTGTGCCAACTCCCAGCCCCATAGGTGAACTCAGCAAAAAAATCGATAAAAATCGATAAAATCGATATCGATCGATGACGAAAAGTAGCCTATGACACGCGCCGGGGCCCGAAGTGTATGTATGCCAAGTTTGGTCCGGATCGGTTCAGAAATGGAATTTTCTATTCGGAACATACGTACACACAGACAGACATACATACAGACAGACAGACAGACAGACAGACAAACAGACATTCAGCTTTATATATAAGATAAATGACTCTCAAAATGAGATATGATCTCCTGAAAATTTGATCTTGTACGACACTACCCTGACAATTATTATGCACAGGTATCGGGGCATGAGAACCTTCATAACATAGATAGAGAAAGAGAAAGAAAGGTATCTAGAGTAGAGAGATATTACGGGTCCTTTCTCAGATCCCTTCCCCTCCCTGCGGAGATATACGTGCATACAGGCTTTGCTCATTATACTCTACAACAACAAACTCGCCCTCTCAATAATGATTTCTTCTCTTTTACAGATCGCAAGGGTAGCTCCAGTTCACTAGACACGTTGATATATAGCCGATACCCGCAAATGAGCGTAACTCTGATCGCTGCGGTACCTCCTCCTAAAGCAGGCAAAACTATTGTTGAAAAGTAAGTCTACTATCTAAGGCTATGCGAGTTTATGCCTTGACTACAGCAAGCAACCCAAGCCACCACCACCAGAGGAGCCCCCTAAGCAACCAGTTTTTGTGGCGGAGACGATGGCAGGAGAAAAATCAAGCACTGATGATGATGTGCAAAATAGTGCCGCGGTCTCCTTGAAAAAGGACAGGTGATTACGCTTTTTTCGTTCGAGATTTTGATCTATCAAGAATCAATTCATCTGTCATTTCTGCAGAACTGACAAATCTGCAAGGCTTGCCGCTCTGTTAGGAGTGAACATCGAAGACACTTCAATATCGTCGTCGTCGGTTCCCGAGAGACCTCCTCATCTCACTTTGCAACAATCAGACGAACAAATTGTGGAAGAGATGTCGAAAGCAGGCATCGAGCTACCGATCCCTCCCAAAGAAGAGCCTGAGCTGTCTATCGATGAAAGGATTATTGAGATAACACCACACATCAGATTGCCATCCCATATGGAAGATAAAGAGTTGCTGGACGTTGATCTGGCTCCTGTCAAATTGCCAGCGCTTCCGGTTAAAGAGTCGTCGGACGTTGATCTGGCTCCTGTCTCTAAATTGCCAGCGCTTCCGGTTAAAGAGTCGTCGGACGTTGATCTGGCTCCTGTGTCTGTATTGCCACCGCTTCCGGTTGAAGAGTCGTCGGACGTTGATCTGGCTCCTGTCTCTATATTGCCAGCGCTTCCAGTTCTGCCCGATTTTGAGATCACGGAGTCCGATTCTAGGCCGAAAACATCGAAACCTGGGAGAACACATGCGACTTCTGTTATCTCAAACGATGTCGTGTTTGTTCCCAAGAAAGCACGTGAACACTCAAATGCGCTGAAAAGAGCATCAAGCCGAGAGAAGCCGACACGCACCGGGTCACGCGAACTTCTGAAACCTCCCACTCGAACGCACGATTCTGACGAAAGCGATCCAGAGGTAAGCGTAGCGAAACAATCACTCCAACTGCTATTCGCATGAACGTTTTCAGGTGTCCGCCTTCAGACATTTCACTAAAACTGGTCGATTCAAAGACGGGGTTCCTCTAACTAGGAGAAGACTGCGCAGGCCAGAGCGCCAGCTCTCGAGTATTTCCGAGAAAAGCGCCGAAATAGCTGCGGAAGCTGCTCTGCAACAACATCAAACTCAAGATTATTCGATATCCGCACCCAATACAACCCGTTCCCTGACAGAGTGGCAACGTAATATACCGAAGCCGTTGCCAACCAGTAATGGTTCCGATACGCAAACGGACGTTGACATACCCTCCGAAGTGCAAAAACGTATGTCACCATCGAGTTCTAAAGTGTTGGAGAAGCAGAAAGGGAAGAAAGTGCAAGCTGAGCAGTTCTCGAAATCTAAGTCGGAATCTTCAATCCAGCGTCGATCTCGGTTATCTTCCATGCCCTCAACATCTAGTGCTCCACCAGCAGAATCAAAAGCTGTAAGAGAGCGCGGATTTGTCTCGTCCCCCGAAATCCCGGACGTCACACTCAGGCGGTCATTAGACCGGTTGGATCTGCTGGAGGGCTCTCCCGACTTTGACTCGAACAGGGGCGCTTTCACATCCAGGTCACAAGTCGGTCTAGGCAGCAAAGTTCGCAAAGCAACTAAGTATACTAAACGGCTACCCACTGCTCCTGGCAGGAGATCGGAGAAAAAAATGAAAGTACCTTCTCAGACTTCAGATGATGGAGAAACAGTGGCTTCTGGTTCGAGAAGCAAGTTTCCCAGGAAAGAAACGGCAAAGGAAGTGGACACTCCCCACTCATCCAAATCGAGCGCTTTGATCAGCAGGAAAATTGCAACACGTCGGCAGGAGAGCCTGTCGAAGTCCGCTGCTGACCTCAGACAGGAACGCAGCAACTCCGCGATGGGTCGCCGAGCGAAAGCCTCTCGGTCAGCCGACGTTCGTGGCAGACGTCCTCCATGGAACTCTTCCATAAAGGTGCCTGACGATGCGTATAAAATCTACCACGAGCCTTTCCTTCCCGAAATCAAAACAACCACGAGGTATTACGAGAAGAGTCGATCTGTGGTCAACTCGCCTACTGGTATGCAACACACAAGCTTAAGCAAATTTTCTCTTACCAGTTTACCTCCTCGATGTAACTCACAGATTGAGTTTTCGCCATATTTCACTCCAGGGGCTGATCCGGCTAAACGGCCCAAGGAGGACTTGTGGTGGGGGCCTCCAAAGCGATTTTAGGTGATTGTCTTTCGCACTTGTTCGAGTAGTACTTCTCTTACGTTCATCGATTCTTTATTGGCCTTCTACTTGCGGAGCTTTGTCTTTAATCTGCTGTTAGGATCTTCATTCTCGGTCATGTGTTGTTCATGATCTGTGTCATTTGCGTCTTTCATTCATTTATTTATGCCCCCTTTAGAGTTGTTATTTGTGGCCCGTTGATTTGTTTGATATGTTGCAATTTGTCATCCGCTTTCTTCGATCGGGTTTTCACTTCAGTGTCTATTCGGTTCAATAAAATCGCTGACTACAAGAGCATCATTTTTTTCTGATGTTCAAATTACGTTACATTTATTGTAATATAAATGTTGGAATATTGTTGTCACTTACTGAAAGCGAAAGTCATCCAGATTAGCTACAAACCAATCGTCGTACAAAACATGTCAGACCCATGGACTTTAAGAGCGGTTCAGATGAGTGCGTCTGTCTTTACAGTATTAGTATGTACAGATTAAAAAGCGGACGAAAAAACCTTCGACATACGGTTATGTTAAGAGTGGAACTCCACATTTATTTGTCTTATTTCGAGAAATAAATTAGAATCCTTGTTGATATGTGTGTTAGCTGTGACCAGACTGGAACTGATCTTCATTGGCTGACTTCGACGTTTCGACGCTCAACTTCTCCTTCGGAGCCTGAAAAATCGTAATCACAAATGCGTATGCGTTCAGACATCAAATTAGACGAAACAAAGTCGGGATTAGTCACCCCAGATTAGCACATGCAGTAGTTAAAAACAGCCACTTTATGCCAAACTGCCTCAACCTCACCTTTTTATTCGCCAAAGTGATCTGGCCACATGCAAAGGCGCAGAGGAATTGGCGAGGTCCATTTGGTGGTGATCGCAATGCTATCTTTCCAGTTCATTTCTGGACTGCATGTTCATTAACCAGTGCTGTTGGTATATCTACCCTAAAAAGCGCGTTGCAAAGCACTATGAAAGCTTGTTTCTCTGATAACCAAACTTACATCTTGTCCCAATCCGGATCACTATTATTATTCTCTAAATTATCATAAAAGGTGCTGGAATGAAGGAGACTTAGCAGCGATTGAGCGCGTGGGTCAAATTGTAGCAATGACTCAACGCCAACGTCCACACGATTATAACAGATGGGGCTTTCATGTGGAAAGTTTTTACTCAAACTTACAACCTACAGCTTACCTTAGGTACACAGAGCCACGTAACAACCGTATCATTACTGTTACCGAAGTAACAGGTCATGCCACAAGCATGACCTGCTGTGATTGTCTGTTATATTACTCTACCACGCCTATTATCGTCAACATTATACCACTGCACTAATTCGTGCAAATCCTCTGTTCATAAAGCTTATTAGCTAATGTTTCCTTAACACACTCTAAAGGGCACTATTTCGCCTCAGATTACTGTAAAGCCTACGAACAACAGATACAAATGTAGTCTGAGACCTTCACTTTGGTTTTCAACGTCGGCGACGTTGTCAGTCTCTTCTAGTCGTTTCATAACAAGCAGAATGGTATATAAATTTTGCAGGATTTCCTGAGAACCCACGGAGACCAACGACTAGATCCAAATGCCCCGACGACTCTGCTATTTCTCCTCTGCTCGTCTGCTCTTCTACCTAACGCGTGCTTTCTCGCTACTGCGCGCTCCAAAGGAGATTTGGCTTTTGTACTTTTTTGTCCGTGGTTTTAAGCAGAAATAAAATGCTCTTTGGAATTCCTTCCATTTTTCCTTCGACTTACCTCTTTTCACGCGGCTGTCTTTCTGCACTTGACGGATCTTGCCGTTGTCTATAATATAGACAACGTCGCCAAGCTTTTCTTTCGCTGCGAAATTTCAGGTGAAAAGCTGCAAAAAGTGAGTTTTCTTCAGATAAAGTAAGCACACAACCTCTTTCATGTTCAAGGGTAGCTTACTCAATATGATGAGGAGAACAACCAAGACCGGGGCGGGGATGAGGTGGGGGAAGGGCAGGGTTCTAAATAAACTTCACCTTTGACACCTTTGAGCGTCATCTTTAGACTATCAAGGATATGGTGTAGACTAATTGTGGAGCCGTAGCTGAAGCGCTGCTTATTCGGCAACTTGACATGGCATATGACTTGGCATTTTTGCAGGGTGTGTCCGAGGGCGTCCTCTCTAATGGACTCAAAATCCCACATCCCAGTTTTGCCTGAACACTGCCTTCAAAGGCGGCGCCGTGGCAATGTGGGGTTGTCGGCTGTTGCAGTGGTAACGATAGTCACCCCCTCCCTCTCCCTGGTAAGCGATAAAGACACGGAAAACAGGGTCTACAAAGCCTAGAATTCGCTTTGAAAGCGGCTCGGAAAACGCTCTTCCCGTGCCCAGCCATTCATACTAGAAGCTTGAGCAAGCATATCGCCACGATTGTGACCTATGGATGATCCTACAACGACAGTGCGTCTGCAAAACTTTTTTCAACATTTACGCACTCTACAAGCACATTTTCGGAATCAGCGGGACTTATAAGCCTGTAAGCGGAAAATTCTCGTATTCAGGTTCTGTTGGGACTGTGCTTCTAGCTCCTATGTAGCTCGAATCCAACTAAATATCGTCCTAGTATGAAAAATCGTAGCGGATTGTTTTACTTATATCTTCTCTCTGTCTCCGAAACTCAGTGTTACTACTCAAATTATTCCACTAATCTTTCACCCCGCTTAGTTACAACATAAAAACGAGAAAATCGCTATTAATTACTTTTCTGGTTTTCCGTCGTCATGATGCCTCTTTTCTTTCACCTTTCTCATTTTTTTACTTTTTTTGATAAATTGTGAGCGAAAAGCTAATATACCGAAATGTTTGCCAACTTTTACATAGTGTCTTATTTATCGTGTGTCAGTCACAGTTCACGAGCATTGTCCTTTATTCCTCTCTCCTTCAGTAAACGAGAGTTGGATCTTTTCATCTGCCGTAAAGCATAGGTCTTTTAAAGCTAATCAAAGCAGCTTGATCGTTATTGCGGCAAAGATATTTGACAATTAGGGGCAACATTGTCATCGATGACGAAGATGTTGTTTGCTTTGATCGAATCTATCGCAGCATTTTCGAAAGTGATCAGTCGCACTAGTGAGGAGCACTATAGCGACTTTCGTCTAAAAAATGTGGTATACACTATACCCTGTCTTCATTATTTGTTCTACTTATCGGCTCTATGGGTGGACGAGACGCGTAGTGATATGAGTCGCCGCTATAACCAGACCCAGGTTTGAATCCACCCCTGGCCAACCAAGCTCTCTACCCCCGAGGCCGCGCCTATATGGTACCAGAATAATTTGGGAGGATAAATGCACTGACTTGGTAAATGGCCCCCTCAAGTCACTGTAAAAGCTTCGCACGCATTCAGTAGCCTATTCGGCAGTGACGCAGAGTGCGTTCGGCGCATGCCCTTGCCCTCAAAGGGTATTGCATACACCGAATCCTTTATCGTTTATCCTTTATCGGCTGTATGACTTGGGAACGAATGATATCAATAAAATGATGAAAAAGTAGTCTTGTTGAAGACAACAAGGGACAAATTGACTTCAACAATAAAAATCAATGCACTGAATTTCGACTCATAGAGAATACCGCTTATAATACGTGCGCTCGTAATCAATTTTGGTATTTTATTACTGTTTGTGGGAATGTTACTGGAAAATGTATGTAGGTTTGCTATCACTGAAAAGAGTAATTCTAGGAGACAAACGGTCAACTTTCTTGAGCAGAAACTTTTGATGACAAAACGGTGCAGGGATGTACAAACCGATTATATTAGTAGTTTTCCGGAAAACTCATGAAAAAAAACAAACAAACCGAATTTGATGTAACATGCACAATTGGTACAAATATGGTTTTGATGTGCAGCCATTCTGGACATAGGTGGTCAAACTCGAGCGATCAGGAAAGCAGAAAAATTTACTTCTGTCCACAAAGGTCAAGAAATTCTCACGTTTTTGACTACAAAAATCAGCAAAGCAGTCTTCATTGTGGTTCACCATAATACAGGTTGAAAATGGAACCTAGGAAGTCAAAAGTAGTATGTCTTCTAGAAGCTTATACAAAGGCATAAATGTCATTTATTGACGGCGAAAAAATCTAAATATTTGATATGCGAGATCGGAAGCTCAAAATGTCTCTCCTCAGCAGAAACGGTTGAACAGCTGAACACCTAATAATAGCTATTCAAATTGTTACAGAATTTCGTATTTGCATGTCGCTGTCTCACATTACTACTTAGACAACCTAATAGAAGGGCCACAGCTTGCCGGAATACGAGTTACGTGTTAGGTGCTCACTTTTTACGAACTTTTCTAAATGATTATTCAATGTGTTGTCGACTAGCTTTACACAAATGATATTGGAATTTGGAAGGATACTGCAGAAGTAATACAGTAATGTCACTTTGAGTAGTTGTTATGTCAGAACACTCAGTGATCTTTTCAAGCAATGATTTGAAAATGTTCATGACGACTGACTATCTGCCCTTAAACCCATCGAATCCCGACATTTATGGCACCTACAAATCAGAAGATGCTCTTCGTCCACCTGTAGATTGCCAGGCTCGAATTCGAAGTTCGTCCACATTAAATGGAGTTGTGAGTTCCGCATGAATTCCGCAATAAAAACGTAAAGTTAGTGAACTCTTTCAGCAATTTCTTCCAACTTCTTGCACCGTTCGCCGCGGTTTTTTTCACTGATTCTGCGATTTTGTACACAGAAATCTCACATTTAGTTAGTTGCTGCCATTTCCAGTAATTTAGATTAAGTATTGTTCGACTAACGAATGCCAATGCCAGCTTACCTGCTTACTCTTCCAGGAAAGCAAATATACGCATTTTTTTTATACATGATCCTGCTAATGTTGCTAGAAAAACAAACATAATTTCATATGTATCGTAGTACTCGAGCTCCATTCCCAATCTAGATGACACCAAATATGTGTTTCTGATAAATTGTCTTCCACACGCTCTAGTGACAATGCGGCTTTTTAATATCTTGCACGTTGCTTGGACATTTCTGCATGAAAGACCTTGATATTCTCAACTAATTAATGTCATAAGGCGCTCAATTGCTTGAGCAATCTGCGGCTTTAGGTAGCCATACACATCGTATTGAATATAAAGATCGTGAAGTCTTTGAATTATGGACTTCCTCGAATGCACAGACTACAGACTATACAGTCTACAGACTTCATAGTTATTTCCTAGTTCATCAACCAGCATATATGAAAGAAAAACCTGACAGTTTCTTTCAGTCTCCAAACAATCTGTGTTCGCAC
The DNA here is from genome assembly GCA_958299035.1 of Cylicocyclus nassatus. NCBI lineage: Eukaryota > Metazoa > Nematoda > Chromadorea > Rhabditida > Strongylidae > Cylicocyclus > Cylicocyclus nassatus. The sequence goes on from CATQJL010000326.1 coordinate 19,481,263, forward strand.
ATTTTCTTCATTCTAGAACGAAATAACAAATCATTTCATGAGTAATTTTGATGATGCCATCTATGAAAGTGTTTTTTGTCGCAACATTTTTTGGGAACATCTCAAATCTATACCTTACCCTGTTTTCTCAACCGAAGTGATTGTCAACCAAACGGAATGGAAGCAGTACTGTGGTCGTTAGAATACTTCAACCACGTTTTAATTCACTCCGACGTAAGGGAGGACCCTTGCACTTACTCTGATTTCTGAAACCTGAGCAATTCTACCGAGATTGATGGACTCTAACAGTTGTTATATTTATTCTAAACAAAACAGTTTATTTCAATATCATTATAGAATGGGATGCAGGCGCGTGATGAAGTGTTGTCTGGAAAAGGATCACATAGTTTATGTATAGAACTTCAGTAACAGCTAGAGGTCCGATACTCGCCTCGTATGTCAATTTTCCTCCCACTACAGTGCTCTAATCGACGAGTAGGATCCAGATCCGGCCAATTTTTGCCTCAGCCATGAGATCGGGATACATTCTTTGATGCCGTCGGCTTCAGCTTGGCGTAATAGCGAGGTTAGCGTCTCCAAATTCTGAGTCAACTAAAACGCCATATAAAAATAATTCAAACTTCGTATTTTTACTTGATAGCCAACATAAAGGCCTCCATAATCAAAAAAAGTATAATTGACCTGGTAGATTTCAGATGACTGTTCTTGTTCAGGCGCATCAGATCGCTTCAACATTATTCCACGACATGCAGGTGCAAATGAGAACTTTCTGAAATTTCAAGTGTAAAGGATGAGATCTTCGATAATTTCACTTCCTGTTTCTTTGCTAGTAAAGTTTTTGGTTCAGATTATAAAAAAAACAATTCGACTATTACCGTTAGACTTTCTTTTCAACAATAAAGAAGGGGAATTATTGGCGACAAAGAAATGCTCTAGAGGCTGCCAATAATAATTTTCCATCTCATAAAAATTCTACCGTATGCAATCGAGTTTTAGATGACCTACTTTTCAGTTTGAATTCGTGAGTTCGAAAGCTAGATTTACCTGCAGTCAAGTGCGAAAGCAATAGGAATAAGGGAGAGAAGGACGAATAGTATGCTACGCATATCTGTATGAGCGCGAGAAGTAAGACGACTTGGTCACGCCCTCGACGTTACGCTTCTGGTGACATGGCCAGCCCTCTTTGCTTTGCCTTCGAGTAATAAGAGGAACCGCCTCCGGCGATCAGCGTTACTTGATTGTATGTGACACCTGAAAAGCATTTTTTTACGTCTAAGGAAGTCGCCTGTCGACCGTTGACGGTAATTTCACTAGCGAATAGCACTCCGAGATTCTGAAAGCCCGATGCGATCTCGCTGATCTCCGAGGAAGATTCTTGAGCTGCCAGCTGTTTTGTAAGGAAGTAGGAATAGAAGAACAGCCGTCAAAACGATTCAATATCGCTGAGTGCACTCTTTCGTGAATTCGCTGAAGGTTTTGAAAAAGGATGCTTTAAACGCGTATCCATTAAGCTTTTCTATTCCAAGCATTCTATCGGCATTAGTGATGTACTTCATCAAAAAACCATGGAAAAAACTTCGGAAAAACGAGAAAAAACATTTCTTATCTATGAGTTCAATGATATATAGGTTTTTCAGAAAGTGAAAATATAGTCTGTTCACTACAGCACTTTAAATCAAAACCACTAAACTTGCTTTGTCTCCAAAAAAAACTACTCAAGTCACCATCAGCTCTCCTCAAGCAGCATTTTTTTCTCACATACTCCAATTATATTTATACCCAGTCAAGTCCTCTACAATGAGACTGCAGCCTTGAAGTGGATGCACATTATATAGCGAGCGAGTTTGGTGCTCTCAAATGAGGAAAGAACAGGAGTGGAATAAGGTACCAAAGAATGTCATACATCTGCGGATAAACGGAGAAGAAGGGAATTTGTGTAATCAGAAAATCTTTCATAGCACTGCGTTTTCATAAAAAAACACTTCGTGTGGTATTCCTGAGTTAAAATGATTTTTCAAGGGAAACCCCGCTACTGAGGTCAAAAACGATCATTTACACTTTTATTTCAAGTGCTTTCACGTAAACTTGTCGTTGATGAATTAGATTTGCCTCAGTGACTTTCCGTCCTGTTTTGAGAGTAGGCAAAACGTAATTACCAAATATTACCAAGTTGATTTTACTATGAATCGCGGTTTTCAATCAAGACATTCCATAAAATATTCCATTAACGTGAATGACTACATAAGCTCGGGAGTTCTGTTGTTTTCTTAGTGATGCCACAGATAAAATATCGATAAATGGCTCTCAAAAAAAGATAACTTCTCTGAAAGTATGTATCCTATGCATTTAAACTGTTCTTTTTAATTGGACACGGAAAACGAATAGGTCCAATATTCAAGAGAGCTGCACGGCAGGTGAATTTTTTATGACTGGTCATGTTTCTGCCCAGGGGATAGACACGCTAGGTTTGGTGTAAAGATAGGCTTGTTGTGATCAAATCGAACTTTTCAGAAGTCAGGACGTGATTGACTCAATGTGTCCCCCGAGTTTATCTATTTTGATTCTCGCAATACCTATACAATGGCACTCGTCATATTTAATACTATTTTGTTTACTTCAGGTTCATGAAATTTGCTGGCGACATAGGAGCTGATACATTAAGAAAAAACTCTTTAGATGGGAAAACCACCTATCTATAACTATCTATATACTAGCTTGTAGCGTGTGACTTTATGTTTTGTATCGGAAACTAAAGTAAACATTATTCTCCATACGATTTCCAATGTGGTCCTCAGCTGCCTACACAAAACAGAAAAAGAAGCCGACTGATCAGCGGCTTTCAGCAAATTGTGGTAGCTGAAGTTCTGATCAATACTTAAATTACATTATAAACTCTAATAGAAAACTGAAGCAAGCTGTTGACTTCCATCATAAATACGCGGAAATCAGCGGAAATTACTATAGACGATGTCATACTGTACGGCGCATATTCCATGACACCCGAGGGTGGCAAAAGCCGAGCAGAGCATATTTCAATAAAAACTCAACATTCTTTTTTTGTAAATTTTCTAAATTTGGTCCAATAATGTTTCAAATTTGAAATTTTAGTACTTCTTTATCACTCAATTTCTGTGAATAATGGCTGTTTTAAAGAAAAAGCTCGACAAAAGTGGAAGCAAAGCAACTTGTCTAGATCCTAATCGCTTTTGCTGGCAGAAACAAGCTTCTAATTATTGCAGTATAATGCAGTTTAGTTGATACCTGTACACTACTTGCAAACAGAGTAGGAACAAAATTATCCTCAGTATTGGGTGAATCATCCATTTTTTGCTATGTTACTTATTAGATGCCATTGAGAAAATAACCTAAACTGTTTTTATAAAATGATTCTCATGACACTAGTTTTACGGAAAATGATTTTCATGGCAAACGTTCTGAAATCGTAGATTGAGATGAATAGCTTTGCTATAGCCGTAAATTATGTAGTCAACGTGTACTTGGTAATTCTAGGTGAAACCCTATTTCATAGGCATAGTTATGGTCATAAAAACTTTGTGTTATATCCTTGTCATTTCTTACCATTACATCTGAAGAAAGTCTTTTGAGTCAAATCCTTGAGTATTTTCTTATTATGCCTGAACAGGACAGGCGGTAGTGTTTTGTTAAGAAGTATTCTTGGCTATTCAATGCGATCACGGTCACTGCTTTCTGACCAGGTTTCATTGCTAAATGCAAAAAAAAATCGTACTACAAGTCCTGCTATTGCTATTAGAACTCAAGCTTATTGTAAACAGAATAATCTGGTAAAGTGTTAAGAAACTTTTGGAAAAGCAAAGTGAGTGAGTCAATTTTTGTATTTTTGAGTGCACGTTTTGAGCGTCCTGCAACGTGTAAATTTCGTTATAAGTTTTTCGAGATCCATTCAAGTATGAAGGCAAACTCCATCAATTGGATGTGAGTGCTAACCTTACCAATGAAAAAGTGAATCTTATCGTTAGTGTGATTCAAAATGATTCGCAGAAGGAAAAGTGATTTTGCTAGACTGAAACAATCAGGTTGTCCCATAAGTTTCGTCCATTTTGAATTTCGACCGCAACAAGCCCACCCTCATTTCTAAATAGATTGCAATGCACTCTGATCGATAATGCAAAGCAAGCTCTACAAGAAGGCTATCTTGCTTTTGCACCAGCTCTGGTCCCTCTCGAGTTTCAGGCCGAAAACTTAAAAGATCCAACTGCCCGAAAACCCGAGAAAAAATCATACCTCGTTTGAAAAAACCCAAAAAATTCTAACTTGCTCGCGTAAACACTATCCATCTAACAGTAAAACATTTATGTACCCGTTGCCGTATTTTCTCTTCGGTCAGAAATCAAGGAAACGAAGATTTTTATGATTTTGCCAAAGTGATGCGGTGCTGTCTCTATCGATAGTTTTATACTGCTAGCCTGTAGGAGTACAAATGTAAATTTTTAGCTCTCTACAAGCATTGGTTTTCGAGAAATATGGACTTTACCGTAATGCACCCAACTAGGGCGAGCTGTATTCGATACTTCTCGAGAATCAAAGCTTGTAGGGAGCTGAAAGTTTATTAACTTCTACAGGCTAGTAGTATACAACCATCTATGTTGAGACAGCACAACATCATTTTGACGAAAACATAAAAATCTCCGTTTTCTTGATTTCTGAATGATGAAAAAAACATGCGGCGTATATAAATGTCTTGAATGGATAGTGTTTAAGCGAGTAATTTAGGATATTTGTAGAATTTTTTTAAACAAAGTTACGATTTTTCTCGATTTTTTGGGCAATTTATTTTTTTTAGTTTTCGGCCTGAAACTCGAAATGGATCAGAGCTGAGCAAAAGCAAGGTAGCCATCTTGTAGAGCTTGCTTTGCTCTATCAAATGGTACCTTAAAACCTATCTAAAAACAAGAAGTTTATGATTTACTGCGATTGAAATCAAAACGGACAGAACTTATGGGACAACCTAATAGATTCATTGGGAAGATACTTTATATAGGCTTAGCTGGAAAAGCGTTCAATCCCACCTCTATCCAACCATATATTCATTGCGCACGTGCTCTGACAGCAAAAATTCTTCTTCTCGACCTCAATACTTTGATGACTCCCTAATCGTTTGACTAGCATGCACCGCTAAATTTCAGAAAATGATAAGATCAAATTTGAGAAGGATCGTCCCAAGATTTTAAGCATTTGATTACTTTTTCGCGTGGGTGGGTTGTTGGTTATTCATGAAGATACCATTTTTGACATTCATTTACATGCACTGTTTGTTTAACAACATAATTTATTCACCAAATTTTTCCCTTCTCATATGTCCTTACACTTTTTGACAAGAAAAAACAATGTACAGGAGTAAATTCAGATGTGGACCAATTCAAAGAATGTGATATCTTGAAAAGCATTCATTACGATACTACTGTTTTACATGCCACGAACTCCTAAAGCATTTTCAAATGATGGTCGTCTCGATTAAATCATGGGTTTTGAACACGCATCCAGCAAAAAGCGTGAAGCCTTTTTGGCGTAGGAAGGAGATGTAAAGGGGAATCTTGACTTTAAACTTTACAGGAAATAATAAACATTGATTCCCACAATACTTCTTAATGTGGTTAAATGGCTGCTGACTTTTATCAGCTTGATGCAACATAACTTAGCGGATTACTCTATCTTTTTTACAGAGATTGAATCAAGTCACATGCACTACTGAAAGTGATGAGATTTTGTGCAAAGGCGCTTTATCTCTTATCACATACCTAACTAAATATCTATGTTAGGCTTGGAAAAATTGCTCTCTGAATTGCGTTTTCACCAAAAAAAATTCATAGAGCCCTTTCACTTGACAAGCGGTTGCGAAATTCCCAGAATGAAACACATGATGTATTCATCACTGCAGTGTGTTTTGACACAGATGTCAATGTAATAGAAGACGACGCCCAGTGCTAAGTGCCTCCGCATAGCAAGTGAAGTAATAAGTGCATCTGAAACTAGATAGGACTTGGAAGGTCATATTCAAATGATTCGCTGGGCACACTTTCTTGAGAAAATGTGCTAGAATCATCTCTAGTTAGCGAACACGCAAGAGCAGATTCCGTCCATTCCATAAAAAACTTAGAGATGGCCTAAAAACCCACAAACAATTCCGGGTGTATGGTCGAGCAAATTTCCTCGTGAATGTGTACAATGCACGATTTCTGGATAAGCTACAAGGCTCGGATAGCTTTTTTTGGTGTTCTTCTTGGTTTTCTTGGTTGTTTGGGCACAAACTAAGCACTGGGCACTAACTTTTGCTCTTTTGTATTACGGAGGAAATGAAGTGGCAGACCCTTTGGCAGAAATTCCTCTACATGTCCGAAGCATAAAATTTATGTAGTTTCTTTTTTATTCAAAAACTATTGGAATAAAAATTTGACAGTGAAGAAAACTGCATAGTTCGATTGGGCAAATATATTTCAGCACCAGAACACGATGATTTCAAAGGCCTATTGAACATATACAGATTGATTACTAAAGCGAGATGATGTTTCAGTTATGACTTTCGGTAAAAAAAGAACACGTAACTATACATAGAATAATTTTAAAGCAGTAGGGAAAAGTATTTAGGACACAGAATGTAAAAGTTATAGTATTTGAGGTCACACATTAATTGCATCTCTTGATGTAGATGGATACGAGTCAGAGTGCAGTGGAAGAAAAAGTATGCCCGCTTACAAAACTGTGCAACAGTCGCAACAGTCCATTAGTCGACGTAGTTGAGCCATGAATCTACGTTCAGCCAGAGCTTGCCCTCGTTTTTTCGTTAACTGCAATATGCTATAATAATATAAGCTCGCTCCGCTGTAAATCATGAAACAGCAAAGAGCAAGAAAGTCGTAGCTGTATTTTTAGGCGCTGCGCTAAACTGAATTCTTATACTGAAAAAGAACAAGACAGAAAGAGCAAGCGCGTGTGCGCACTTTTGGCACGAGTCAATATCTTAGCAAAAAAACGAAATTCAAATATTTGAAATATAACACATAAAAATGACGCGAGATGAAAAGTACCTACGTACCCTTGCTTTCTCTGCAAGCTTCTCCATCTCATGCAGGACACTGTGTGCCTCTGACACATCCAGGTCTACACTTGTCTCTTGCGAAGATGTCGTTTCGGGCAGAACAGATCCGCTGGCAACAACGAATGCTTTTTCCCAAGAATCGCTGGCCTGAAAAGAAAAAGGTCAACCATCAACAACAACTGTGCTAGTGACTAAACTGTTATCCTTGTCACAAATCTTTGCATCAGCCTGTGAATAAAGAGGGATACATGCACTACATGTGAGAGTAGAATTAGGCAAGTGCACACGAAATTACAAGATTACCTGCGCTACTGGAGACGGCTCAATTGTCACTGTCACCATTTCATTCAGCGCCGGTGCTGAAAATAATCCAGCTTTAGTTGGTCATACTCTCAGTGGCGAGAAGAAAGAAAAAAACGTAAATGTAGTAACACTAATGTATACATATTATTTGAACGGAATTACGAAAGTAAAAAAGAATGAATGTTGCAATTTTGTCCACATGTAATAAGGTCCAGTTTCCAACATATTTTCTAGCTTCCGCAATCTTGTTCTATTGTGAGAATTCAAGGATTAAAGAATTCAAAGACTGAACACCATCTTTATTCAATTCAACTTTCTACACTTTTTTTACTTACACCCTCACAGAACTTCCGGACCCCCAGCTGGAACAGAGGCTGCCACCAGCGGCGGACCAAGGAAAAGCATGCGCCCGCAAACGGATCGTGAAGTTGTTGAAAGTTACTTGCAGGGTGCAAGCGACTTGGTCAAACTTGTCAATAATCAAAATAATTTTTTACATTTTCAAAATCATTGTATGAATCCCAAAAATTTTTTCGGCTGACGCGAAGCTTCTTCATTCCAAAAATTTTTTGTCGCCCCCCTCCTGCGATAAGTCTTTTAGAGGCAGAAACTCCAAGGAATGACAGACTTTCTTACCTTCTTGGTTGATTTCCACCCAAGATGTCACTTTTTCGGTAAGTTTCATTTTGGTACTCTGAAAAACAAAATTGTATGCAAATGAATGTGTCAGCCTACAAGTTAAAGATGCCCACCTTCTGAAGATGCTCAAACATCTCTACCTTCTCCTTCACATCGACATCACCATCCATTTCAATTTCAACGCTAAGAAGTTCCGGCTCTTCTTTCTCTTCACTTGTTTCGAACACCAGTCTTCGTTCCTTGACTGGTGTGCCTTGCGGAATGTATGTGTCGCTCTCTTCAGCAGATTCTTCTATGTTCGAGTCGGACATAGCGGATTTAAGCACCCTTTGGTCGTCAACAATATATTCTTCCCCAAAAACATTACTTATGATATCAGCCATGCTGTACAGCTCCTCACTTCTCGGTTCTTCCACTACAACATTTACTATGGTCTGCGCATCAGCGTCCTCGCTGACATCACTAGGTACATCTTCGAGTTCGGTAGTTGATTCAACATCTGGCAAAACTTCCGCATCTTCATTTATCTCTCCATTTGTTTCATCTACATCAAGTTTCTCTTCTACTCCTACGCCTTTCTTAACCGATTCCTCCTCTGGCTCAGTGATGACAATTTCTGGCACTGGGTTGCCTTCTGTGGGTAAACCTTCTTCCGTGGGCATATCTTGAGCCAGTTTTTGAATGATTACCTCTGCCGTTTCTTCTGATAAAAGATCCGCTGAGTCCTCGATATCATCACTTCCTGATTCGGATAGAGCTTCGTATCGCCGTTCGTCTCCCTGCACTTCTTCTTGGGGCTCAACCTCCGCAGGTTCTTCTGACAAAAGGTCCGCTGAGTCTTCAACATTATCACTTCCGGATTCGGATAGAGCTTCGTATCGCTGTTCGTCTTCTTGCACTTCTTCTTTGGGCTCAACCTCTGCAGGTTCTTCGGATGAAAGCTCTCCTGAGTCCTCCACATGATCACTACCGGATTCGGATGGAACTTCGTAGCGCCGTTCGTCTTCGTGTGGAACTTGTTCGAGGGGCTTATCAGCAACTTGTTCCTTATCTTCTGCTTCCTCAAAAGAGTCGACGGGGGAAGGTTTATCCTCATGTTCCGCTTGTTCCGACTGCGCCAGGACATCTTTGTCCGTAGGGTCCTTATGCTCCTGGAATGGCAGACGTTACTATCGGTCAATGTGTGTTCCATCAACCTACCGTATACTCCGTCTCGCTTTGCACCATAGGATCGTTATCATCGCATAGAGTAATTTCATGGGTGCGACATGGCGTACTATTCAGAGCCGATCTTTCGCATGTGACGTCAAGTGAGATGTCGCTTTCCGGTGACTAAACAAGAAGGAAACTCTATACAGCAACACAAGAGTCCACAGCGACCGCTCACCCTATCATCTCCAATAACGTAATCAAATTTTCCGCTAGTTTCGAATGTTTGATTCACCGACACAAAGGATGTATGGCCAGAATCTGGTGTTCGGAACATCTCACGTGAAGAAGGCTAGAAGATGTACAAAACTTTGCGAACATTCTTTTCCAGTGATTACATCGGATGAACAAGCAGAAGATAAAAAAAACATGATATCATTCCAATCCAAAAGAATAATATGATCATAACCAAATATAACCGAAGATTCAGTTAACCTTCGACGCTTCGTCAACAGCCGAAGCGGAACTTCGACTTGTGGGTGGCGTGCGTTCGCCAGAAGATGCTTTACTGTCGTCGTTATCGACCTCATCTTTTCGTAGTTGTTCCACGATGTTTTGATCGCCATCCTGAATAGAATAAATATACCGAAAAATTACGAAGATATAAACAAATCATAATTCGAACTGAGTTTGGATATGAAAAGAAGTCACCCCTATTAGATCAGACTGAACTTCTTCAGAAACGATCGACACCATGGCTGAGAGTTCGCAATCTGTAATCGGTTATTTTTTCCTGGTTAATAAACTATAAACCTGAATGCCTCTATTTCCATATGTCTTGCATTCTCACGCACCTTTGGGAAGTGGCTGCAATGCTACAGGACTCGGAGTTTTGGAGTTCGATTTGAATGAACTTGTCGGACGGATGATCTGTCCACGGCTGTCGAGAACTTCCACTACTTGATAGATAAGTTGTGAGCAACTCGTTTCTGAACACAATCGAATCTTTCCATTAAATTCAAAGCGCATACAAAATATACATCGTCATATTGATAGTGCCACACATATTGTTCAACTCGTCAGCAACCAACTGACGGCCTGTCTCTTTCCTAAAATATTGCATTACCTAAACTCCACTAAATCAAACAAGAGGTCAGACCTGTACTGGTCCCTGATAGCATTCCAGCTGACAGATCCATCTTGCGAAATTGCAGAAAGTCGTCGGACAATGTGGCAAAAGATTATGAAGCTTTCCTAAGCACAGCAAAACTTCACAAGTTGACAATCCCAGAAATGTTAATTTACGCACAGTCCTTGGATTGAAACGCGGTGTACCACCATCCGGCGTCCCTCCGCGCGAGCTAGACTCGCTTTTTGATCTAGCGGTTCTTTTCTTCAATGTACCCGTTTTGCGAGCATGATCAACATGAAGAGCATACCTGTAGACAAATGATTGCAGACAAACGATTACAGAAAATATGTAGATGTTGAGAGTGATGCAATAAAATACTTTGCTAAATTATTGGCTAGACTACGGTTTAATTAAGGGTATACATAGAAAAGAACAGAGATGTGTTTGAAAAGTACTTACTTGGGAAGGCTGTTTTCGTCACCGCCGTGGACAGGTTTCACCGCTCGAGAACAAAGTTCCACATAAATCCATGATGGAATTCTAAACAGAAACATAGTTCAAATAAGCCTACAAGGGAATGGTCAGAATCAAAGTAGCCAATCCGGACAAGCTGCATAGCATTTAATGCAGCTTAAACCGCTGACTTTGAATTTTATTCCATATCTGCTTGGCGCCTATGTGGACGTAGCCATGAGCCGTTGAAGGCCGTCATTTTGTTAAGAAATCGTGCATTTGAAGTGGAAATTTGGCACTCCAGAGCCATGTTCGGCTTAATGCTGGGTCCAAACATGCAGCTGATTTACTTTTACTTGAAGCCTAAAAGAGAGCTGAAAGTGCAACAATGTGCTCAATTTCGCATTTTTTGTGCAATTTTCTCGCAATTTTCGCAATGAAACTGCTTATAACTTCGTCCACAAATGCGCTAACCAGATATAAAATTCAGATTCGAAATCAGCATTGAATGCTGCATCAAATGGCAGGCAGCTTGCCTGGATTGGCCACTTCAACTTTTGACCGTTCCCTTGTTAGATGTTATTTGCATCCTGTGCCATAATCTTCAGCAAGAAATAAATTCACACAAATGACCATAAAGATAACGATAAAGCTGATTCTGTTAAAGTACATTGAGAAGCTGCTTTGGTATAAATTTATTTAACCATCAATTCTCACGCATCCTACTAGCCTGCAAATGATGCCTTCGAAAAACACATCAATAATCACCTTTCTTTTTCAAAATTCAAGTTAGTCGCTTTTACTCCACCAGAGCGCTCAAACAGTTCTTGTAGAGGGAGCGGTTCCCCTTCGGCTTTGCGGAGCTCATCAATGACGTTTTTTCTTAACTGTTCGCTCATTCCCTGTAAAAGGTTTTATTTTTACGAATTTGCATGATATGTCAGTTCAGATTGCTGAAAACGAAGCTGAGACATAATGAAGATAGGACTGGAGATAGATTATGGTCTTGAAAAGGCATGCGAGCAATAGCTTTGTGAAAACGTTCACTACTAAATTCTCCAAAACGAGAGAAAAGATAAAAACCGATTATTTCGGACCCGAACTGTGAAAAAAAAACTTGACAACATACTGCGTTGAATTTCGAGAACATTTTCAGGATAAGAGAGATGATGACTGCAATACACTAACATATTTCCATAACTCTTTTTGTTTTGTTTTTTCAACGCTGTTTGCTGTTTTGTTGTTCGTTAGTTACACTAGAGAGTTATTATGCGATAAAAAATGAATAAATTTTGGGTGCAGAGCATAATTGTACCATGACAGACGGAGATAGGCAGATGATTACCACAAACCCAAATGTCATGACTAATTTGAGATTTATTTCCTTTCATTTTCGCTAAAAGATTGGACTGAATCCGAATAGGCTTCAAGCTTGACAAATATGAAAGAAATCAAACCAACCACTCCTCCACTAGTGGGTAACTCTAACAAATTAAGTCCCAAAACCAAATAGCGTTCTTCATTTCTTTTACTGAACGAATAGAAAAGAAAACGAAACGAAAGATTATAAAATCGAATGTGAAAGAGATACTCTGTGTGGAAAATATCAGTAAAGCGCGTGGCGAAAAACCACAACAGTCCTACGGAGATTTATCTCGTACCATTGATGTCCGGCTCAGGGCAGGTCAAAATCGACAACTTTTGATATTGGACAATATGTCACTTCGCATAAAGCTGTTTTCCAGGTTTGCAGAAAGACTGTGAAAAACTTTGATTTTTTGTAAGTAAATAAATCTGGAGCTCTTGAGCAAAAACATCGGCTTATTCGGAAACAGCGTGACTGAATTTTTTTGATTACAAAAGATGGTGTTGTACACTGGTGCAAGAATTCTAACATATATCTCTCAATATATTCTTTTTTCACTGATATAATTCAACTGGAAACCTGACAAACAACAATAATCTAATGATCTGAAGGTGTTTACTACCTCCATCTATCTTTCCGCCAACACTAATGCCATTTTTCCCATTAACCGAATAACCGTGCCGGCTTCTATCGCCTACTTGGTCGTGTGCCCCCACCCACACACTGAAACTGCAAAGTCTTGAGTAACAGCCACAAAGTCGATAGTTTTGCAAGCATCCCTGTCTTCTGCCAATTTGCAAACTATTCGACAACCATCCTCCTTAAGGACTGGACTGCCTTCATGCTAACCGTCAAAACCGAATGGATTTTCAAAGCGAGATGGGAACCCACAAAATGAATTTTGGTTTATTAGCACTTTCGAGCAATCTTGGAGCAATGATATCCCCCTGCACACGTATTTTGAATTCCTAATCTTCCACAACAATCTAGAGCAATTATACAGCTGTCCAAAATGTTTATGTTTTATCACTTGGGGCTGCCAGCTTCAAGGCCTCATAATATGATATCAGTCTATGCGCAAAACTCAACGGAAGGTCTGAACTCAGGAGGAAAGGTTCGAGAAGGCTTGTAACCACGTGGCAGTCCCAAAAGCTTTCTCAGTCTAGTATCTTCTAACGCTAGGCTTGGACATTGTTGTAGTCTCAAAAGACGTCAGAGGTTTCCGTTATCGGCGGACTTATCATAAGTTTGCTAGATAGCAGGCTTAGTGCTATAAAACTCGTGTTCTTAATCTTCCCGTCTCCACTTCTCCATTGAAATGCGGTAAGTTGCTCATAACATATAGTATCCCAAGATATTCAAACTTTCAAGCACTAAAACCTTCTTGTATGAAATCTTTAACTTTTCGAACAAAATATTGTAAAGCTGGCTTCAACTTGAATTTTAATAAAGCCACCAATCTCCATTACTGTAGGATTACGTATTTTCAGCTTCAGCGTCATTGTGGATTGGTGTTTCAAAGATATTTTCCGAAAATCTGAAAAATGTGTACCGCGGTTTTCACGCGCGTTGCTTTCTTTCGTAACACAACTTTTCACGATTTTGTAAGGCTTTATAGATGGTTTAGTCGAAATATGTTGTAAGGCTTTATAGATGGTTTAGTCGAAATATAAGGGAAGCATTGCAAGAACGAAGCATTACAGTAAAGTGCAAACTCTAGATTTAGTGACAGAGGCTATTATTAGCTTAATGCAAGAGTTTATAGGTTGTTTGGTTTGCTTTCTGGGGCGAAATGGGGTCCTCAATGGCTATAAACCTTTTTTGGAATTTCTACCTTAATCTTACAGTAATGAAGAGCGACTGGTGGGTTCGCTTCATATCATAAAGTTGAAGTTGAAGTTGAAGCCAGTCAAAAAAAGGCGAAGATTTCTAAAGTGAAGGCCAAAAACTTGCAGCCACTCCGACATTTCGCTCTTATCTCACTCTGTTCCGCACATTACGAACTCAAATTTCAATATGTGCAAATCACACTGCTTAACACTATGTCAAGAAGTTTTGCAGTTTCGTGCAGACAAAAGGGAACTCTGGGGAAAATGGCAAGTACGACGGCATCGAAGTTGGTCAGAACTTGCAGCCATTTTCTGCTAAACTTCTTTGGAGAACATATCACCTTCCAGCATTTGGGCTACAGATGCACCCCCAAGCCTTGAGATATGCAGTGCAACCAGCATCCATAAAACTCCCAAAAAGGAAACTTTATGGAGCAAATTTTCTTGAACGCCAAATGACCACAAAAATTGAATCATAAAGTTGTCGGAAAATAATTGGCTTCCGTGCTCCTATGGAAAGGCGGTACCATCTGGACGTTTAGTGGAGGTTTGTGAATGTCAAACAAAAAGAACAACATAAAATGCTCCAAAATCTCCCATCCCCTCAACTCAGATTTGGCGCACCTTTCAGCTCAAAATTGGGCTCAGCGGTCCAGAGAGTTCTCCAGCTTCATGAAAACACTGATCTCACAAAAACGAGCACTGACCCAGAGCCCACAGAGTTTTATTGGAAACATAGAAGCGCTACTGCCAGAGAAAAGTTTTGCGTTTATCATGTCTATCAAATGTTTGATTTGCCTAAGGAAATTATCCGTCGTAAAGATTGCGCACACTTTTCCGTAGCTGTAATGTCATTTTGTTTTAAATGAAGCTCTGCCAGCTTCGGACCAGTGCTCGTCTTTGTAAAAGCAGTGTTTTCATGAAGTTTGGGAGCTCTCCAGAGCGCTGAGCCCAATTTTTAAGCTGAAAAGTGCGCCGAATCTGAGTTAAGAGGATGGGATTTTGAAGCATGCCAATTCTTCTTTTTGTTTCGCATTCGCAAACCGCCACTAAACGTTCGGATGGTACTGCCTTTCCATAGGAGTACGGATTAGCTGATTACCTCTAAACAACCTTACGATTTCTCCAATTTGTTTTCATTTGGCGTTCAAGAAAATTTGCCCCATATAGTTTCCTTTTTTGGACTTTGATGGATGCTGGTGGCACTGCATATCTCAAAGCTTAGGGGAGCATCTGTAGCCCAGGTGCTGGAGGTGACAAGTTCTCCGAAGGCGTTTAGCAGAAAGTGGCTGCAAGTTTTGAACAACGCCGTTTTCGCCATTGTCCCCAGAGCCCCTTTCTGTGTGCATGAAACTGCAAGATGTTTTGACACAGTGTAAGCAGTGTGATTTGCTTGTAATAGCAGGATTTGGATCCGTTTCATGCGAAACAGAGTAAGATATAGCAAAATTTTAGAGTGGCTGCAAACTTTTGGCCAGCACTGTATACAAGCAAATTAACAAAGATCAACGCCCGAAGCATTATTTTACGCCTTGCACATAAAATGAAAGTGATTCACTCACACATGGTTCTATATAGCTTTCATATTACACCAATATGCATATAGTTTTATCATTCCTCTGTACTACAAGAGAACACAACATTCATAAATGAAATCTCGATTTATGAACGGCATTTCTCCAAATCGCTCAGTTCTATAACAGAGTCTACGACTCCGTGATGGAGACTAGAGCACTAAAATGAGATCTCTACTATAGCCATCATAATGCTTCATTACAGTGCTCTGATATTACTGACGGTCACCTTCGGTATCAGCTTCGCTGCTACTGGATTCGATGCAAGCGCAGTAAGTTTCAATTTATTTTGCTGAGAGGTAATAACGTTCTCGACACATGACGATCCTCTCTACCAAATTAAGCTAATATCAAGCTACATTGGAGAGTGAAAACGATACATAATCGCTTAACTGGTATAATCAATTTGCATCAAGTGCTTGCAATCATTTTCTTGATGGTTTTCTCATCATTTTTGAAGTATTAGCCATAACTCACTTGATAAAGGTAAGCTTGGAAAGCATATCTCTTAAGCCAGTGACCTAGGGCACTTCAACAACTTTCAGAGGATGTAGAGAGTTGTGATTCAAGGCATCAAATGCTTAATCTTAATGCATGGAAAACAGGTGCACTGACGTAGTAAAGATCGCACTGACAGGGAAAGTCACCTAACTTAGGTCGGCCTTTTGGAATGAGACACATATATTTAGAAACAGCTCGGAAGGCTGATTCCAAATATGCTGTCTTTAGCTGCGAAACGTTTCTCTGAAGCAAGTAATGAGCTTTTTCCTGGTCAAAGCTTGCATGTTGACCGCCTTACGGAAACGATATCAATATCTAGGTAGTGGTTTAAGTGCTTAATACACCCTAACAAGGTCAAATGACTCATTTTGATGTTATTTCTATTTTCCACCATTTTTTTTTCAGATTCCTCTACAAGCCTTTTTTCCATATTCAGTTGTATGTCAATGACACATGCCAAAAAGCCATAACTCGCTTCAGAGAAACGCTTCGCAGTTAAGGACAGCATACAATACCGCTCACATCTTTAAAAAGACGCGAATGTCGCATCATGTATGAACATCATCGTCGCGTGGCCGTATCTCGCTTCAGAGTGGACGAATTCTGCATCTAAAGCCACCATTCGACTCAGCTCGGCGCGGCGCATCTTCTGGTTTATAGAAGTGTCTACTTGGACACAGTAAGAGGTCAGATTCCATGAATCATTCCAGATTGCTTGGTATGTAGGTTTAGTGCAATGAGTAAGCACACTGGGTAACCTACTGTAAGCAAGAATTCGAAACGAATCGTAAAATCTGGCCTTCTACTGTGTCCAAGCAGGCACCTCTTTATTAGAAGAGGCGCCGCGCCGAGCTGAGTCGAATGGTGGCTTTAGATGCAGAATTCGTCCACTCTGAAGCGAGATATGGCCACCACGCGACGGTGATGTTCATACATGATGCGACATTCGCGTCTTTTTTTCAAAAAATGTGAGCGGTATTGTATTTGGAATCAGCGTTCCGATCTGATTCTGAATTATGTGTTACATTTCAAAAGGTTGACATAACTTAAGTGACTTCCCTTGTAACCTTTGATTCAACTGGCTTGGCACCATTAGGGCGGGGTTTTGTGCCGTAATTGAGGCCGGTCGCGCCCGCGACGCACCTGCGTCTCTCTCGCGCGGGTGCTCTCTGATCATTACCTAGCCTTAATTAGATCACGAAGCCCCGCCTTTGCCGATGCCAAGCCAGTTGAATCAAATGGTAAGTTTTAACTTAGCTGCAGTGTTTTGAAACCAACAAAGTGCAAGTGGTTTACAGTCACTCACCACGGAACAATTCAAATGCATGAAATCACATGGATATTCTTTCTTCATCGGTCGAGTCCACCAGTCAACCGGTGCAGTTGACAGTCACGGAATACAGAATCTCAAAAATGCCAAGGCTGGTGAGTTGCTTGCAAGTCGCAATTTGATCTTACTTTGATCTTTATGTTGGATAGCAGAATTTACAAAAACGGTCGTGAATAAGAAGCGAAATTACACTCTTCAATGAGCTTGTAAGAAACTAATAGGTTCGGCATAAGAGAATTCACAGATGGTTCATTGAAGAGAATTTTATACGTGTACTTACCCAGCCCTATGACGGTTGACATGGTCCCTCCCTGTGTTGCAACTAAATCTTGGTGAAAAGAATTGTCCTACTGTGGACAATTCAGATCTGAGACCTAAAATTTTTTGAGCGCAAATCTTGTTGGCGCAATAATACTGGTTCATACTTTAAATGCTCTCGACGGGGCTCAAAAACTGTCCATTTGCCAAAATAATTCCTTGCAGCTGGTATCACCAACGTTGACGGATATATCTTCCCGTGTACAACCTCCTCTTGTGCATCACCGGCTTCACAGGTACAACTGAAATCCCGGGACTGCTTTTTATCGGAACAAATCTGATGTGGTTTAAGGTACAAAGTACCGTCAATGCGCTGAAAAGTGCTGGAGCTAGTGTTGGTATGTTGTGGCTCGACATCGAGATTTATCACTGGCCAGCCGATCACACCAAGAACCGTGAATTTATTGAAGCCATGGGTAAAGAATTAACGGTACGTTTCCTATTCAAGATGAGTCAGGCATCTATGAGCTGTTATAGGCCTCTGGACACAACTGGGGTGTGTACAGTAGCTATAATAACTGGCAATCTATTGTTGGCCTGGACTATACTGGATTGTCCCATAAGCAACTCTGGTGGGCTACTTACAACAATGAAGCGGTGAGCAACATTAGTGTTAATTTATTCGAATATCCAAAGACTCAGGACAGGGCCCGGCACCGATGGTTTGGGGTCAAACTGGACTTCGTTTTTGGAGTTAGAAGCAACGGAGACATCGTTTTTATGAGGTCCTGAAGGAAGCGTCAAAAAAACACGACGAACATGTCAGGTTTTACGAGTTGAAAGTATTCTTTCGCAAGCGCGCAAATTCTAAATGCAAGACTCAAACAAACAAATGGCTTGTTTACAACGCAGAAACAATCACATGGCTCCAAATTTGGGGTATGTGTATACAATATTACTCCAAACTATGTTATGTAAAAAGTTCCCAAAACTTATGTGTCCTAATATCCGTTCTCGAATTTGTTGGTTTCTAGACCAACTACCAAACCAACTGGGTTGGTTCGAAGCATAAATATCGGAGAGTTCACATAAGTTTTGGACCTTTTTGATTTGGACGATTAGAACGGTCAAAAATCTATCATATAGTAAAGAGAGCGGATCAAACCGTTGTCTCTCCCCTTTTTTGAGTCAAAAGTAGTATAATTCTAGGCGTTGATAGATATCGCGCTCTAATCACTTGCGGTGTCCTTTGAAATATGTGGCGAAAAATGCATCGCAGGATTGTTGGGGCTACAGATTTGGTTGGCCTAGGAGATTTTCGACATTCCCAGCATCAAAATGGTACTATACCCAATGGCAGAGCCTTTAGTCGACTCGAAATGTTTTCTTTTTGCTTTTTTGTTATATTACATGCCTCAAAATGCGCTTTTTTCGCTTTTTTGTTGCTATTTTGGTTGAATAAGGGTTTCCCTACTGATTTTCACATCAAGAGGGACTTCGTAGATTTTCGCGAAGTCATGGGGTTCGTTTCCTAAGAACCTCCAAACCAACGCGTGCTGGGCCCTGACTCAGGAGCTTTCTTCTAATCGAGATTGAGGTCTTCCAGCTTATTAATTCCACTTCGGAGAGCAGCTTTAGATGTTTATAGTACAAACAGAAAACAACAAACTGCAATCACTTTTCGATTTAGAACTTCAACAACTTCAAAGCATTCGGAGGATGGACAAAACCAAACATTCATCAATATCAGGGTGATGCCAAAGGACCATGTGGATTCTCCATCGACAATAATTACTACCCCTGAAAGTGCGATAGACGATGGAAATAGTCTGTGAATAAATAGTTGTCATCAAAGCTTCGGTTCACCACGGAGTAAAAATAAAATGAAAAGCCACGCTAAAGAAAGAATTTTTCAGGGCAAAATTGAATTTTAAAAATTTTCAAAAATTGTTTTGATTATTTACAAGTATAAACAAGTCACTTTACACGTGAGTTAGCTATTTTTTGCATTTGCTACAAACCACTACTCCTTTCGACATGAGAAGTCCCACAAATGACCGCCAAACTACGGAATTAGAAGCCAATCAAAATCTTATTTCTCTCATTTTCGCTTTCAATGGTTGGCCTTCCAGCAACTGTTATTCAGTTTCGAAAAAACGAATTAGGCTCAAATAGGCTATCGACCATCTATATGATATTTGCCGAAAGTTCCTTGGGCGGTAAGGATGGAGTGTGGCAAAACTCCAATAAGTGTAGCTAACACACCTTTTTGGGGTTCTGCACCCCGTTAACTTACCTTGAAAGCATCCTTATTTTGTACACCTTTGAAACGCTGATCTTCTATTCTCAGTATAAATTTCATCCAAAGTCGAAACCACTAGAAGAAGTTAAAGTCGCTTTTTCGCTCCTATGTTCATGACAAATATTGTGTTATGGCAGTATGCTGAATCTGCGCTACTACGTTATCGCAAGGGAAAATGGCGAGATATTAGTTCGTCCCGAAAGTTCTGACAAACGAGTGTAACCCGCACAATAAAAAACTCAATGCGTTTTACATGCATTAGACGCAGTTTTTCCTTCTTTTCTGACGGTTATAATCCTAATCATTCGTGAAAGCTTTTAAACTGCCAAAATTCTTTAACCTTCATCTCTATCAGCTCAAAGTTCGGCTAAATTTCAAAAATTTTATTATATTAGGTCGCTCCGAAAGTAATGTCGCTTTTTTCAAAAGTATGCCACACCTTGTGGAACAAAGATGTGTAAGAGATTCTGGTAGCATTTGATGCAGCACTTCATTCTCTTTCTAATGGCTATGAATTTGTTGCAATTAAGTCAATGAGCTTCCAGAAAAGAGTCAAAATCTGCGACCTATTCTTTTTGAGATGGCCAAGTGTCACAATTTTTCTAAAATTTTATAACAAACCTCAGAATGAGTCCAAGTAGTGGATGGATGGAGCAAACCCTACAGGAAACAGCACAACTTTTTTCTACTTTCCAGAGCTCGTCATAATTTTTGTACAGATTTTTTGATGGAACCACCGAATTTTAGCAGGCTCGTCTCAGACATAAGTGCATCAAACGCCAACAATGGATTATGGTTTGGCAACAATTTTACAAACCAAACGAGCATTCACCGTTTCGGTTTAGCAACTTTCGAAAATTTCAGTTACACCTTGGGGTCCCTTGGAAAAGTTGAATTATGAGATTTTATCCCGGGAAACATGACGAATCGGAAACAAAAAACAACTGCTAGAAAGAGGAGAAAAAGCTGCATCGAATGACACTCGAGTCGCTTACCGGTTGTTGTTCTGTGAGGTTTAACTTGACTAGATATGGAATTTGATGGCATTGAGAAAATGATTGTAGAAACTCTGAGAAGCAAGCTAAGGAAAACAAAAAATTACTCTGTATTCTATAGTGTTTGCTCTATCTATCTGCCACTTGTACTTTTTCGGAGATTAGGTACAAAAGTTTAGATAGCCGAACTTGACCATGGCAAAAAGCATGAGTCGCAGATTTTGGTAATTTTTCGAGAGCTCATTAAAGATTATGCAGTGGAATTGAAACCTTTAGAAAGAGTATGAAATGCTGCATCGAATGCTCCTAAGATCTCTTGAAAATGTTGATTCCGCGAATAGTGGCGTTCATTCGAAAAAAGCGACATTACTTTCGGAACGACCTAACAGAATCTAGAAGAAAAGCAGGTAAGTATCGAATAGAGCAAGTTCTGCACTATGCGGCATTGCTTTCAGACTCTTCTGATCTGCTACTAGGAACTTTCAAAAAAATTGTTTCTTTGGAAGTCACGCTTTTTAGTAAAGTCATGAAAAACGCAACTACAACAAAATTAGGAAAGCTTACAAGTTTCTGCGAGTTGAAGCTTAAATGTTATAGGCCGTCCGCGCAGGGTGCGGAGAGTGCGCAAGGTGTGTATTGCGCGTCACTCCTCTTTCCCCGTGCACTCTCGCCGCCTGTTTTTCTCTGCGCTCAACTATCTTCACTGGACGCAACAGCGTTGCTCTCCGCGCGCAGCGCGGACGGCCTATATTAATCATCATTTTTGCAAAACAACCAAGCTTTGTTTGCTTTGAAATCACCTTTTTGGAACTTTCAGTACTCCTATGCGCCAAACGCGCGCAAAAAGCCCAGGTTTTTTCCTGCTCGATAATACACTTCACAAACCTGATCTATGTAATATCAGAAAAAAGTATGATGTAGCCAAAGGTCTACTCTACTCAATGATTATTATAGCTTTCGAAAAATATCACGATAAACCCTTTCAAAAATTAGGAAGGTTTGGCGTCACTGTTGAGCTGCTTAAAGAGCTATGGCGATGACATCGCAAATACTGCATAGATCATGGATAAAATAAAGCTGTCTGAAAGAGCATAAAAATCTGAATCGAACGATATGTGAGTCGTTCATCTACCAGTGCTATGAGTTCTTATTATGGATCAAAGAAATCGAAATATATAGATTCAATAGCTCAAATTTTTCAGTTTCCCTGAATCATTTTGAATCTAATTCGTGTTCATTATGAGTAATTGTTGCTTTGGGCACAACCATCTAAAACCAAAAAGAGGCAAACGAAATTTTTTCTGGCCTCTATTTCCACAGTTTGGAGGTCATATGGAGTGAGATTTCTCATGTGGGCAAAGGAATGGTGCTTTGTCTTGAATGCCGGAGGAGGTAGCAGTCACCCCCAAAATGAACTCAGATAATCGCCGGGGACAGGCGGTTATGCGACTTATGGGCGGGCGGGCACCGGAAAAATAGTTTGCTGATTTCTTGCGGTCTGCTTGCAGAAATCTGGAATAATTTTGGCCATTTTTTAGAAGAACGATCGGAAAACTATCGCGGTCTTGCTATGGATAAGCTGCGGCGCAGTGGCCGCATTCTCGCGGACTTTCCGCGAGAATATGCAGAATTTTCGGGGGCCGCACGGTCCTCTGTGAAGGACCGCGCAGCCCCCAGGTACTTTCCGCTGAGAGAAAGTACCTCAAACTTGAGTAATTAAACCAACGGTGACACCTCGCCACACAGAGTCTTACCTGTGCTCGGCGTATGCCTGAAACTGCTTGAAAAGAGCCCGAGCGCTTGCTGAATGTTTGGCCAGCGCTCGCTGAAAAAAGTTATTTGCCGAGCGCTTGCAGAAAATGCTGTATTGCTGCCCGCTGGCAGAATATGCGACGGTAAAGGAAGTGCCGCCAGCTGAAGGTTTGGCCACGCCCCAAAATTCTGCTGACCGCTTGCAGAAAAGCGCAAGTTTGCGGACCGCCTGCCCCCGGCGATTATCTGAGAAGTTGATTGTGTTCGGGGATGACCATTTCACTTGGGTGGCCCAATATCTGAAAACTTCAGAAATTGTTAGAACTTGGTCCACACAGGTATTTGACACGCTTGTTATGGGAATGATATCATTATGTCGGTAGTGTTTCTTTAAAATACTTACTGTATGTACACGATTATCGATCAATGCCTCGGTGAGCTTATACTTTGCACGGTGGGCTTTCTGACTTTGTCAGCACATATCGAATTATCACTAACATCAGTAACACGCCGATGACGACCCCCCTCCGACCCCTCAACACCACCCCCAGCTGCGGCGTGCCACACCCCACGCTTGAACCTGTGTATCAAAAATGGATACACGGCTTGTAGTTGCCGTGAAAGTATCAACATCTGACTAAGATCAGCCGATTTCGTCCGGACGCTACTTTCAAGGTGAGAAGACGCCACTCATAAACGTTGCTTTTGCGGACCTCACGATTCTGACTGTGATTTGCAAAAGTTATGCGCGAAAATGCGTAGCTTGTTTCAGACAATCGATAAAAAGCAACGTTAGCAGATGGCGAAAGCACATTGCAATCAGCGTCTCAAGACGCACTTGGTGATATGTGTCTTTATGAATGGTCACGGTCAGCAAGTATCCTTTCCTTATCAGACAAGGAAACTTTCGGAAATATGCGATTTCCCGTGTTATGCAAAGTAGGGAGGGCCTACCTTCTGCAAACCTGAGACCCGAAATCCTGCGAAGCACTGCTTTGAGAGTAGGATAGAGGGCATTTGAAAAATCGTGACGATGGCGCGACCGCGCGCGACACTCACGCCACTTCCGAAAATCGCATTTTCTTGGTTTTCATCTCTAGTCGAAAGGTTTTTGATATGATAATATTTAGACAATAGAAACGAGCCGAATTTTGGGGTAATGCCTTCTTGTATAAGCGTTTTATGCTTATGTGGGTCCAAAGTCCGCAGTAAAATCCGTCGTCACGATTTTATAAATGAACTATACACTAAGGTACGTTTTTCAGACCAGAGAAACTCATAAGTAAATATTGGATTCTTCAACACTATCGCTTAGCCGTCCAGCCTACCCTTCACAGATTCTTCTTTCATTTGTCGTTCGAAAAACAAAGTCTTCGAGCAGCTGTTGTTTTTTTTGTGCATACTGTCCACGTCTCTGATGCACAAAGCCCGAAAGGCGCTTTATAAGGCGGATAGTAACTGTTTTGGATGCTGAAGCGAGTGATAACATGAATACGACATGACATCTATCTTGATTCACACATGATTCACATGAATTTGACACCACAACAGAAAATTTTCATCCAAACTCTGCAATTCTGAAGGTGACTTCTTTGTCGTAGGTAGAGTATTTTGGTAAATGGTGACAAAAAAGAAGCATTAAAAGCGTTATGCGTCCGACTCTAAAAAAGAATGAAAGAAACGATTTATAAGAAGTTACCGAAATACGAGACATTTAAGTGCAGACGTCATTAAGGCTTTTAAAGAGAGATGCGATGTCGCCTCCTCATTTCCATGCCTTTGCAATTTTCATGTCGCATATGCATACCAGTCTTGGAGAAGATTTTTTCCTTTATATAGTTCGTAAAATAGTTTTACCTATTATTTTACTTGACTATTGTAACTATTCGGAGATCCGTGGAAACTCGTAAATTTTCTTTACTTTTTTACAAAGCAATTTTCAGCCCTGTGAACCGCCACCTGTCAACCTTTTGCTTGGTGCCATACAGAAGATAGTAAATATGGTTTACAATTTTACCGTCCATGAAAATGAATTATGCTACTTATCCACAAAGTGTTGCAGCGATGTCTTCAACTAGATAAATAGCAGTAAAAAGCTCCAAACTCGGTTGTTTTTGAATCTTCGCATAGTGTTGATCACTGCTATATTCTTCTTCAGCCTGTCACCAAGATTTTCGATAACTTTATCAGGGCTGACGTTTCGGCGCCGTCGCCTTTCTCAGAGCTTGGAAAGATCACAGAATATTCATGCTATTCTCTTAAAGACCTATGCGGCGACAAGATACAATCCAGCGTCATGGATAGGAGCTGGAACGATAACAGAGACATGAAGAATTGAGTCAGCGCTCACCGAGAGAGCCGTTATGTGAGCAAACCACCGTATGCGGAGTGCGCCTTACTGTTAATTACTCTGCAAGCCCCTTAAGTATCTGACCCTGACCCCTGGATCAAAACCCACAGAGGTTTGATATGGGGCCGGCTCTCTGGTCACGGCGGTGCATTCGTCTTTACGGTTCATTTTTGGGTTTTTAGAGGTGATCCAAAAGGCCTCTAACGTTTTGCGAGCTATTAGTTCGGACTGTGCGACAAGATCGTAACTGTTGTTGTAAATAACTTATCGCTATGGCATTGCCTACGATGCGCACCTAGGGCTGTGGATAACTTAAGGCCGCACGCACTAACATGGCCGCGGGGAGGGGATATCGCAGCTCAAAAGAAAGCTTCATATTCTGAAGTTCCAGATATCTGGATTTTGCGCTGTTTACCTGTCCGTAAGTACCCCTACTATCCTTCACTATGAACATGCTGAACAGGAGCGAGAAGCTGTACAAGCCGCAACTTCCAGCTTTTGTATGGTCCCTGACAATCCCTGGCGCTTTTCTTCAAAGTCATTCTTCTTTCTTTGAAGTTAACGAAAGCCTTCCAAAGTTGTACCAATTATCTAACATAACAGTGCTAAGCATGTTACTGATGAGAACTAATGAGTTTTTGGAAAATCGCATTTTCGATAAACCACAACTTTCGACGTGTGGTTCATCGCAAATCTCATGACTCCGATACATCACTTCTTCTTATCAGCAACATGCTAAGCAGTGTTGGGTTAGATAATCTGCACAACTTTGGAAACTTCGTTAACTTCAGAGAGAGAAAAATGACTTTAAAGAAAGGCGACGGAGATCATCAGGGATCATACAAAAACTGGAAAATGTGGTTCGTACAGCTTCTCGCTCTTGTTCAACATGTTCGTAGTGAAGGATAGTAGGAATACTTACGATTAGGTACACAATGTGAAATCCAGGTATCTGGAGTTTCGAAATGTGAAGCTTTCTTTTGAGCTGCGATCTTCTCCCCGCGGCCATGTTAGTGCATGCGGCCCTTAGGCCTCGGGCATACCTCACGCGATTTCAGTCGCCACGCAATTTGGCAATACTCCAGATGTTTATAACTCATCCTACAGGGTTTCTAGATGTACGGAAGAGGGGGGCATTTTATCAACCTACGAGAGTTATACATGCTGTGCATTTGAGGTCTTCCATTATCGAATTTGAAGACATATGGCAAATTGCCAAATCGCATGGCGACTGAAATCGCGTGAGGTATGTCCCTTGCCTTAGACTCGAGGCCGTCCAAGTGCTCCTTGATCCTAACGCATAAAGGCCTACCAGTTTCCCCTATGTATTGATCCCCACACAGCTGACATGTGATAACGTAGACCACCCCCGATTCCAAGCAATCACCTGGCCTCCCATATGCACATATAGCGCAATGAGGACTTGGGCACAGGCGGTCGTATGCGCGATTACGTACCAATTGTTTTTTAAGATTGGAGAGTGGGATATCTACAACCCTAACGCGCTCTTCAAGCCCGGCGTGGCGTAAGCTTCTTCTTATTGCTCTACTGAAGTCATCCGATATAAAAGGAACGCAAAATGGGATTTTGGCCTTCATGTCTGAAATTAAAAGCCCTGTACTCGCGCGGGCAGCTGCTATACTGCCGCTACATAGATGATTGTTGCATTGTATGCCCTACACAAGAAGAAATGGACATCTGCTTCGATCTTCTCAACAGCCAGTCTCCCAACTAAGCTTCACTTGAGAGACACTCGTGACAACTGGTTAGCCTTTCTTAATGTGCAGATGCATGTATGCAATGGCTCATACAAAACCAAGTGGTATCGCAAGCCCAGTAGCAGGAATCATTGTACATTACCGCTCTGCTCACCAACAGCACTAAAAGGTCGGTGGTAGGCAGCATGTTCGAAATAGTCAAGGCGGTCTCCTCCAATTCTTGCGAGTGCGAGGAAACGCTGAATCTCGCCAAAAAGATCGCGCAAGCCAATGGTTATCGTACAAGCGATAACCCTCAAAGTACCTCGTCGGCCAGCGCACAGACCGCATGCAGTTGACCAACCTATCAAAAGCCCATTTTGCGTTCTTCTTATATCGGATAATTTCAGTAGAGCAATAAGAAGAAGCTTACACCACGCCGGGCTTGAAGAGCGCGTTAGGGTTGTAGATATCCCACTCTCCAATCTTAAAAAACAATTGGTACGTAATCGCGCATACGACCGCCTGTGCCCAAGTCCTCATTGCGCTATATGTGCATATGAGAGGCCAGGTGATTGCTTGGAGTCGGGGATGGTCTACGTTATCACATGTCAGCAGTGTGGGGATCAATACATAGGGGAAACTGGTAGGCCTTTATGTGTTAGGATCAAGGAGCTTTTGGACGGCCTCGAGTCTAAGTTATCCACAGCCCTAGGTGCGCATCGCAGGCAATGCCATAGCGGCAAGTTATTTCCAACAACAGTTACGATCTTGTCGCACAGTCCGAACTAATAGCTCGCAAAACGTTAGAGGCCTTTTGGATCACCTCTAAAAACCCAAAAATGAACCGTAAAGACGAATGCATCGCCGTGACCAGAGAGCCGGCCCCATATCAAACCTCTGTGGGTTTTGATCCAGGGGTCAGGGTCAGATACTTAAGGGGCTTGCAGAGTAATTAACAGTAAGGCGCACTCCGCATACGGTGGTTTGCTCACATAACGGCTCTCTCGGTGAGCGCTGACTCAGTTCTTCACGTCTCTGTTATCGTTCAGCTCCTATCCATGACGCTGGATTGTATCTTGTCGTCGGAGAGGTGTTTGAGACAATAGCACGAATGTTTTGTGATCTTTCCAGGCTCTGAGAAAGGCGAGGACGCCGAAACGTCAGCCGTAATAAAATTATTGACAATCTTGGTGGCAGGCTGAAGAAGAATATAGCAGTAAAAAAATGATTTTGGCTGAAGTCAAACATCTATTGCACCCTTATGACATTATCATCGTATTTAGGATTCAAGAAATTTGCGAAATCTTTTAGGTATCGTGGAAATATTATTCAAATCGTAGTCGACTTATAAACTCCCTCTTAATTGAGAGATAGTACAGCATCCTACGAAGGCAACGATTGTACAGTACCCACACTAATTATTCGACAGAAAACGCAAAAACTGACGATTTGCGTTTTTTTCTTTTTTCTTCATAACTTCCTTCAAATTGCATAAAATATGAATCCGAAGAAAGCATAATGTTCAGCTCGTCAAGATGAATCTGATATGCTACATTATCTTGCTATTCCGTTTTTATTCTGCTCGATTTTTGTGTGAGGACGGGTTTTCGTAGTGGTGTACCTCAGCGCAGAAGACACATGGAAGGCAATAGTAAACACGATTCGGTATAGCTGTTCTGGAAAATTATCGCGCGTTAGATCCTGGCCGAGTTCTCTTTTCCAGTGAGGAAAATAGGCCGCTGAATTTTGGAAAAATCAATGTTTTCCAAATTCTACTTACCGTAACCTTACAGTAAGACGCTAATTTGCAAAGCGGGTGTGTTTTTCGTGATCAGCAGGTCAGACCATCCTCTATGCGCAAGTTTTCTGAGAGATTTGGGCCCTTTAATTTTTTCGCTCTAAGCTTTGAAGCTCGCCAACAGGTTTTGGCTAAAATACTGATGACCATAGATTGACCGGAAACTTCTCCTACGAAGGTTCTCGAACCCGCTGATTATGGAAATACTGCTCTTTGTGCACCGCAATTTCTTTTAGCAGAACTATGGTGAGGAATGTCGCGATACTACGTAAGCTCCTAAAATTCGCCTGCCCTTTTCGTGTATCTGTTGGACAAATTATCTGCTTTTTGTAATTTAAAGTCGCTAGAGACAGTGCTGTCAGAGCAGGCTTAAGCTAAGCCCTTATCTGTACAGATCGCCAAACTGTGAGCTTACGAACTCACGTCCTCATGAAAATCGTCCAAACTTTGAAGATCGCATATTTTAGCCAAAGATCGCCGCGAATGGTTGCAGAACACTCTGATTGCAGATATTATGTTTATATACATATGTGAATTGATAATTTTAATAGAGCACACCTGCTTACCCTCTTTGCCAACTCCTTACACCTGTAGCTCAAAGTTTGCAAAGCTCGATAAATCGATGTCGACCAATGACGAAATATATTCCACGAGACCAGCTCGGCTCCGAAGTCGTGTGGTGCAAAGTTTGTCATTGGTTCACAGATGCAATTCTGTTGGGAACATACGCACAGACACACAGACACATGACAAACCGACTTCTATTTACGTTTAGTATGGTACAGATAAATAATAACAATTACAATTGGAGTGCTAAAGTCTGTCGATAATATAAAAATCGTAGGCATCGTCTCTTTCATCCGTTCATCACTAAGTGAAGGTAAAAGTGTGGATCATTTACAATTTGCACTTTCTAAGGCTGATCATTCTTGCTCTTTACTTTTCTGCAACCTACTTTTTTTATGTAGTTCATCTTATCTACCAAATTCCTCTTTCATCAACTTTGAGGAGTTCAGAATCGTCTTTACAAAATACAGTCCATACAGGGGGTCAGGCTAAACCGTTGGCATAAGTTTGTGTGCTCGCAGCGATAGGGTTTGTGGCATATGCAACTGTCGGGAACGAAAGAGGTTGATTAGACAAGCTAGCGCAAAGTGGCGCACCCGCGCGAAATGGGCTCCTGCCACGCTTTTTGGCCTAATTGAGATTGGCATAGACTGTACCTCTTTCTGGAGTGCAATTGCAAACTTTTTTGATTTTCGCATCTCAGAGCTAATTGAACTCGATTTTTTTGCGAAAGACGTATTTAAAATTTATATTATCTGTAACCAGACTATGCAATGCCCTTTGATGGACATGGTTTTATCCCGTCATGGTGTCAGAAAGACAATGTGCACTCAGCGGCAATGCGCGCACGCAAAGAAGCATTGATGGAGTAGCAAGAATGACCAGCCTTAGAAGTGCAAATAGTGAGTGATCCACACTTTTACCTTCACTTAGTGATGAACGGATGCAAAGAGACGATGCCTACGATTTTTATATTATCGACATACTTCAGCACTCCAATTGTAATCGTTATTATTCATCTGTACCATACTAAACGTAAATAGAAGTCAGTTTGTCATGTGTCTGTGTGTCTGTGCGTATGTTCCCAACAGAATTGCATCTGTGAACCAATGCAGACAAACTTTGCACCACACGACTACGCGGCCGAGCTGGTCTCGTAGACTATATTTCGTCATCGGTCGATATCGATTCATCGAGTTTTGCAAACTTTGAGCTACAGGTATAAAGAGTTGGCAAAGGGGGTAAGCAGGTGTGCTCTATTGGAATTATCAATTAACATATGTATATAAACATAATATCTGCAATGAGAGTGTTCTGCAACCATTCGCGGCGATCTTTGGCTAAAATATGCGATCTTCAAATTTTGGACGATTTTCATGAGGACGTGAGTTCGTAAGCTCACAGTTCGGTGATCTGTACAGATAAGGGCCTAGCTTAAGCACTGCTAGCAGGCTAGCTAGGCCCTTATCTGTACAGATCGCCGAACTGTGAGCTTACGAACTCACGTCCTCATAGCACTGTCTCTAGCGACTTTAAATAACAAAAAGGAGCAGATAATTTGTCCAACAGATACGCGAGAAAGGCAGGCGAAATTTAGGAGCTTGCGTACTATCGCGACATTCTTTATACTGTAGGGTTACGGTAAGTAGAATTTGGAAAACATTAATTTTTCCAAAATTCAGCGGCCTATTTTCCTCTCTGGAAAAGAGAACTCGGCCAGGATCTAACGCGCGATAATTTTCCAGAACAGCTACACCGAATCGTGTTTACTAGTGTCTTCCATTTGTCTTCTGCGCTGAGGTACACCACTACGAAAACCCGTCCTCACACAAAAATCGAGCAGAATAAAAACGGAATAGCAAGATAATGTAGTTTATCAAAAGATTCATCTTGACGAGCTGAACATTAAGCTTTCTTCGGATTCATATTTTATGCAATCTGAAAGAAGTTATGGAGAAAAGACGAAAAAAACGCGAATCGTTAGTTTTTGCGTTTTCTGTCGAATAATTAGTGTGGCTAGTGTAGCTTGTGCATGCCATACGCGTTGCGTGCTTCAAATCTCCAGAGACGCTTAGAAACTTGTTTCAAGAATCTAAAGACGAACCTAAGCTTTTATGAATCAAAAAGAGAGAGCATGTTTAACATCAGTAAACACCTAACATTGCGGATGTTCCCGAATACAGCAACTGAGTACACTCAAACGGTTTTGTTCATGTTATGGAAAAAGATCGCGAGTTTTCGTCACATTTGTTCGTCCTCTTTCAGCCTGCCGAACATAGTCTTACAAATATTCAAACAAATTTTAGTCCAGTTAACTGTAAAATTTCCGGAGCACTAAAAGTCAATACAGATTTTCTAGTTGCTGATAGCTCTCTTTCCACAATTATTTTGCTTAGTCTCAAGTAGCATTCCACAATTATTTTGCTTAGTCTCAAGTAGCATTAGTAGAGCGGACTTCAACTTACTTAGATCTGTGGTAAGGAACGAAGCAAACATCGCTCTTTTTACTATAGGATTACGTTAGAAATTTCGAAAAGGGTTTTGAGCCATCAATGGCTATGTTTTGTCCTAGAATGGATACCCACAGCTGAAGGTGCTATCGTTAGGTTAAACGGAGTCATTGACTTTGAATGTTAATTTTTTTACAAGTTAAGTAGGAGGACGCCCATTGTATGTCAGTGTCAATTAGAAATTGCCGCGACGCGCGCGACAGTAACCTGGGAGAGAAGCAGCAAAGCCAGAAGAGATGTTCCAGAGGAAATGTTTTGAAGTCACGTTACTATAGTAATCAAAAAGTACATACAGTGACCGCCAAAAAGTTGCGGACGAGCCTCCCTCCCTTTTTCATCGCTCTTTTTCAAAGGGAAAACAATGATGAAAAAATGTAATAATTGCATGAGGTGATAGAGCTCTTCAAGATCTACAATCTACACCTTGAGTTTTTTGAGAAACATGTGTTCTAAAAATGTTAAGAATCTTTTTCTAAAAAAAGTCCGAAAATGGCCTCGTCACAATGTCGCGGACAATAATTCTTCGAACGCAAAAATTTTCTTTGAGTTCTATTTTACAGCGGAAACACAAGTTATCCGGACGGGTAAGCATACTACTATACAGAGCTCGTCAAGAACTACACACTGGTTATGGTTGCTTCCCCAGAAAACGCAAGCTTGAGTTTTATTTTAGTTTTTTCAACAAACAACTTCAAATTTCCTTTATCAAGTCAAATTTCTTCACACGGAAACCTGTTCAAGACATCCCAACAAAGCCGTCTGGATAAAATAAATGCTTTTTGCCATCTTCTATGCTTCGGACGTGTGCTGATGAGTTTCTTTGCTGAAAATGGCCCCTGGCAGTGCTTGCACATGACCCCACCTGCACCTCACCACTGACTTGTACCGCTTTGCAGGCTTGTAACTCGGCCTGCAGTCAATATTTGAGCCTGCAATTAGGCTTGTTCGAAAGAACGAGACTTTCTCTACACGATGGTAAGCAAATGAGTACAGTTTGAGCAATCCCAGAGATTTGGCGGATGGGGTGGTAGAGGGCAGCTTTAATTGTAGTCCAAGCACTTTTCAGCTAAAGATGAAGAGAGCTCCTTTCGCTACCAATATTATCCTGGAAGTTCAAAACTGTCAATTATCTTGTAATAGATCCATTTCGAAGGTGTAAGGCTGTTCTGGTGTTTATAAGAGCTTTCACCCCAATCACCTCTAAGGCTGCACTTTTTCACCCCATCCGCCAAATCTCTGAAATTTCTCTAACTCAACTCATTTGCATATCATCGTGTCCAGGAAGTCTCGTTCTTTCGAATAAGCCTAATTACAGGCTCAAATATTGACTGCAGGCCGAGTTACAAACCTGCAAAGCGGTACAAGTCAGTGGTGAGGTGCAGGTGGGGTCATGTGCAAACACTGCCAAGGGCCATTTTCAGCAAAGAAACTCATCAGCACACCTCCGATGCATAGAGGATGGCAAAGAGCATCTATTTTATCCAGACGGCTTTGTTGGGATGTCTTGAACAGGTTTCCGTGTGAAGAAATTTGGCTTGATAAAGGAAATTTGAAGTTGTTTGTTGAAAAAACTAAAATAAAACTCAAGCTTGCGTTTTCTAGGGAAGCAACCATAACCAGTGTGTAGTTCTTGACGAGCTCTGTATAGTAGTATGCTTACCCGTCCGGATAACTTGTGTTTCCGCTGTAAAATAGAACTCAAAAGGAAATTTTTGCGTTCGAAGAATTATTGTCCGCGACATTGTGACGCGGCCATTTTCGGACTTTTTTTAGAAAAAGATTTTTAAGATTTTTAGAACACATGTTTCTCAAAAAACTCAAGGTGTAGATTGTAGATCTTGAAGAGCTCTATCACCTCATGTAATTACTACATTTTTTCATCATTGTTTTCCCTCTGAAAAAGAGCGATGAAAAAAGGAGGGAGGCTTGTCCGCAACTTTTTGGCCGTCACTGTATATTGTGTTCAAATACATAGTAACTTCCATATTTCCATTCACTATCAGTTTTATTTTTACAAGATTTGAGACCAAACTTCTTTTGAACAGTGAAATTTGATATGGTAGCGTGAAAACCTTTACAAAAGATAGAATAGTATGCTTTGCGAGTCGGCTAACCGAGGTCTCTTCGCAACTGATTCCCGCCAGCCTGTCGACCCGGTGCCTGCGTAATTGAGGCATCCACCTGCTGACATCCACCTGCTGAGCTAGCCCCGCCCCAACGAAATACACGTGTATCGATCGAAATGCTGGCGTAGCGCTGGCATAACTTTGGCACTCTGGCGGGAGCCTGACAGTCACAAGTAGTTGGATATGGATATGCTCCAAGAACTTACAAAGAAATAAATGGGTGGACAAATCAAGACCAAAAACTGGGATTACGGACATGAGTCGAAAATTCTTCCAAATTTCAGACACCAAACAATGCAACAAAGGTGCTATATATTAGGTCGTCAGGAAAGTACTTTCGCTTTGAACAAGTGCCACATTTCGCGGAACAAAGGTTTATAGAAGATCTTTGTATAATTCGATACGGTCTTCCATGATCGTTCAAATGGTTATCTTTTCTTTCAAATGGTTATCTTTAAGTTGCAGGTTAACAATTGAAGCTCGCACAAAATTACCAAAAACCACAACCCATGGTTTTTAGCAAGGTTAAGTTTCGCTATTTCTCAAAGATTTTGTAAAAAATCTCCGAAGACATCCAGGTGGCGGGTAGAAAGTGCAAACTCTGTAGGACACAGTTTCCCCTTCCGTAACTTGCTTCTGAGAATCTTCAAAATGATTTCTTTGAAGCTATCAAATACCATAATTGGTTATCTCAAGGCTCATAGAGCAACATTCGGAGCAGCTCGGGTGCCATTCACTGCAGTTTTCACCTCTCCTACAGGCGCTTTTTGTCCCAACTTGTAAGATACTTCCCGAAAAAATCGACACAGTTCCTGGTTTTAAACGAGTTCCAGGCTGTATTCGGAGAATACTGGATTTGGTTTCTCGAATTCGTGAACACTTTCGCACTGCACATCATCTACAAATCTTTGTTCCGCGAATTATGGCAGCTGTTCAAAGAAAGCCAAAATACTTTTGGGAAGACCTAATGTATCAGATCATCGGTCCCTAATGAAGCAATATGATTATATTCACACCAGAAACAAAGACATGGTACATTCCCTTTAGCACGTACTTCCGCGTTTCCTCACATTATTGCATTGAAATGCTGTCGAAACGAAATCTGCTGATCAGTTGGTATTTCTCTGAACTAGGACAGTGCTCTGTGAAGCTGTGCAAAAGTATTCCATTCAGTTCACACAAGTTCGTCTACAAAATTTCGCTGCAAGAAGAGCTTTCACGCATTAAATATTAGGTTGTCAAGAAAATAATGTCGTTTTTCATAGAAAAGCCATAAGACAAATTTAAAAAATATGTGAGGGGTACCATTCGATAGAGCAAAGGAAGCTCTACAAGATCACAACCGAGCAATGGCAGAAGTTGTTGTTAACGCAAAGTTCAGAGCCAAAACATACCAGCAACTCGTGATCCAAAAATTGGATTTTCGCCCTAGAAAATCCTGCGAACCTCTCACTTGCTTCTGCATGTAATAGACCCATGCACTTATCCATAGGTACACTTGATATATTTTTTCCATGCTTAGAAACCAAGAAAAAATTGAAAGTTGGAAAATGGCAAACTCCGCCCCCAGTCACACTGGGCTCCTCCCACATATGCTCTTGTATACAACAAAGCTTCGTAACTTTAGCCATAAAAGTTTGGCCTCGGATGTGCTCTAGTTCTTGAGTAATATCAATTTTACCCGAAAAAACCCGAAAAAAAGACATTATTTTCTTGACAACCTAATAGTAAACAAATCACCGCCATACATTTGCAGCTCTCGCTTTTGGGTGCAATGTTAGCCTTATGTTGGAAAAACGACATTCTTATATGTACTTGTCTTGAATGTTTTCTCCTGAATCAGCACCCCATTCCCAGTATTCCATGTAGAGCTACGATTGGGGCTGTACAGTACAACTAAACTGTTACTGAAAAATCGCTGTTGATGGATTCCGAGTCTCTGACGTCTTTTGCTAGGCAGGCAGTGATTTTTGCTTCAATCGTGCACTTCTTCCATGTGATTTTAAAAAGAGAAATGACGTTTTTCTCCCACATAATTCTTTTCCTCGTTCTTTGACCTTAGCCTATCCCAATAGTTACATTCACTGCTTGTGGCGAATCAACGCTTATCAAATTTCTGTTGCAGTTATTCTGTGTCCAGCAAGATAATCCTAACAATACGAAATCAGAGATTACCCGAAGCCTCTCTAAAAAAAGACGGTTCTTCAACTAATTCTGTTCATATACAGTTAGTTTTTTAAAAAAAGTTCGTAGCTTATTTAGTTACTTTTCTCACTTCTGCATATATGTTGCAGAGGTTGTTCGAGGCAAAACACAAAGAAGTGCTTGGAAGTCAAAGCATGGTACAGGTCAAATATTGTTCAAACACTTAAGTTCACTTTTCAGCTTCTTTTCGCTTTCCCAGCTTCAGGCAATCGAGAAAACACTTGATAACATGGGCTCAACACGTTCTGTCGTCATTTACGGCAGGGGTGGAGGTTCAAGTGTTCTCTTTCCTGTATTCGTTCATGTGTCGTATCTGGGCGCACTTTCTTTTCAATCAACTCACATTGCTTCCATGTGTCAAAAAAAAATTTCCTCTTACAAAGATTGTGTAACCTCTCCTCTTCTCGATAGCGACAGTTGTTGCAGAACACCTTTCTCTTATTCGTCATACCTGGAGTGTTGCAGTGAGACTTCGGCGCGGAATCTTATTGTCATTTCGGCTTGTTTAGAAACGATCGCATGAACCGTTTCGAAAGTCGCTGTTTTCACACGTGAACTTTGTGACTAATCGCATAGTTCTGTTACATTCTACCGATGCTCGGCAATCCTTACCCAAAGGAGTTTGAATATTTTGAAGGTAGGTACATCTTGTTACATGTCCTGTTATAACTTTCGCTAACGTCGCTACTCTCATTGAATTCATTTTTCATGTTAGTTATTTCCATTGTCAAATCTGCTCCGTTACCATATTCTTATCTGTAATGTTTTCTTCACCGTTTAACCAACTCCATCTGTTATAGCTTGGTACGGTTTGGTACAATCGCACATGACTCAGTCGCCGCGTTTCGTATCTAACACTTCTGAAATACAGCTCTAACCTCTTTCTTAGTCTTTTTTTCTTAGAATTTTCTGCCATGTCTGAACTCCTTCAATATTGAGGAGATACAGCGAACGTCTTTGAGCACCAAGGGAAAGAGTAACTTGGTCTTTGTTTCAACTCAATCCTCTCGATTTGATTTCTTGAAGACACTGTCTTTTTTCAAAATCTGCAAGATTCTCGAAGCTGGTAGGAGGAGGCGGACGAGTCCAGGGTTCACGTCGGTCAGCATGCCGACTTCGCTCATCCGCTGACGTGTGCCCACGCCGTGTTATCACCGTGCCGCGCTCGTGCCACCCGATTCCGCCATCGTTGCACCAGTGACCAGCAGGGCAAGTGCACTTGCGATGCACTTTCGACGGCACGCTTCGTACGGAAAGGAACGGAAAAAAGAACTCGGGGCGTGTGAGTACAGCAAAAACAGTAGGCCTTGCCTGAAAGCCATACAAGCACTCGGCTCTTGCACACTGGCTTGGAAAAAGCAAAGAGATCCTCTTATCCGGCTGCTGAGCTCAGCCGCCTTGCACTAAAGTATCACTTGCGACTCTGAGAACCTCTCTTCGGCTTCGGACATCTTCACGAACTTTCTTCTCATTGCATCGAACTTAAGTCTCCATTCTCATTGCCTATCTCACTCTTCAATTCAGAGCCAAAACCGATTCATCCTTTTGCTCTTCCGCATCGAAGTCACTTCAAAGAGCGGCTTCTTAAGCAGCCACAGATGCCAGAAATGCAAGTCCTGTTGGAGTGCAACCTCCTTGTTGCGATTTTGTTTGAATATGCCGCGCTGTCGTGCCAAGCTGTGTCTCTTGCTCTCTGGTAGGACGCACATGGGAGTGCCCGGTTGTTTACTTTGTACTTTTCGACCCACTACATGGAAGAATAGACTTGTAACGTTGGGGAATATTGACCGATCTGCCGCTACTTGAGATAACTAGCAAATTTCGTCTTGGACGATGCTTGCCGTCAAGAATAGTAGGAAATTCAGAAAGCGATCAGCTGTAAGGGAAATGAGTCAGCTGGCAACCAATGATGTCTATAGCCGTCTCGTCTGGCGCAATTTAGATGACGCAAGCTGGTAGAAAGATGGTGCTAGCAGTCAACTTCTATAGTAGCCGTTGACCTCGCTCCTTTTCATTCCAGGGAACAGCCGACGCAAGGTCAGGGTCAATTGCGTATTGATTTGAAATCGCGGCCCGTATGAGGGAAATTCGCAGAATTTGATAGAGATTAATTTTCGCAACTACAATTTGTAGATTATGTCGTGCGCCGTCATTTCGCTCAACGTCACAGCTTCTAAGCTGAGCGCAACTAGCTCCAAAGAGACTTGTCATCAGAAATGTTTACAATCCCGAATTTTTATCCTCTTCGGAATGTGCCGAGTACGGGGTGCGAGCACGAGGGACATGGTGGTAAGGGTGAACCTCGGCGCTAGCGAGGTGGACGCAGAGAAAAATAGATTGTCGTACGACATCGGGGGCCGCAGCCTGGTACGGACAGGCGGGCGCAGCCCTTATTGCTGAACGCGCTCCCTCGCTAACATAGCTTCGTTTCCATGAATCTGCATGGCTAAGAGCCGATCTTTTAATTTCAAAGGTATGTCCCAATGGCGTTTTCTTGTCTCACTTCGCCTTCAGTTTTTTCGCTAGAACGACTCGTTGAGCTATTGCATGCACAGCCATTTTTTTGCACTTCGCGCGTACGATTTCTTTTTCGTGCGTACGCAAATGGCTCCAAAAATTCGAGTGAAATATAAATTAAGGAGATCAAGTGCGCAATTTCTTTCTGCCTCAATAATGTCTTCTTGTTTCAGAGGAGGGGCTTGCTGACCCTCTTGGTGAATTTAGCAATCTTTCTACTTTCAACTTGCTGGAATTCGTCCACAACGATAAGTGAGTTTACTTGATTTGCTTATTTCCTCCGATCTGATCTGTAATTTCACCGCCGTTGTTTTGTAGCTACTGAGCATAAAAAATGTCTGATGACCTATCCATTGAAAAACTATCAGTGCGTTTGCTGCTTTTCACTATACATGATTCTTTTGAGTGGGAAGGCCCGGTTTATTTGCCGACGCAGCCGCTTGGTGTCGTGTGTGACCGGATCGATTAGGTAGGGGTCAGATGAGCTTCCGACTTGCGTGCTCTTTCAAAAACTGCTGTCTTTCTCTTCGCGGCTTATTGCCTCATTTGGGACGCAACACAGATTTGCAAAAATTTTCCGGACTTGAGTTATTTGTAAATGGCGAAATGTTATTTGGAAAAGCCCCATTTCGTAGCCACTGGCGTTGTAAATTGTTTCGTCGACACAGTAATGGGTGGCATTAGGGTATAACAGGTCAGTGCAGTGCCGGCTGTAACTGGTGCTTGCCTAAAAACGAATTCTGCAATCGATTCCACGTCAAAAGACCGCAGGGATGCTGCGAGAGCTAGTTCAACCAGGGGCCCGCTCAACATTTTTTTCGAAGCTTCTCAAGAATCGTGAAAGCTCGACGAAAAGCCACTGATGCGCGCTGCGATGCTCTGCATTGTTCTGATAGCTTCGCTATTTTTGTTAAGATCACCCGCTGTAGCTGGATGCAACCTTTTCCAAAGCCTTGACCTTGTTAGCAGGATAGTGGCACATATTTCCAGAACGTGACCTCGAACTCGGGTAGATTATCTCAAATTTGTGTTTAGTACGCCACTGGATAGCCCCGATCCTGCACGGCAACAAAGCAACGAAAGAAGCTTACAAGGGCTAGGACATAGTCAGCATCAAAATCAGCAAGCTATGTTCCAGGTAATATTCCTTGTAGCATACAACACTGAATTTTTGCGACTAAAAATTGGCTGCCTAGTGCTAACCCGCTATCATGTCCTGCTTCTGTCAATAAAACATTGCTAGACTTCTTTTCTTCAGCATAGCAAACACAACTTTTCCAGAATGCCACTCGTTTACCTGATTCACCACCGATAACAGATATCTCGGGCGCTGGATCGTCTGGATCTCCGGAAAGCAATTCTGACGCTCCATACTCTCCAGAAAACTATCCAAATTATGTTGGTGAGTTCCAAAGACAAACAACCCCAGTTCTGCTCTATATCAAATTGACAAAGTCTTGCACCAAGAAATATGAAAATTTAGAAAAGTGTGGAAGAAATCTTCTTAAGTCACATTGTACCATTTATGGCATGTATTTGAGATTTTATTCAAATTGATAAAATGTTGGAGAGCTTGAGTTATCTTGGGTTATTCTCCCATGTAAAATACCAGGTCAAAAAACGTTCATCGTTCACCTTCTAACGCCTTCAAATAAATCAATTTAAAATTCTTCGATTTTGATTTCTGTGGAGGTTTGCCTTCAACTGTCATGAAGTGTAGAGTCATTATCTTTCGTCCAGATTCGTGTGATCCCATGTTTCCAACCTGTCATTGGCTTTGTTGAGCTAAGAGAGCGTATATTTACCAAAATGAACTGAGATCTCCAAAAAAAAACTTTTCAAATTTTTGCTTTTTTCAAGCAAATTCTGAGTAGTTTAAAATTTAAGGTATCCATGGAAATCTGAACAATAATGGACTTATCCTTGGTGTTCCTGGTATCATGACACATGAGCTTCATCAAAATCCTCATGGTGCTGTATCACATCCGATGACATCTCCACAAAATGGATGTTTTATGAGCCCTTACCCTCCTAGCCAGCCGACACCTGGTAGTCTGCCACAGGTTCTTTTTTGTCTTTACTTGTCTCCATATATGGCTCCACATGATATTGGTTCCAATTTTGCTCTAGGTCTCTCCTCCCGTCTCGAATGGTCGACATGATAGTCAGCAATATATTGTCAATAGTGGCTACAGTGCTGGTTTGTTCAATCTATTGAACGTTTCAAGCGAAAGAAGCATTAACAGTCAGCAGAGCGAAGCTCCAAGGTTTACTCCGCTAGTTTATCTAGCGTTGTGTCATTAATTCAAACTATATTAAGAAAGCGTCCACGGAACGACAGCCAGCTGCTTGATCCCCCAAAATTCCTGCCAACATTCCCCGGGGTGGGGCAAGCGCCCGTAGCAGCCAGCCCCATTGATTGTAATTACCAGGACGAAAACTTCTCGCAACAGGTTCTTTGCTGTCCATATCCTCGACAAAATTTGTATACTGCAACCAATCCAAACTAACGTATTAGTTCAAGGTGATCAAATTCTCGACGTTCCAAGAAGACCAGTGGAGCCCTCTGTACGACATCAACCATCAGCAACTGACGAAGTTGAAAATTTGCGTTGTTGCCGATAAGGGATTCAACTACTCAAACTCCGATGGTTGCTTTGTCAATCAAAAGAAGAATCACTTCCAAGTACGATGGCTAGAAATTATTTTGAAGATTTAGTAATAGCGTCTTCTTTCCAGATCTCAGTGAACATCGAAGCCAATGACGAGAATCCGCCGAAATTTGTCAAGGTAGATGGAGTGATGCATCCGATCAAAGCGATCAAGTTGGCCTTTTGTGGAGTGAAAGCCGAAATGCTCACCTCTGAGATTCAAATCAAACAATCACAAACTGACCGCAAACCGATACCGCACGATCCCGTCATGTTTGTGATTCTGTCTGTCTCTCATATAAACAAACTAACATGACCTTTTCAGCCTGAGCATTCATGCTCGCGAAATCACAAAAGTGACGGTACCTAGGCTCCACTTTTCTGAGACTACCCTCAACAACCAGAGGAAGAACAATCGACCGAACCCTGATCAAAAATATTTTCTCCTCGTCGTGCGCCTACTCGCCTGTATAGAAAATGGACCACCTGCGCTCATCCAGGCGCAGCAATCAGAGAAAGTTATCGTTCGGGTAAGTATGTTTACAAATTTCACAGGTAAAGATTTTATTGCTTTCGAAAAATCATGAATACATGTGATCGGTGTACCTGTCAACCCATACCGGTATCTCGTGGGTCTCCTCGTTTCGTACCACTTCGAACTCTGGAAGCTCATCAGGTAGTTGAGGCTTAGGCTTTCTTACTGGATGGTGTTCTTCCTTAGGCTTCATCTTTGGAGTTCGTAAAGGTTGCGGTGGAGGAAGATGGTCATCTGTGCATCCTATCCAAACAGGAACGTTATGAGCGTGTTCGTGTCCGTCCTCAGCTATGAGAACAACCTTCAACGAGTAGTCTAGAGCAAGCACATTCCAGTAGGTGATTTCAATACTGGGCGGTATATTCTTAGGAATTCTCATGGACCACTGCTCAGGCCACCTCTCCTTGTCTTCAGGACTGTCCATGCCTGCAACCACTCGTTCCGTACAGTAGCTCTCGTCGGTATCCAGTCCAGCTAGTCGTATTCGTCTCTGCTGCTCCAGTCGTAAGCGCACAGCTCGCACTTCTCCTTTGACAATCACAAATACATGTTTTCCTCTCTGGAATGTGCGCTGCTTCATTTCGATTCCGTATGCGCCAACGATCTCTGAATATGGCATTTTGAACTTCTCTTTGGCTTGCGTATCAACAACGTAGTCCACGTCAATCGTTCTCTCCTCAGTATTGTCGTTTATCTCCCAAGGCCTTGTCGTTACGCTGCAGACATAGCGAATGTCATCGTCCATGCTGGGAGGAAGAATATTTGTATCATACTGAGAATCTTTGAATGGCAAGGGTATTTTGACCGAATGACTGCCGGGACTTAGAAGCGACATGGAATCGGAGGAGATATGGGCCTTATAGCGAAGGAATGTGTACCAAGTTAATCCAGCTCGAACTTCGCCTTGAAGTAGCAACCTCAGACAAAGTTGTTCCTCACGAATGCTGTTGTTTGTGAAGTTGACTAAAGCGTAGCTGTTGGTTAGCTTGCCATCTTTCTCGGTCCTAATTTCTAGCTCGTCAACTTCTATGGAAGATTGACTTTGTTGTCGTGGAGCTGAGAAATTGAGGTCCAACACCGAGTCGCAGTCGTCGTCATCGTCCGTGTCGTCATCGATGTCCTGCGTTCTAATGAATAGCTTTATCTCACTGCCAGGTGTTGTTGTTCGACCCTAAAATGCCTTTTCTGAGGCAATGCTCTAT
The DNA here is from genome assembly GCA_958299035.1 of Cylicocyclus nassatus. Taxonomy (NCBI): domain Eukaryota; kingdom Metazoa; phylum Nematoda; class Chromadorea; order Rhabditida; family Strongylidae; genus Cylicocyclus; species Cylicocyclus nassatus. The sequence continues at coordinate 19,524,082 of CATQJL010000326.1, forward strand.
AAAGTAACGATTTCCTCACCTGCACCGGTTCACTTGTGATAATGACTGGAATATTGAAATCCACCAAGTTGCGATGTCCTTCCAATTTCACTTGGAACATAAGCTCGTATTGGACTGTCAGTACATTCCATAACGTCATTGCCATAGTGACAGGAAGATGTTCCGGTACTATAAGTTCGACTCTTGTTTGGTCGTCTTTCTTTTCGGAGATTTCTTGTGAAGCAACCACATGTTTGGTGCTCTTCATGAAACACGGATGATCTGGCTCAGACAACCTGAAGCATTATAGTTCATTCCTGATTAACAGTGGATGTTTTATTACCTGTACGCAAGGTTTTGGACGAGCGTTAACTTCACTTTTTCCAACTTTACATCCATGTCAAGTTGAAGCTGCCACTTTACCTTTACTTTTTCGCCATGAGAGTAAGCAGCTTTATCCACCCAAATATCACCGTTGATAGCCTTGCATTTCCTAAGCATAAATTTTACGAAAGAAAGTTACAAATGCAAAAAAAAACTCACCGATGATACCATCCTGCATGGGTAACGCATCTGTCAACTTTTATGTGCTGCTGATAGCAGGCCATGTGTGGCATCTTCAGCACCAATGTCCTTTCCACACGAAATCTTTTTTCTTCGTGGTGATTCAAGAACCACGGATCTACAGTAGCTCTGACAGAATATTCTACATATATATCGTCGCAGATTTTCATTGTTGGCGGGAAGCGGGGAAGCCACACATCCACTGCTACTTCGTGTGTTTTTGTTCCTAGAACATTAGAAAAGAAATTACCTAATTCAGTTTTTTCCGCCAGCTTCTTCCTACCTTTGGCTTTAACGAGGATCCAAGTTTGTTCGTGCAGGAACTCGTATACTAATTTTTCCGCTTTCCTTATGTAACCACGGAAAACCACTTGTGCTGAGTGAGCCAGTTCCGAGTCGTTGGTGACTTCAACGCGTGCACGAAGCTCGTTACTGTCAGAACTGACGAATACATCCTGGACAGTCAGAGAAGTGATTCGGGCGAATGATTCAGCGGAAGTCATGCGAGAGTTTGGGTTGCGCTTCGTTGTCAAGCTCAGCTCTTGTTGCGAATAATTTATGACTTGAAGAGAACTCCATTCACTATTGGCTCTCATACAGCGCTGAAATTTGCCGGATTTAGGCTACGAATCCTGGATCATTCGAGCCACCGGAGAGTGACGTGCAATGGTATCGAAATGGTGGCACGCTGGTTTGTCACGGACCAGTTGCGATCGGTACGGATCGCACTGCCGCAAAGCTCACTGTCGACGGAGACATCTACATCACAGGACAGGTGAATTTTTCAATTTTTGGCATCCAAGAAATATGTGCATTGAAGTTATGCATTCTTTTTAGATGACGCGACCGTCCGACATCCGCCTGAAAGAGGACATTGTGGAGAAACCATCTCGAGACGCACTTGAACATCTGCAGCAGTTGCGCATTGTTGATTTCCGCTATAAACCAGAAATAGCTGAGCTGTGGGGACTGAGTGAGGAACAAAGAAAAAGGACCGGACTTATAGCACAAGAGTTGCAAAATGTGTGTAAAATATTAGGTTGGCACATAAGTAATGCAACTTTCTATATAACTTTTGTCTCTTTGAACGTAGCACATTCATTTTTTGGCAAGATAAGGATTATGATGTAAGCTTCTAATGCTCACGTTTTTGCCGAATTTTACCGTGTTATGTAAGGATTACGGTAGGTTTACGATACTATGGGAAAATTTTTAGAATGCATCAGATTTTGCTGAAACTTAACCTATAGGGCTTATTCGACATGCTGATCACAAAAATGAGATCCGTTTCGCATGAAAAGGCCTCGTTCGTGAGATCAAAAAATAAATTCTATTTTAGCGAGAAATGAATATGATATTCGTGTTCACCATATAGGATTACCCTACAGTGTAAAGTTATAGCAAATTCTAACTTTTCGCAGCTTAGTTATTGACAAATTGCCTTCAAAACTTGACGCATTTGACTTGTTCAACTTCTCAAAGGCGCCCCACCTTAATTTGTGTTTAAATTTCATTTCTGTTTCACTGATTCCAATGTGCCAACTTCCAGCTACATGCTGCCTATAATTGTTTTTTCATATGTTTGAATAAGGTTTCGTAGGGCTTCATGTTTGCCGAAAAATCATGAAACCTCGATTTTCAGCAGTTTTCAAAAATTGCTTAGATTTTTTGTACTACGTTATCAAAAATCAAACGGTTTGCGCAGACTTGCAGCTTACATCACGTTCTACATGATATCACAAAATGAGATTGCTACATATAATAAGGAAAAAGTTACGCGAAAAGTTGCAAAACTTATGTGCCAACCTAATAATATCGAAACAATTCAGGAGAGCAAAGAATAATCGTTTTCAGGTCATTCCCGATGCTGTTCGAGATATTGGCACTCACTTGACTGTCGATGAATCGCGCATCTTTTATGAGACCGTGCTGGCAATGCAGGAACTGTGCAGGCTGACGGGTGACCTGGACACCAAAATTGACGACAAGGTGACGAAGGATTATGAGTAAGAATGATAATAAACCAAAAGTTTTTTAGGTCGAAGAGATCAGTCAACGTTTAGCGCGATATGCTAGGAGAAAGAAACTCATAGGTTCTATCGCTTCAAACCTTAGCGAGCAATCATCAGGCATCGTCAGCGACAACAAGAGCTACCTTTCGTATTCACGAACTTCGCTTGCGTCCACATCCCCCTCCATAGCTAAAGAGAACAGGGACAGACGGAAGGTTTGGTAGTCTAGCTTGTCAGAAGGATGTGTCATATACGTCTGTCCTCCGTTACAGATACGTACTTGTCGGTCGCAGTGTCATCCTCAGGAACCGCTTTGCAATTCAAAGTTGACCCAAGGCACCATCATCACCCTTGTCATAGTAATGGCTGCTTGTCTTATCGCCATGTCTGCTCTGTACGTGCTTGATTGGCATAACCGGAATTACGGCTACCAGCATCTCTACCCACCAAACGCTACCCCATCGACAAAATCTGGAGGCTCGGCAGAAGGTGTTGGGCATATGATATATCAGATAGGTAAGCAGTGGAATCTGATAGTGGATTATGATGAATGTGCAGTTTCTCTCATTCAGACCATCCATATCTACCGATGCTACAACCGGATGCACCAACGTTGATGGCTTCATGCCGATCGAAACACTGTCATACTTACTGTTGCGCGGATCGAGCTGTCTACCGTTCTGTCAACAGAGTGAATGAGGTAGCTGATTTCACACTACTTCCATGCATGAAACCTAATAATGATTTTCAGATGGATGCTATCGTGACTCTGGGCGAGCGCAGTAAGAATATGGTGGCCCGTAATGCTCCGGATGCTTCGGCAAAGAAGCCGCTTGGCACAGGCGTTCGAATCTTGATACCCACCCTCAATGCTACCATCGATAGCCGTTATTGTATCGAGCAAAGCTGCAATAAGAAACGTGGACGGTTTAACATGTACATCCCCGTATCACCCTATCTTCCGACGATACCTCTGGAAATTATTTTCTCGTAAGTCATTGAGTTTTACCATCTGTGGCCGTATTCATCAACGAAACCCGTGGGTTCCGGAACTCACTGAGTTAGTGCTTTTGATGAATATCGATTCTATTCCAGGGAAGAATCGATATTCATCAAAAGCACTAACCCAGTGGGTTCCGGAACCCACGAGTTTCGTTGATGAATACGGCCACTATAGTTCATCACATTATTTCTTCAGAGTACCAAAAGGAAAGCTTGTCAACAATTGTGGGTACCTGGCAGATTTTCAGCACAAATACTGTCCCTTACAAAGTGACAGCTTCAGTGCAGAACGTTCACAGTATCCTGTAGCGAATCAGGTAATTCGCATACATGTCAACCACATTAGCGCTTCAAATGCTGTTTTCAGATAGGAGACGATATTTTCGAGTTGTCTGTCGGCAATTACCTCCAATCTGCATATCGATTCCGAGTTGGATTCACGACAGAGTCGTGCTTCTCCAGCGAAGATCATCTTCATGGAGGCTATGAGGAGTATAATCTGATATTTTACCGCACTTGTGCGCCACCAACTGGATCCACTGACGCACCTTCCGTGTGATACGTCTAGTTTTGCGCAGGTGTACATTTCCTTTCAAGCTCATGCTTTTATCTTTTATCTTTTTTTCTTTTATCTTTATCTTTTTCAAATAGATTTCTCCTCTATCCTCTTCCTTGTCATTAACTATAATTATCGTTGCATTGCTATGTGCCGAGTTATCATTGCAATATTCTTGTTTTATGAACCAATCTGAAAGTCTTTGTTCCGCTTATCTCGGGATCATTACGAGTTACCTTGTCCTTCTGCAGGCCCTTTTACTTGTTGTTCAGCTGCTTAAACTAGCACTAACCGCAGCCCAGCGCGCTCTCATCATCTGATACCCGACCTCCAGTCATTCGTACCTCTTCAGGGCTCCATACATCCTTTCAGCACTGCATCACGTTTTCTATCCATGCATGCTTTCGCCAACTACATTTATCGCTAAACCGGCCAGTTACTGCCGTGGTCGAGCTCGCCTCGCGGTTTGTAAGCGTCTTCTTTCATTACTATCTTACTCTGTTGCTTCTTCAGTATTATTCCTACTAATCCCTAGCATTAGCATCCAGGCCGGCAAGGAAAAGGGTGCAATTTTGTGTATAAACGGAGTTCGCCCTATAATCTACTATAACGGATTTATACGTGTATACAACGTTCTCAGTTGACATCTTTTATTTCATCAATCTTCCAGTCATTTTTTGACCTGTGTTTCTTGTCTTCTCTGGAATTGTCGTAATCTGTACAAATGGCGGTTCTTATACTTTGCTTGAGTTACTACGTTATTTTATATCATTACTAATAATAAAATTGCTACAGTATGTATGTATAACGTGTATTAACCCGGTAATATTGTGTACAACGCTGACATAGATTCAATTATTTGTTGATCAGTTTTGCATACTGTTATAAAATCTTCCTTGGATATTCGTCCTCGTTTGCCAATATCGAATTTCTGGAATAAAGACATCTCTCAGAAAGTTTAAACAGATACGATGATCCTAGCAAAACTATGTTTTCGTAAATTGCGGTATATATGTACCTACCTGAAAAACATTATGTGCATGTTGTGCCCGCTGTTCTCGACTTGGCACTGGACGAGCTCTCCTTCCTAAATATACCAATACTGAGTATGAGGTCGATGCATGGTACGGCTAAGACAGGTGGTACTTCAAAGTTGGCCGTCGTAAAATGAAGAGGAAACCGTCTACATGCTCTGGTATGGCTTCTCACAAGCGCGCGAGATTCGAATTCCTTTGTTGTATAAGTGACGAACTGCAGGTTTAGGGCGTATAAGGATTGACATGAGACCAAATTTTGCGTGCCTGAGGGACCCCGAAGCAAGTGTAGAAAATTTACGAGAATTCGACGTATAAAGGGTGGCGAAGTTTTTTTTTTTAAGTTCGTTAGCGATGGGTGCCGGCTTGACTAGCATTGGAAACAACAATATAATTCTCTTCCCCTCCCCCCTCCCACCCCCTCCTCACGTAGATTTTAGCTTTTTTTCAAATAAGCTCTGTCTTTGACCTATAAACCAATTACTAGTAAATCAGTACTAATATTTGCTCTCTCCTCTCCGCTATGGTGTAAGTACCTGAGAATCTCCTTGTTTCTCTCTTGCCATTTTTTCTAGTCGAGCAAGGTAACGCTCACTGTTGATAGCTTCATAATCATATTTCCATAAACGCTTTTGAAGGCATGTCATAACTTTTCGATAGGTTTTTTTTCTTACTCACCCATTAAGTCATCCATTGAGGTGATAACATAGAACATTCGTTGCCACGTCACTTCACCCTTTCCCTTTGGGTCGTATAGCTTATATAGCCAATCGAGTTTCTCATCCATGGTGCCCCGACAGAGCACAGATAGAGCCTTGACAAATTCCTGAAAGATAGCGGATAAGGTAGCGATCTTACTTTTACTCGGAACATAGTCAACGGGGAAAAGGATGTTTTAGAACATATGCATCTATTAAATATTCGACTATAACATGTTTTCAAATATCAAACACATCTAAAGTACTTAGTTAATAAATTTGTCAGAAAACTTTATATTCGTCAGGAAGTATGTTCTCGAAAATACATGCTGCTTAAAATCTGAGCGAATTTCACTGACAAGAGAAGGATGATTGGTCGAAGTGGCCTTTTGAGATGGGTTGTATACCATGTTGGAGGGCATAAGACGCTGATTCCAAATCTCTTCTCATTATCTGCGGCGCGTTCCTGCACGAGAAGTTATGAGCGAGAGAAAATTGAATGTGCAAGTAATATAAAAACAGTAGTAACATTTTTCATAGCGCTTAAAAGGGCCAATGGTACAGTCGTCCTCCCCCCATTAGACACATAATAGACGAATTCGAATTTGAACTAGAGCACGCCGGCTGCGGCAGAGCGCGGCACCGTCAAATGCATTTCAAGCTAATGCAGTTTTCTTTTGCGTTTTATTGTCGTTGTATAGTGATTTTTTGGTTTAATGATGATTGTGATCAGAATTGAAGAGTTTTTTGTTGCTTAGCGATGTTTCATACTGCTATGCCCGTTTCTTTACTGTGTTTTCAGGAATACTTGGAAAAACGATTCACATGGAGCATTTTTGACATGAAGTGTTCAGTGAAGCAACACTTCAAAACTTACCGAGAAAAATTTCACCAGTTTTCAGACTTAGTCCTTTTTCCAAGCTCTTGGAATCGTAGTCAAAGAAACGAGTATAGCAGCAAGATCCATCTCTCAAACAAAAGCAACAATTTCTTTACGGATTGAGAAAACTGTCAGCATTCAAGAAATTAGGTTGAAAAGTCGCGAAAACACAAAAAAAGTGTTTGAGATTGGAGTGAGAGCTGCAGATGCCGCGCTCTGCCGCAACCGGAGTGCTCTAGTTCAAATTCGATTTCGTCCACTAGGTGAGTGGGGGAAGATGACTATAATCTTTACAGCACTATATAAAATAAATACTCTTAGATGAGATATATTCGCACTCCGGCTGTTTCATTCAAGTGCTGAGAAAATTTTCGCAACTGTTTTTATCCCAGAAAAACATTCATTTTTTAATCCTTTAAACGCTCATAACTCAGCGTCCAGGAACGCTCCGCGGATAATAAGGATAGATTTGGAATCAGCATTTTATGCCCTCCAATAGCGTCTACAGATCATCACAAAAAACACTTCGACTAACCATCCTTCCCTTGTGAGGCCGCCGAAAAGCTAGTTGAGCGCAAAATCGAATGAATCAAGATGGATTCTGTTCTAATATTTACATGCTCCATCTATTTCACTGAAGTATAGAATCACGCTTTCCGTTCCGTGCCAATCCCACGAGTGTTCTAGAAAGCATAGAACGTTTTTTTTTTGAAAGTAGTTTTATCGAGGCGCTTTTGCAAAAATTTGGTACAGTATGTGTTTGCGGTTTCATACGCATAATCCCAAATATGTGGTTGATTACATAGTGCAAACAAACTTGAAAGTTGATGTTTCCATTGCCGTCGTTGTCAAATGAGTCAAAGAGAAGATCAGAATAGTGCTCAATCTCACCATGTGGGAAGAGCTCAGCAAATTTTTCTCTCAGTATATCTGAAATATTTCTTTTTAACAAGATTTTCTGGGTCCCTTTGATGGATATTCGAGTTCGCACTCCTTAATTAGGGTATGGTGTATGATTGTTTTACGTACGTTTGTTGATCACAGCATTGGGCGACGTCTCTTTGAAAGCTCTATAGATTGCTCGTACCTCTTTTTTTGAAAAATGCGTTTCAGCCACAACCTGCAAGTATACGATGTTAACATATATTCTTTATAACAGAAAAATGAAGCTTTACTTATGTCAGTTACAAAATTTGCTTCAAATGTCAACTATGAAGGTGCGAACCTTCTCCTGTTGTGGAAGCCGCGTTTCCACTGAAGTCATGTGGAAAACGCAGAAAACAAATTCTCATCCATGAGGCCCGCACATTGCAGAGAACTAGCTCTCCAGTTTTCTACTTACCTATTGCACATATCGGACTATCTCTTGCAAAAGAAACTAGTTCTTCAAATAAAATACTACATTGCATTGATAGTGAACTTTATGCAACCATGCTGCGCAAGTACACACAATTACACAAAACATCTTTACACCGGAAACAGTAGAATTTACAAAATTCATTCTTATCCCGATGTTCTCTTGCCCTAATCGTTGCAGAAGTTGGAATTACTGCTTGCAATTTCTCTTTGTGTACTTGATGGTTGCTGAGACATAGAGAGCGGATATGGAAGTAAGATACAATGAAACTTTCGAACAGTTTTTATATATAACAAAATTAACATTTTTAACAATATCTCATCAGGGAAACAAAAAAAGACAAAGCGATTGAAGCAAATAGATAGTTGATGATGATGGGTCATAAAGTGTTTTTGACGTTTTTGGAAGTGTAATCATGTCAGTCAAAAAAAACTGTAGCATCAAGAATAACAACTTCAATAATTTACTTCAAAACGAAAGAATAGTGAGATTCTGAAGTTTCCCAGAAAAATGCTGTGAAGGGGTTGCCGCAGATAATCAGCATCCTGTCTCCCGAATTATTTTAAATGAGTATAATCTGGAAGAACTGCTTTACCGTGTTCAGACTATTTTTCTCGGTGTACGCAGCACATGTATCAGTAGACGGTCGCGGTAGGAATCGCAGATACACCTTGCGACTATGGATTTTAGAAGTTGGCATATCAAGGTAAGTAAGAGAGGTGTCGAAGATTATGTACGCGGATCACGCGACTATTTGTCGTCTCTCCGAGGTAGATAGCTTTTCGCTATCATTACACCGAGATCAATTCTCACCCCGCGAGAGCAGCGTTTTTTGTCAGCTGCGAAAATATACCTGTTGCAAACTTGCGGGTCGAAATACGTTTTGGTGGATATCTGGGACTAGGGTGACGCCATCTCTCATGTCGGTGACATCTGTAAAGGTAAATGTGAGAAGAATCTTATGAATTTGATAACAATCTATGCGAGAAATTCACAAGCTCTTGAATCAGTGGAACATGCAAGGGTTTGATTCGACTAAAAGCAAATTGCCCGGATTTGAAACCTCCAAAATTTGTGACAGCTTACCTATGACCGGCTCGTTGAAATCACCAGTAAACGTGAGAGCAGCTCGCCTTTTACCAAGACTCATTCCCTCTTGACTGAAAGCAAAACTGCCAGTTGACAGCTATAAGGTACTTTTATGATCTAGCAGAAGGAGGCAAAAATTCCAGATAATGAGCGAATTCATTGTACGTTAAATTGCTAAACTCGAGCAGTCGTCCATCGTCCAGAGAGTGCCGAAGGGAGAGCATGCGAGAAGAGAAGAAGAACAGCTGGAGCCACGAAAACTACGACCGAGGTAGAATATGCTTAGCCACTAATCTTTTTAGAGAAGAACCACCGTGCAGCAGTGTAGTTTTCCTTTTTAGTAACATTTTATTCACTTTTCACTTCCAATATTGTCTTTCTCTTGATGCGAATTCCACTATATCTCATTTCCAAAGGCCTGATCTGTTCGAGCTATGTTTGAACCATTACCACTTCGATTAAAACGTAGTCATGTATCTCTGTCTATCAAGCTAAAGGAAATAACCCTGAACGTGTAAATTTTGATTTTTAGCTGCTTAAGAGCAGGAACGTGGACCCATCACTATTCTGTGGTATTTTTGAAAAGGTTTATGTCGAAGCTATAACAGTAAAAATGGATGTCACAGAATCCTAGTATGCCAAGTTTGAAAACCACTGAACAGAGAAAGGTTCAGAGTATTAGGTCATTCTGAAAGTAATTTCGCTTCCTCAAAGGGGCGCCACTGATGGAACAAAGATTTTTGAGAGGTTCTGGAAATACTCGATACAGCATTTTATTTTCTTTCTAAAGGTCATAAAATCATTGGAGAACAGTAATTGAGCTCTTGGAAAATTCCCGAAAGTTGCGACCCATGCTTTTTGAGATGCTTAAGTTTCACAGTTTTTCCAAGTTTTATCAATTCTCCGAAGGAGTTCAATTAACGGGTGGATAGAGCAAATCCTACAGGATGTAAACCTACTTATTTTCCTTCCCATAACTCGCATATTTTTATGATAGAAAATTGATGCTATCAATGTCCAAATTTGGACAACTTAAACCGCGTGGAACATCAAACGGTGAGCAGCTCGGGTAATATTCGATGCAGCTTTTTCTCTTTTTTCTAATGGATGGTTTTAGTTTTCGTTTCGTGGTGTTTGCGGGGAGCAATCACCATAACTCAAGTTTTTGGACGCACCCCATGCTATAAGTTTGAAATGTGATATCTCGAATCTGTGAACACTCGATGGCTTTGTAAAATTAGTGTTAAATCACACATTGTAGTCTTGGAAGTTTATAATCCCGAAGATTTATCGGTGTTTGGTGCGTTTGTGTCTAACGTAGGCCTGCCAAAATTCGGTGATTTCAGTTAATAAATTTGGAACAATTATGGCGAAATAAGGAGAAATTTACTCTAACCACCTGTTACTTCGACTCCTTTGCAAGGTTCCTACAAAAATTTATAAAACTGTGGCCATCTCAAAAAGCATGGGTTGCAAATTTTGGTTATTTTCCGAGAACTCATTAACTGTGCTACAACAATCCCACAATTTTTGGATAGAGGATGAAATGATGCTTCGAATGCTGCCAAGATCTTTTATTGTTAGAAGTCTTTGTTCAATCAATGTGACGCGCTTTTAAAGAAAGCAAAAACTTTTGGAATGACCTAACATTCAGGGATATGTGAGTTCTGAATGCAAATTAAGCCTGCGTGCAAAATAGAGTAATATGAGTATTCATAGAGTATATTCTGATTATTGAAACTAGAATTTTTAGGATGTTATTTACTTTGCCTCCCACGTTTTGCAGATGTTTTGCTACCATGGACTACTTGCTATTGGTGCAAGTTTTCTTCAAATCAATGGAAAAACATGCTCAAATCTAATGCAAATTCTTGACCTAATTCTCCTAATAGCTACATGGTAAAAACCCTCTCGAAGTTTAGGTGAGCGTATCGTTCATTCAAATGCTTTGTTGCTGAATGGATAGATAATACGTACAACTGAGCAGCAACTTGTATTGGCTTGTTTTATCATTTATGAGTGTGCATGAGCCCAAAATTTTTAGTGCCTATACCGACTGCCATTGTTATGTGAAATGTTCGCTGGCATAGTTCAGTTTTTTCCCGTTCTTTCACAATTCGTTTCGTATGCAAGCACCATGAGAAAACATGACCCTTGAACGATTACCTGTATTGTACGACTGTTCTTGTGTCAAAGACACTTATAACAGGTTAGATACTTTAAAACTAGAGCAAGCTGCATAGCAATAACAACAAAACACCTAACAATAAGTAAACGATAAGTTCGATATAAATTTGATACTGTTTCCTTACGACGAATAAATTGATGAAGGCAAGAAATGAGGTTTTCGTGATCCGAAGTTTCGTATTCAGCAATATTTTGGCTTCGCACGCTTTCTCTCAAGAAATAATATATTCAAGAAAGATGCCTTTTGCAAACTGTGCATCCACAATTATGTTTAGCTTCACGATACAGTACCACTCAAAAGTTAACTATTAGGATGTAACATAAGTCTTGAGACACTAACTTTTTGGGCGACAAGTCATGCAGTTCACATTTTCAATACGGATCCAGGGCACCATTCGATAGAGCCAGCCCTACAATATGGTTTGCAAAAGTTCGCCCCAACTTCGACCCACTTTGAGTTTGCATCCAAAATGTGAGTCGTACTGAAGGCTCAGGAAAGTGCGAATAATTCATATCTTTGTTCAGAAAAGTCTTACGAATCTCCAACTTGCTCACAGAAATTGCACACTACATCAGACACGCATATGTATGTACCGTTCCTGAATTTCTTCCTTATTTAGACCGAGAACCGAGAAAACGAAAATTTTCAGGTTTTCACAAAAATGAAGCTAAGCTGTTTTCACTTATGTAATTGTATACTGCAATCCCTTGAAAATATAACCGTAAATTTTCAGCTTTTCACAAGCCTCCGCTTTTAACAAATACCGAATTTACTTTTCTCACTCGAGTGTTCAATGCTAAATCCGGTATTTTTCGAAAACTAGGGTTGTGGAAAGCTGAAAATTTACGGATGCACCTCTGAGGGATTGTAGTATATATTTACATGAATGGAAACAGCTTAGCTTCGTTTTTGTGAAAAGCTGGAAATTCACGTTGTCTCGATTTCTATGTGATGAAGAAATTCAGGAACGGTTTATAATGAGTGTTTGATGTAGTGTGCAAATTTTATGAGCAAGTTGGAGATTCGCAGGATTTTTTTAAACGAAGATATGAACTTTTCGCTATTCTTTGAACCTTTAATACGATTCACATTTTAGATGCAAACTTGAAGTGGGTCGAAGTTGGGGGAAACTTTTGCACACCTTCTTGTAGGGCTCGCTTTGCTCTATCGAATGGTATCCCGGACCCCTGTTAATATGTAAACTGCATGACTTATCGCAAAATTTCGGAATGTCTCAAGACTTATGTTACAACCTAATATATTAGCAAAGATGAGTGGGAAAGCTTTCGAGTATGTACCTTCCACCTCTCCTCCACATTTCAGACATGTTTATAAACGGGCGAAATTGTAATACAATGAATAAGGATGGAAATTATGGCCTAAGGGATGGATTCCAAATACAATAACGATACACATAATCAAGATTTCACTTGTAACCGTGGTGCCAAATAAAGAGCATGCATTAATCAAGGTATTGGTCTGTTCAAAAAAAGCTTTTAACATGGAAAATGACAAAACAAGAGATCATTCATTCAACAAGAACTCGTCTTCCAATTGCTGATTTCACATGACGACCACAGACAATTATTAGCAACAATGAACAGGTGTACAATCAAATTAGACATAAGATTTGTAGCTTTGGACTTTTTTTGCTTCCTTGCAAAGAACCGGCAATGATCGAAGATCTTCGATTCATCAAGCCAAACGTCCTTGCTACTAACAATTACTAGATAAATAATATGCTCTACTTTGGCGGTCTGACATTTTCTGTAAATGCGGCTCGGGACAAAAGATTACCCGGGGGATCGTATTTGATGACAACATGAATCATATAGGGGGCTTTCGCATCAACTGCGCATGGTCCTCCACCTGAACCGTTATTCTTCGTTATCGCCACTCCGACACCCATCCGTCGAGACGATTTCCATATCAGCTGAGTGAAGTGCCCAGTCCTGTGGAGCCCAGTCGCTGTGAAGCTAAAGTAAAATGCTTCAGGCACAATTCACATCAACAAAAATATACAGTTCTTCTAAGGCGTTCTTTCGTTTCGCATATTTTTACGTTTAATCTAGGCACAGCGCGAAATTTTCATTTCCGCCACAATGGATATTTTGCTTGCGCATCATAACGTTTTCATCATACGAAACATGCAGGGTTCTGAGTTCAACGAAACAGAGTGAAGACAACAAAATAGCTCTAGAAACCTTGCACGAAAAAAGAAAGAATATGGAGGTAAGAAATGATTCAACTTAAGAAACTTTCCGGAGTCGGAAATATAGAAATATACAAATCTATATATCCGCATGATTTCTGTCGGAAGAAAATGCAAAGTTTAGTGTTAGCCACAAAGAGATATTTTCAGAGCAGTTGAACGACTCTTTCTCCTTAGCAAGGTTCAAATTACCTACCTATTATAATTATATCCTCGGCCTTCCATATAGAAGCTTTCGGTCACCAATCGAGCCATGGCAGAAGCATTTGGGAAATCACTTGCAGCGAAAAAGAACAAATTTTCTCCGTATCTAAAATGCGTTGAATAATTGACCTGTTATTTTCTCAGTTTTCCAAACGCCTACTTTCTAGGTTGCTCATGTGCGAGACACTTCTTCCTCAATTTCAGTATGTTCACATATTTCTGAGCTGCTTGTTCCAGGTGAGCATCGTAGACTAAAGCTGGCGCACCATGTTTGGCACGATAAGTATTGTGATAGATGGTGAGCTGAAAAGCGGTAAATTCGAGGGACCACTTTTTCTTGGTTACAACATGTGAAGTGTAAACTGCTCAGACCTCATCTTTGAACTGCTTGACGTTGAAACTCAGCGGGTTAACACGGTCGTTATGAGTCTGCGCTAGTAATTGACGTATCGAGCCTACCTGAAATTGATCAGTTCGCCAAAGATGAAAGGCAGGCCATGTGTCCTTCTGGCTAGCGGCTGGCTCGTCGGCACGAACCAGTTCTCTAGGTCTTGACCTAAGCATGCTTATCGCGTACTATTGCGCACGGATACACTTTTCATGAAGACTGATCAGATGTCAAATAAGGACGTATCTGCAGGAAGTGCAATCACCTTAAGAGAACGGACTCGTCAACAGATACCTTCAAAGATATAGCACTCAAGTGACTAAGTGCATTATCCAACACGAGATTACTCACATTACATCAGTGGCCTCCTATCTTGCTCGTGATCGCGTTAATATATTTACACTATATTACGTCAGAAAGTTAGAAGGAGTACTAGGACTAATTTGAGAAAGTCAGTATTGTACCCTGTAGTCATTTTTTAGACAAAGATATACTGTTGTATAATTGACCTAACTGGAAGGGAAATATCGACAATCGATCCCGCATGTCCGCGCGAAATCGCTTTTCAGCGAAAACGGATAGTGAAAATGAAAGATAGAAGTACTTAAGGGACATGATATAACGACTTCGGAAAACTTGGAAATGAGATATAAAAGTGGCTAGATTTACGATAAAACCTTATAGATCACAACTGAAGAACGAACATGAACGGAAGCACAACGTTTGAGACGCGATGATCAGTGTTGGAAAGTATCGTGCGCTTATACGCAGAAGTTTCTCTAAACTTGAGCTGATAAGATGTAATTTCTTACCGAATTAGATCTGCTTCTCGTTACCGAGTTAGATCCGGTTTTTAACGGTAGAGCGGGCTTCCACGATGACAAAAATTTTGGGTTTTTCCATGCTGGCGGAATTTTTTTTGGCTTCCGTATAATGTAGGATTTGATGGCTTTCGGAACCCTGTTGTGTCGTTCTGGCATAGATGTGTCTCTCTTTGACAACAGAATTTCGGGCACTGTTTCTTTGTCCTCTTCAGGATCTGAAGAGAAAGACGGCTCTGTACTCGAATCAGTGTCGTTCTGAGAGGCAGTGGAATACGTCAGTCTGAAACATGAGACTTAACTTCTACAAGTGATTCTGGACACTAAAAACGCACTTGATACTTCCACCTATAACAGTTTGAATAGGATAGGTGTTCCTCGCTTTCATAGATAACTCCTGCCATTCAGGTTTAGAGATGGGATCTTCTTCGACTCCAACTTTCACAAAGAGACGTTCGTTTGTTCCCTGAAATATTTGCGTGAATGAGTTAAGCAATATTTTGGCAGAGACTGATATGAACTTTTTTACCTGAGTAAATGTGGTTTTGGAGCAATTTTCCGAGTCTGCCTTGTTAATACAGGCTGAGGAATATACCGCGTGTGGATAAGACTCGGCTATGCTTCTACCCCTGCAAGTAGGTGAGTTTCAAGATGAATATAGGCAAGAAAAAGAGGGTAAAATAACAAAAATTAAAATTGAATTGAGGCTATAATCAAACTCAAGGTCATTTTACCTGATATTGGGACTACATTGGCAAGTATGGCGTTCCGATGGATTGAGTTGTAATTCAACGTCGCCGGGACAAAGACAAAATCTAAAAGAAAAGGGTGTGATATCAAAGGAAATCAATCAAAAATGAATAAGTAACGTACTGGAAAGTGTAGAATTTCTTCAGTTGGCCTACGCTGTGGAAGTGATAACCTTCCAACCCGTCATATTTCAACACCGTAACCTCCGTTACCTTAGCCTGAAAAACAACCACTGGTCCACTGAGAACATGAGACGCCCTCAAAGTGGGACTCACCTCTGAAAATGTGAGACAAAGAAGGGCGAGAGTGATAGCGAACACCTGGCTGTCCATAGTGCGGTGTAGGTCTAAATGCCTGCACTTCCGGGCGCAGCGCCTTGCTTTTGTAGTGCTAGCGGGTGACCTTGGTCACACCCCCGGGAGGTGGTCAGTTTGCAGTACTTTGTCTTCAAAAGGCAACAAATTGTTGTACTTTATTATCAGCTGCCCTAGTATAAAAGGGTCCTTCGCTGAAGAACTGGTTAGAAATGAGAACTTATTTCGCAAGAACGTGTTTTTCAGCATAAACTACCACCCCCTAACCATAAATCCATCCAAAAATTCATTATGTTAAACTAAATTCAATCAAAGTAAAAAACGATGACGACACATCTGTCACATAGTTCAAAGAGTACATTTCAAGTATGACCGATGACTTTCGAGTTCTGAAGGTATAAAAAGTTCAAATTTAATCAAGCACCATAAGATTGCCTTTACAGCTCCTCTGACGTAAATACAATCCCGGAAACTACTCGTACTCTTCAACATGATACACAGTTCAGTAAACAGTAACACTCCTGAGTAATGATCTATAGATCACACATCTGAAATTAATGAAACTCCACCTTACGTGGTGATAGTCCGTTCCTCCCTGATTTTGTGAACTGGCTTCGCTGAACTTGTCAAACACTGCCGAAGAACAACGAGAGCAATAATTAGCTGAGTTCTTCGAGCATGTTGAAAATCCACTGCTTCATTTTTGGAATTCATGAGGAGAACAAAGGAAAGCATACTGTACAGGTTTTTCGTTTTTGAGATAGCTGATATCCTATTGTAAATAGCAACAAGGCTTGTTCAAGACAAATAACAAGTTGTATGAAACTTGAGGTAGCATCAGTATGATGGACTTCGAACAAAATGTGTTTAACGCGTGCAGGGATGAGATTTGAAAATTTCTTTTGTTACGTAGCACGCGGTGGCACCTACGAAAGTCTCAGTAATCTCCTTTTTCACGTACTCAAGTTCGTTTTCGTTATCTACCGATTGCTTTGGGACATAACTAGAATTGTCCAAGCCAGTGTAAGCTTGATCCTCACCGTATAAGGCCAATACATTCGAATTGCTGTTTTCTTCTCTTTCATTTGACACTCTCAAGTTTTGCAATGCAAAGATCACTTGGTAACTATTTTAGGAAAAATGAACTTCTCCACTTACGTAATGATAGTGTTCGTTCTTTGCCTGTTCTTAAACATCTCCTTGGACTTAACTGTCTCGTACTTATTTTGCACGATGAATTTAACGATCAAGTGAAGTTCATTTGAGTATTGAAAACATCATCTAGGCAGCAAGTCTTCCATACTAAGGAACAATACGATGTAACGATTTACAGAATTTTTGAGAAAAAACCTTAGCCCACGTGCTTGAAGTAGATATTCGATGCTGAACTCAACGCGGGTTTGCTTAATCGCTAAGGATGGGAGGTAGAGGCACCGGAATATCGCGTTGCTAGCTACTCGCACTCCCCTTGCGGATTTGAGGATAGTTTACCAGTTCAAGATCACACGTTCAACCTTTCTCGCTCTAATTTTTTAAGAATCAACAAGCGTTCTTTCAAAAACTGCTAGTCGTCCTACTAACAATCTACCCGTGTAGGGGAAAAACTCAGTCATGTACGGAGTGCGAGAAAACAGTCATCTCTTTTTTGACATGGCTACCTCCACCGATTGTTCAGGTGGAGATGATAACTCTGCCACCACTCAAGACATCTAGAACCTCTAGATTAACTATTAGGTTGTCCCAAAATTAAACTCCTTTTTTGACTAATTCAAGCAGTTTTTGCTTTCCTGGTACATTTGGGGTATCATTCGATAGAGCAGATCAAGCTCTACAAAAAGACCACCAAGGGCCCGCCCAAGTCGCAGCATTCCATGTAAAGCTTGGAGCCAAAATCGAAAAAATTTTTGTCATCTAAAAATTGGACTTTTGCGAGGAAAAATCCCAAATGTGCCTTTAGTGGATTTTTCCCGCGCATGGAAAGCGAGAAATCAAAGATATTCCAAAAATGGCAAACTCCGCCTTCAGCCCCTCCCACATATGTCATTGTGTACTACAAGCCTTACTTATTATACTCTCAGAATTTTACCCCTCAAAGTGCTCTTATGATCGAGAAATACCAAGTTTTACATAAAAACCCGAAAAAAGCGGCATTTTAGCATTTTCGGACTACCTTTACTTCTCAATTCTGAGCCCCAGAAAAAATCCACCAAATACCTTTTTGGGAACTACTATGTGTCTGCTATATATGACAAAGTTGGAAGTATGTAGGAATTTTCTTGAAGGAAATCCGATTTTCGGGGTAGCTGAAAAAACCTGGATTACGACTTAGGTGGATCCTTGGTGGTTTTGCTGTAGAGCTTGCTCCGTTTTGTCGAATGGTACCCTGTATCTGTTGAGAAAACAAAAACAGCTCAATTTATTTCAAAATGGAGTTTGCTTTTGGGACAACCTAATATTTGAAGTTGTTGACCATCCTTCCCATCAATTACTAATATGCTGTCCGAGCATACCTTTGCAATTAGCTTCGTGAAGTATCGCCTTTCAGTGCGACCTCGCAATCCAACAAGATTTTACATCCTTTTCTCTGATTTTCAATTCTTGTTGATTCTTGCATGGATGTTAATCAAAGCAAACACTCCTGTCACCCCTAGGCCTCTGTACAATGGCCATTTCAACTTTTGGAAGCAACCCCTTCTGCTTGTCAGGCCTTAACTTTTTGCCTTTCTTTCGTGAATGCTTCAAATTTTTTGATGTGGGTTAACGACTGCAAGCCTAGAAGGATGCCCTTAGTGGAAAACAGGAATCGCTTCGTGCAATATTATAAGCTCCACGCTCAAATCGGTAAAAATATACCGGCTGACAGTTCAGGCTGCCTGGTGGAAGTCCAAGTGAAAGCTGAAACTGGAATTAGCAAGCTCTCTACTACTGTTCACTGAATTTGCATTCAATAACTCAGCTAACTTAACCTTTCCATAGAAATTGGCGTAAGGAAGGAAATCGATCATCGTTTGTCACCATACTATTCTTTGGCTTCAGGAAGAAGTCTAAAAGGAAGAGCTGATTTATTGCGCAGTTGAATTATGCTTTTATTTGGAGGGTAAATAGATTCTGCATTTGCTTGGACGCAGTGTTTTCAACATTCTTGCTGTTCCTCCCACAAGCGATTTTGTTAGTAGAACGGCTGTGCCTAGTAGACCTCACAAGGGAATCGTCAGAAGTCGAAGTGGCCAATCCATACGAGCTGCATATTATTAGATGCAGCACGCTGACTCTAAATCTGTCTTCCTTATCTGCAGAGCGCTTTTGTGGACAAAATTATAAGCCGTTGAAGGCCTATTTTGTCGAGAAATTGTGCGTGTAAAGTGCAAACTTGGCCGTACAAAGCCATTTTCGGCTCAGTGTTGCACCAAAAATGCAACTAGATCACTTCATATGACCCGTACCTAGAGATGAGCTGAAAGAACAATAATGTGCATTTCGCAATTTTCGTATGCGATTTTTTTCGCAGTAAAGCTGCTGACAACTTCTTCTATAAAGGCGCTCTGCAGATACGGAAGAGAGATTTGAAATCAGCATTCTATGCTGCGTCGAATGGTATGCAGCTTGTATGGATTGGCCACTTCGATTTCTGACCATTCCCTTGTCAGCTTCATTATTTTGTACGTGAAGAACTCGAAATTTCGCGTTTGTGGAAAGTTCGTATGAGACACGAATTCAAAGGAGGATATAACCAAAGTAATTCTAGGCTTGTCTACAGCTGATTGGCATCGTGCCATCAACAAGATTGCACAGAACGACGTGACGGGAACAGAGCAACGACGGTGCAGCGACGTCTGTGAACCTCTATTAGCGCTTGGCACGGAACTCTTAACTCGCAACTTGTTAGAGGCACGATGGACTTGATTTGTGGGACAAAAAGCAAAGGGGTATTGTAAAACATGCTATGCAGGCAATATGCTACCACTCAGAGGAACACACGGTTTATAAGCGAGTTACTACACGACTGACATGCTCCACCGTGTTCTTTCACGAAGTGCGCGGATTTGAATGCAAGGTCAAAATAAACAAATGGCTTGTTTACAGCCCAAAGACAAGCATAGCACACCGATGGACTGTATATAAAGAATATATTATTCACATAAGTGTCATGTGAAAGGTTTATGAAATTATGTGAAGTAATACCTTCAAATTAGCCCTACTACAGGATGCCACAGACGACTGAGTCAGTGTGGAGCACATAGTTCTACGAATTCACACATTAGTTTAGGGTTCTTCTAACATGGACCACTTCCTCCGTCAAAAATCTATCGTTATGCCTCAGCCATATCTCACCTGATTTCCATCGCTGCGAGATACGTCACTGCAACGATTTCCCATAATTGGTCGTAAGAGCTCTTTGCTTGGGCCAGATCGTTAAGTTAAAGAAGCCTCTCGCTTATGCATTCAAAAACCGCGTATGGTTAATCTGTAGACATCTGGCAAGTCGCCAAGTCTCCTAGATGTAACGATTTGACGATATCGCAGGAAAGTATGCCTTAGGCCTTAGACATGGGGACTGTTTCATGTCGTTGCCTTACGCCAACCTGGTTGAAAACAGTTTCTGCTTGTTATTCTGATTTTTGGGTTCAGTCCCTTGCGGTATAAGTGAAGACGTCAGAATTCAATTTTCCCCTCAAAGGTCAAGGAGGATTCGTATTTTAGGCATATCAAGGAGGACTTCTTTTGAAAACCCTAGAGACGGACTCGCGGCCCAGTCTCTACCGGCCCCGTGAAGGCAAGGGGCCGGCGTTGGAGCAACTATGAACGCAGTGCGAGAGATACGAAGCTGAGCCAGACGGATGATAACTTGTATCAACAAGTGTTAGACGCAGACTCGTACGACTCACCTTTGGCAGCGTGTCAGGTAAAAGATAAAGCGTTGAACTTTCTTCAATTTCCTGGCTTCCTATGTGTACTGATAACTAATGGCTAGACATAAATTGATATTGGCAGGCCTGTGAAGATCCATCCAGTGTAATAGAAATGCTGCAGTGGCATCGGGGGAAGAAATGATCCGTACTCGCTCTTGGAGAAAACCTTTCTTCTCTTGTCACCTGCATCTTCTGAGTGGTTTGCATCTGAGTGGCTATATACTCACGTAGGAATCTGCATCCTCCCTTCTCGTTAACGTGGCACCTGTTTTGCTTCTACCACTAGGGTGAAAGTGAAACAAGTTTTTTTGTTAAAATTACTATATAAGATGCATGATCTGCAAAAGTTCATTTTTTTCAGTAATCACAAAAGGTAAGGTGCTTCTTTCTTTGACTACAAATGCAATTTCTGTCTAAAAAGCACTACTTGCTAGGCCATTTTTTGGCACAAGATGCTATTTCACACCAATCACTTCATTGTCAACTTCCTCACCGTTGGAAAAAAAAACTTGTTTTTGTTCCTCAACAAACGAAAATTAGTTTTTCTTAGTGTAATCGAACTCCAACTCATGCTGGGGGACGGTAGGAACCCGAACCTAATGGGGGACGGAACTTAGGAACCCGAGCCTAATTAGCTCGATTCGGGGAGTGCCTGCAGGTTACAGTCATGCTCGCTGGCTCCGATTACTCACTAGAACATAGCAACAATCTAAGCCCCGCCCCCTTGAGAGCCTATTTGGAGCCTAGCCAAGCAATGCTGAAAATCTCAATTGAATTTCAGAGCTGGCTCTAAGCCAAAAACCTTCAAAGTGATCGTACGAAGGTGAAATTAGGCTCAAACGAAAGAGAAAAACCGTGCCATCATCATAAAGCAGCTACTGATTTAAACTGATTGAATACAACATTTTCTTGGTTCAAAACTTTATTCAAGTGTTAAATTACTGAGAAATTATTCAAAAAACCGTCAAGTTTCAGAAAAATTTATTTGAGGGCTAAATCCGGGCAAAAGACTAGAATATCATTCGAGAAATGACAGTTCAAAAACTCTCAAGATTGATAGTTATTTAAATGCTGAAATTTAGGCGAAAGACTAGAAAATCAATTGCGAAACGACAGTTTATAAAATTCACAAAAATAAAAGTTTGTTTGTGTGCGGAAGTCTGGGCAAAAGACTAGAATATCAAGAAATGAAAAACAAGAACTCCTCAGAAATAATAGTTTTTTTGAGTGCTGAATTTCGAGCAAAACACATCAAGAAATGCCACTCAGTAGTTAAAACTACCACAATTGCCTGAAAATAAAGATTTACAAATTTTTCGAGCCGTGCTCATCAAAAAATAATATTGTTATGCTCGATTAAGTGTGGCTTTGCCTCTCTCATCCTTTCGTTTGATTTTTTCCGATAACTTTTGAGGGTGAATCAAAATGTGTGCGATTTTATCGACTTTTTGGACGCGTTCAGCACAAAAATGCAGAATTTGGATTATCAAACTATCTGTGATCAGCCGCTGGCATGCTTGCAGGATGTGCTGACTCTAAATCAAATCTGATGATCATTTGTGTCCATCGCACACAAATGATGGCTCACGAGAATTTCTTACACCCCCATTTGTATTTTACATCCTGAAAATAAAATTCTAATTCATATCGTTTTCACCCTAAAGGGCTTCTATTTATAAGGGAAATTTCGCCTCAAACTTTCATTGCAACCTGTCCTTGCGTAGGTTGAGGTCATTGCTTCCAGCATATTAGCAGGATGTTCTTCGCACATCAGAATCGTCTGTCGTTGACAGACTCAGCAATATCATTAGTGAAGTTCTTGATTTTTCATTTCTTGATATTCTAGTCTTTTGCCCAGACTTCCGCACACAAACAAACTTTTATTTTTGAGAATTTTATAAACTGTCGTTTCGCAATTGATTTTCTAGTCTTTCGCCTAAATTTCAGCATTTCAGCAAATAACTATCAATCTTGAGAAGTTTTTAAACTGTCGTTTCTCTAATGTTATTCTAGTTTTTTGCTAGGATTTAGCATTCAAATAATTTTTTTGAAAAACTTGACGGTTTTTTGAATAATTTCTCAGTAATTTAACACTTGAATAAAGTTTTGAACCAAGAAAATGTTGTATTCAATCAGTTTAAATCAGTAGCTGCTTTATGATGATGGCACGGTTTTTCTCTTTCGTTTGAGCCTAATTTCACCTTCGTACGATCACTTTGAAGGTTTTTGGCTTAGAGCCAGCCCTGAAGTTCAATTGAGATTTTCAGCATTCCTTGGCTAGGTTCCAAACAGGCTCTCAAGGGGGCGGGGCTTAGATTGTTGCTATGTTCTAGTGAGTAATCGGAGCCAGCGAGCATGACTGTAACCTGCAGGCACTCCCCGAATCGAGCCAATTAGGCTCGGGTTCCTAAGTTCCGTCCCCCATTAGATTCGGGTTCCTAAGTTCCCGCACCCACTCATGCTGAGTCTAGCCGTTGATTAGCAAGTGTTGCTAATCAACGGCTAGACTCAGCATGACCAACCGGTTGCGCATCCACAGTGATGATGACTAAACCGGGGAGTTATATGTTATGAAATTTTTTGACATGGTTTACTCGAGCATATACATTCAAGTGCAAAATTACGAGTGGCCTGAACGCCATTCTGCAGAGGTCCGACAAGAGTGCCATTTATGGAAGTTTTTTTTGCAAATGAATAGAACTGCAGCAGCTGAATGTTTCCTTTCTTACGTTTTTTTTCGGAGTTCGATCACACCAGAAGGAACTCATTTTTGCCTTGTTGAAAAGCAAAAACAAATTTTCATCCCCATAACCTCTATTTTAGCGGAGATTCGATGTCCACATCTCCTGCCAATAATAAGATGGTAGTGGGTATGCTCAAAATCACTAATAAGATATAGCAGATGTGATTAAGCGTATATAAAGATCAGCATGTGAATCTTTTAGCCCGATTTAGCGCTACAAGTATGTACCATCTTAGCGGTAATCATCAACGAACCCAATGGATTCCGCTACCCAGTGGGTAAGAAGAACGGTGCCACTGCGTCGGGTCGATATTCACAAAAAGCACATCGATATTCATAAAAAGCACTGCTGCTTCGCGAACCCACTAGCTTCGTGAATCCGATCTCGTGGGCTAAAGGCAGCGGCTCGGCAAAATGACTGCCTGGGGATATTCATCGTTCTCGGATCACCTGGACGAGCTAAATCCAAGACTGTGCTCTGCAGCTTCAAGAGATATCAATAACCCGCTTTCCCAGACGTGAAAAGCGCTATTTGGGCCGACGGCGTAAGCCTGTTCCTTGGAGCGCCGCTCGTGAGTTGAGACACCGTACCCATTTCGGCGGGGATTATTGACTCCAGCAGTTTCGCGACTCGTCCAAATAGCATCGTCCAGGAAAGCGAGTTATTGATATCTTTAGAAGTTGCAAAGCACAGATTCAGACTCAGCTCATCCAAGAGAGTGAAGAACGATGAGTATCCCAAAGTTTCATTCTGCCGAGCCGCTGCCTCTAAGCCTACCCACTATGTAGCGGAACCCATTGGGTTCGTTGATGATTACGGCCATTGCGTAGCAAGTTTTCGCACAAGTGCGATGTATAGGTAGAAGGCATGAAACTTTATCACAATTTCTGTACATAACAACAAAACAATAATCAGATGGCAAGAAGAGGATTGTCAGGGTTAGTTTCTGCCGTGTCAAAGTCCGATTCATCCGTCTCGAATAGCAGTTTTTCAAGATCGTGTATTTCCAGTGATTCAGTACGATGTCGGTGCAAACTGAAAAAGTAATTTGCAGTACCAGAAATTTTTAGACAAATGTCTGGTCGATAAAAAAGAATGTGAACGTACTGCGATTCGAGATAGAAGTATTTACTATAAGAACTAGTAGGCCAGAACAAGTGAAGCAAGCATGCGATAATGACATAGTTGGCAAACGTGGTTATACCTGAAACTTCGAGTATTACTCCCTTCGGATATCGGTACTTGTCTTGTTGTTAGGTTGTTCCAAAACTTTGTCCGTTTCTATGATGGGTCGCCAATACTCAACAGCACTGATCGACGAACGGTTGCGGTATCATTCGATTCAGATCTTTATCCTCTTTCTGTGGCCACATTTTCTTGGATCTACAGGGTGTCCCAAAAAAATGTATCGAACGTTTGATCTTTAATAACTTCCCTATATGGAGAGCTTTCGCAGAAATTGGGTGCCATACGATAGAGCTGGGATCAACTTAGCTTTGCAGTATAGAGCGAATCAACGGTCCCTCTTAGTTATTGTAGGATTACGGTAGGAATTTTTGACTAATTTCAAGCTCTGACAGACGAGAACCGCTTCTAAAAAATTCCAAAAAAACCCAAAGAACGTAAACTGAGGTTTTCGGGGATGCTGAATCTAGCTATCATTTTTCCGCTATCGTACTCCCCAGCTTCCTACGGTATCCACACTGCAAGCTGAATTTTTGGCTTTTTTTCCAAATTTTTCTAAATCAACGATGTTCTTGTCAATCAAAGTTCATGTGAACCTTGATCTCTTCTTTATTATTATCAATTGCAAATAATGAATGCAGAAAATCACAAAATCAGCTTTTAAGCACAACTAAAGAATGCAAAAAAACTACAAAATCAGAAAATAAGTTGTGAAAAATTCTTAACATACGAAAAGTGACTTCTAATTCCAATATCACATGAGCAAGACTCTTTGTGGTACACAGAAGATGCTAATTACTAACGCTTATGCTCGAAATGTTGGCCGTTGTTCTCTAAGCATTGATGGCATCTCTCTGTTACCAAAACGCATACTTCGCCTAACATGTCCACCGATATCGCTCAACATTCTGCCTCAATAGCATCCTTGAGGTCTGATCAGCTGCTACAAAATGCCTTAGCCTAATTAGCGCTCAATGACTCAAGCTATGTAATTACAAGTTCTTTTTCTTTTTGTGCGTGATCACATGTTGAATTAGGACAGCTACTTCTTACGAATTGGCAATCATATCCCACTTTCACCTACAATCTCATTTTGTAGCGGCTAGTCGGACTAGCTAGCAGCAATGGATAGAACAAGAATGACTCTTAAGCAACGAAAGTTTGTTGTGGAAACTTACTGGAGGAAAGAACAACTCAGAAGTACAGAGAGCATTTGCAAAAGAGTTTCGAGTACCAGCGTCAACTTGGCACATCGTATCCAAAAGAAGTTTGAAGAAGAGTTCACGTTACAGGATTGCTATAGGGATCGATCGGGGAGACCGAGTACTGTTAAATCGCAGAGATCTGAAGAATTATTGGGATTATTCCGCCGCTCTCCCAGAAAGCCGGTACGACAAGCTGCGCGAGAATCTGGAGCATCGAAGTCATCCGTGCATAGGATCTTGAGGCGATCTAAATGGAAAAGCTACATTCCACGCCTAGTCCAAGCTCTGACGGCAGATAATACTCCTCGCAGGAATAGTTTTTGCCACTGGTACTTAGAACATCTTTCAGCCGATGCGTCTTTTGTCGACAGAATTGTTTGGAGCGATGAAGCCATCTTCAAACAATGGTACTGTAAATCGGCACAACTGCTCGTACTGGTCCCCTCAAAATCCACGCATTACAGAGTTTAAACATGTGAACTTGCCTAATGTAACGGTCTGGTGCGGGCTTTCTTCATTAGGCCTTATAGAGGCCCTCTTCTTTGCAGCCACGGTCACAGGAGCCACTTATTTGAGCCTGCTTCAAGATTATGTGGTTCCTCGTGTGCAGGACATGTTCCCGGATAACAACTTTTATTTTCAGCAGGATGGAGCCCCCGTACACTTCCATCATGATGTCGTTCGTTATCTGGATGTAATTTTTCCACAACGGATAGGTCGAGGAAGTAGCACAGAGTATCATCCACCACGTCCACCAGACCTTACACCCCTGGACTTCTTTTTATGGGGCTACCCAAAGGATAGGGTCTACGCAAGAAAACCAGCTAGCATGCAAGACCTCAAGGATGCTATTGAGGCAGAATGTTGAGCGATATCGGTGGACATGTTAGGCGAAGTATGCGTTTTGGTAACAGAGAGATGCCATCAATGCTTAGAGAACAACGGCCAACATTCGAGCATAAGCATTAGTAATTAGCATCTTCTGTTGTACCACAAAGAGTTTTGCTCATGTGATATTGGAATTAGAGGTCATTTTTCGCATATTAAAAAATTTTCACAACTTATTTTCTGATTTTGTAATTTTTTTGCATTCTTTAGTTGTGCTTAAAAGCTGATTTTGTGATTTCTGCAATCATTATTTGCAGTTGATAATGATAAAGAAGATCAAGGTTCACATGAACTTTGATTGGCAAAAACAACGTTGATTTAGATAAATTTGGAAAAAAAGCAAAAATTCAGCGTTGCAGTGTGGATACTCTAGGAAGCTGGGGAGTACGATAAAGTACGGAAAAATGGATAATTAGATTCAGCATCCCCGAAAACCTCAGTTTAGTTCTTTGGTTTTTTTGGAATTTTTTAGAAGCAGTTCTCGTCTGTCAGAAGCTTAGAATTAGTTCAAAAATTCCTACCGTAATCCTACAGTAACTAGAAGGGACCGGTGGTTTGCTCTATACTGTAAACCTAAGTTGAACCCAACTCTTATCGTATGGCACCCAAAACTCCGCGAAGGCTCTCCATATAGGGAAGTTATTAAGAATCATTCGATACATTTTTGGGACACCCTGTATGAAGTCTTTGTGATGTTATCGCCATGGCCTTTGAGCAGTTTGACAATGAAGCCAAACCCCCAGTTTTCAAAAAGCTGTTAGTTTTTGACTGCAATGATTGTTTATTTAAGGGAGATCCCGGCTTTTTGAACATTTGTAGTGCGTAAGTGTAACAAACCAAAAAGCTGTTTCTTTGAAGCACATCAAACTTAATTATTCTACACATATGTTTGGAACTCATGCTTCAGCTTGTAGATTTTGAAATCTTTCATGTGTTTGCTGCAATTGTGCTCAGTCTCACGTTTGCCAAAAAACAAAATTTCCAAGGATATAATGATAAGACCATTGTATGCCGGTATTCTGTCTGACCAAGATTACTAAATAAAGAGATTGAGGAAAGAAGTGAAATTACTAAAGTGACTGTGAGACTGTGAAATAAGCAAAGTGTGTATCACTTGACAAATTAAGCATATCTTGTCAAAGATTGTTCGCAAGTTCAACATATCAACAGGAACTCAAGAAAATTACTCCGGTAGTATGAAAACTTTGTAAAAGAAAACACAAACCCAATATTATCTTGAACCTCCACAGTTGCGATATGAACATTGCAATGACACCAAGTCCAGGAAGATATACAAACCAGACTAGAAAACCAGCTCCTATGTGAGCCACAAATGCTGCACGTTCCTCATTTTTCTCCCTTGAACGATACTACATTATGGCGAGCGCAGTATGCGAGAGATTGCTAAGTTATTGTCCTCACCTCAATATTAACTTCCGAATTTCCGCCAGGAACCAAAGAGCCAGTAAAATTCTCACAAACAGTTGCCCGTACCCTGGCCAAGAAGAGAATACATCTATTTCGTGTAAAACATCGAAAAGGTAGATCTGAAGTGCTCTTTTTGTAAAGGAATAATGGCTCGGATTTCACTTACAAAGTTGAAAACAAATAAAAGAAAGTATACTGCCGCAAATATGCTCCAGGCTATCAAACATGAACGAAGTGAAACTGCTGTCTTTGGGTACAGCTCCCAACCCCGCGATAATAGCAATAACAGTAACCACAATACTTCAACACCAGCTACTCTGCAACGGAAAGATTGGAAATAATTTATCAATGTTAAACGCTGGCCATGACCATGCTAAGCATACCTAAGAATTTCGCCCAGCACTCGAGCGAAAAATAAACCTTGTCCATCTAACGAAAATACGTAAACATTCAAGCACTGCAAAGCAATACCCGTTGTTTTCATGACAATTATTACATTGAGCAACCTAGAAAAGCGCAGCATTCGAGATAGAGATGGAATTACTACAGTAAATGCTACTAACACGGAAGAAAAACTACCTTAGCCTTTCAGGAGGTGCCCTGCTTTTGATTAGTTGCAGTCCATGGGACATTATCCAAAATAAAACAAGATAGATTACAAACGTGACCACGTATATTTCAAGTGTATCCTGAATAGGATACTAATTTTGAGGAGCTTTTCAATGCATATAAGTCAAAGCAACTTCGGAAGAATTTTCTTGAAGCGGCAGTGCAACAAAAATTTGGTGATGTTATGCATCTAGTGATATCAATGACATGATCCATGTATGGAAGGTACAACTTGTCATGCATGTATAGTGCAATGGGTTTTACCTGTTCATCAAAAGAGAACTGCAGCGTAAGAGAACTGGCAGCCCTGGAGCCTGGTCGACCGTTGGTTAGCCATATATCGTAGTCAAGTATAGCACTTGTATTAGACTGGACCCACTTGCAAGCAGTGTCAAGGTTACAAGCCACTAGCACTACGTACCTAAACATTTGGGCACTAGAATACGTAGCATTAACTTTCTGCAAATGCCTTTGACACCTCCAGCGCTAGTCGCTAATACACCACCGTACGTTGCCTTATGGTGTACTAATCGTTTTAGATTCCGTGTTGTGCATATTTGGATGTACTGATTTCACTACTAAAGAAAAATAACAAAATCTAGGGCACTCTTGAAAACTAGCCAAAGCTATGCATGAGCGAAGCTTTAGTTTTCAAATTCTGCATAGCTAAAGTCTAAAAGTAAGCCACAATCTGTATACCTAGAATATGCGGAAATTTGTTTAACAAGGCGAACATTTACGCATTTTAAACCTCGGTATTGGAACTCAGACTGCAGGTAAAAGTGGTTCACGGAGTTTTCTTGCACAAGCACATTACTTTGAGAACTGCTATGCATTCTCGACTGCTAGAACTACGCTCGGTTAAAAAATTGCGTCAAAAGGGTGACACTTACAGACGAGCTACAAACTTACCATAATGTAGGCCGCTTTCAATTTCACTCTTTTAAGCCCGCAACTGCAGAAATAAGCTCAATATGTGGCCTGCGAAGAATAGCGAGAAAGTTCTCAAGTCTTTCGCGAAGGCGTAAATATCGCATTGCTATATTAGGTTGGTGCAGAAGTTCTGGCGCACATCTTTGAGAAATCATGAATTCTTGTTCACTAATTTCACTAGATGAGATCATTCTTTGTTACAGAACCTCTGCTACACTTAAATAAAGGGTAACCTTTGAGATAGAAGCAAGAGAATAAAATCACTTTAACTTCGGTCACTATGAGTTAGGCTGCTAAAAATCTGAAACTCGCGGTAAATTCTGATGCAAGCAGTAAAGTAAACCAATTGGTGCACATTCCAACTGTGCAGAGTTTGTGTTGATTGGGCATATCTTTGAAGTGCTATGCTTTTTAAGTGAGCAATACCAAACGGCAAACTTGATTTTCTGGCTTTTTTTCGAAGATCATGAATATCCACAGATATGCTCACCTGATGCATGTGCATTGTTGCAAAGGGTGTAAAGACTTATG
Organism: Cylicocyclus nassatus; assembly: GCA_958299035.1. Classification (NCBI taxonomy): domain Eukaryota; kingdom Metazoa; phylum Nematoda; class Chromadorea; order Rhabditida; family Strongylidae; genus Cylicocyclus; species Cylicocyclus nassatus. Next base: position 19,554,563 of record CATQJL010000326.1, read on the forward strand.
TTGCAGCTCCCAAGTCTATTATAAGCTTCAGATTTTTAGAAGCATAACTTGAAATGACTGAAGCTAGTGTGATTTCATTCTCCTGCTTCCATCTCGAAAGCTAGTCCTTATTTGAAAGCAGTAAAGGTACTGTAACAAGGAATAAAATTTCCTGTAAAAATTAGTGAAATAGAACTTATGACGTTGCTAGAAATGCGTGCGCGTCGCGCGCAGTCGCGCCATCGTCACGATTTTTCGAACGCCCTATAGATACATTGAACTAGATTATGAAAAATAATTTGGAGCTATAGTGTAGAGACAAAACTCGAAATAGGGCTCGAAATTTGGAAAATTGGAAATAATGGGATGTCAGTTCGCTGGGATCTACTTTGAAGATTACGCTAAAAACTACAGTCTGCTCCAATCCTAACCAGGCCAAAATTGACATGGCGGGAACCTGTGTCCCAAGGGAATTGCGTCACGCCTACGGCTGGCTAGTCTGCTCTCTCCTCAATCTTTTCGCTCTCTGCGATAGCGCGTGTATGTAGCGCAAATCCCTAGCGTTCGAGCGCGCAAAATCAGCCGTCGGTTCGGCCTGATCCCAATAGGGGCATACTGTACCCAAACCTTGGCGCACATGAAACGCTAGTTGCAAGGAGCCTGTGTCGGCGTGGACAGACTGTCGGACTTACCATGCCTACCGCAACATCGAAAATTGAACAAGATCCGATTTTCGCGATCATCATGTTCGAAACGCCCTTAGGTCTTCTTAATATAATGTATCCTCCAAATGGTACAGAAAAAACAACGACTCAAAATGGTCGCAAGTTTGCCACAGCGAGAAATGCTATCATAATCGAAAGATATACATTTCATATAATCGCTGTCGCAACTGAACTGAACAATGGAATCGCTTTTGGTTATTTGTCATCTATGAAATTATTGTAAACATTGCTTTTGACAAGTGCGAAAACCCTATGGAAAGAGTCTGCTTGAGCTTTTGCGTTCTGAGCATGGTCCGATGCTGGCATTTAGGCAAAAAAAAGCTTCTGGTGTAAGCCAAAACCCAAGAACAGAGATGATACAGGAATTTTCTCCCAATACGAAAGAAGCTACTATAAAGAGGAATAACGCGATGTCAAGATTGTTATCGTCCATGCTAGAGTAAGTACATTATATTCCAATTCTAACAGGATACCTTTAGCATGATAATACCACAGAATAGTTGATATTCAAGTGAGTGAAGTGGGAGGGTAAGATTTCTTAACCAACAATCACTTCCGTAGATTTATAACCGTGGGAAGCAATATGATGTTGCTTTTGAAGCAACTGTAACGTGACAAATTCTGATCAGAACGAAAACATACCAGTACTCCGGTGTTGACGGCTCCTCGATCTGCATAGTCATTTGATAGCCAGGAACAACTACTTTGGGATCATCTTCCTCCTAAAATAAGAATGACAAGCTCAACAGTCGCCACCAAAAATGTTCACCTACACGGCAAAGCTTCCCCTTCATGCAAGGTATCCATCGAAAAATGTCTCCACGTTTACCTTTCGTCAAGCAGCGCGATTCGAAACCAATCTGGCTGATGTTCTGAAATAGTGATTAATACCATGATTACTTCGAAACCTTCTAAAAACCATTTGAGAAGGTGGAAGAATCACCACAAGTCACGTCAGAGCACTACAACCGTATTTAATAATCCCGTTACTGTTTCACTGTATGCAGTTGTAAGCGTACGCGCGATAGACTGAATAGGGTTTAAAAGAGGAGTCCATCGTGTCTTATCGTCTTTAACATGGGGAGAGGGAGGGAGGGGAGAAGGAAACAAGTAACTTATATCGACACTAGCTGTCGACGAAGAGAGAAAGGAACAAAACCTTAGCAAACTCTATACGAACTTTAGCATAAGTACATCATTGAACAAGAACCTTTGAAGAAAAATGGTCCAAAGTATTAACGCGGACAAGCTGCATCCACGAATGGGTACGAATAGGGAGGGAAGATATTTTTCGCGCTTGTCAAAATAGGTGATTACCCTATGTTAGCCTCTCAGGAACGTCACGCAGGCTTACCCGCATTGACATTTCTGAACAAACCTACATGTTATATGATATCACTCATTAGCGGTAGACTAAATGGAAGTATGCTTATTCGACTAGTAATAAATTTTAAGAACTGAGAGCCACACTGCTCTAGATGTCTTTTACACTCTTACAAAGATGCATGCAATTCCACACTTTCGGGACATTTCGCTTATGAAGCCGCTCCTACATAGATTTTGCAGAGCATATCACACTTAGCACAGCCTCTCCTCGCAACTGTCAACCCTAGAGATCCTTCGTTGCATGGCTGTTGATTGCTCAAGCAAAAAGTATTAGCGCAAACGCGAGAAAGGGGTGTTCGCTTGCCACCTTCCTGTTTATGAATGTGTTCATACACCTGCGTCCTACTTCTCACGCCTAATATTACTGTCACCCGTTCTATAACTCGCGAAGCCGCGAACCAGCACTGACATAGGGTCAAAGCTAATGTTTTGCTGTTCTATCATGTGTCAAAGCAAGATCTGCACATAGCAATCAGATGTCTCAAACTTCTTGAACTCTAAGAAGTCGAGTCAACACTCAGTCAAGCCGCTTCCATATGTATAGAACATGACACTGAGAGCAGCGTAACGGTACCAAGGAGATTATCCACAAACTGCTGAAAACTCGTGTTCACATGGGGGCTTCAAGAACTAAGTTTATCCAGTAGAGCATGCAACCATCTATTTCCTGTATAAGTTTCTCAAAGGCAGCGTCCCACCAGACTGGGGGTACCTGGCTCTCGTAATGATGTAATAGTAGACCCCCTACCTAAGCGATGACTGAAGTTCGGAGCGAAAAAGGGGGTCTACCAAGCCTGAAATTTAAGTCACTGCCTTCAAGCGAAGCTCGTGACCTATTCCCAACGGGTGATCGATCTAGTACTCATACGGTGGAGTGACCAACAGAGTAAACTACACTAGTTTTGCAGAGCTCAATGGGTTCGGTATTAGTTGCAGGGATCATTGATAAAGCATGTACATAGACTATGGCATAGGAGTTCCGTCCGTCAACTACGTAGGTACGGTGACGATCAACCTTCCCATGCAAGTAGGTATCCCTGAGTAAATGCGGGTAGAATGCGCAAAAATAACTGTTTTATTGCAGATTTTTTGTTTTGGGAATTTTGGAATGTCTACTGCTGCATCGCTTTTAAATCACTGATCACCATTTATGCTCGCTGTGTTCAAGGACGTGAAGTAATAAAGAATGCTAGTTGAATTCCAAGATGCACTTAGATCATACATAGGTTTCAGTCATTACAGAAAATAGCAAGTAGTATAGATAACAAACGTAAATGCAAAAAGAGAAAACACTTAACAACAATACTCATACTCACGTTCATCATTGCATCACATGTTGATGTATGCCGAAAACCGTCATAGAAAGACCCTATTAACGTTTGAGGGACCAAAGCAAAAAGGAAAGATCCTGAAAGTGTCAAGTGAACCGAGCGCACGATATCGCCCACTTTCAAGCAAAATGGTCATGAAACCTATACGTAATGTTCATAGCGATAAATGACACCTACGTGAGGAAGAGCTTGTAGAAGTGACATTCCCAAACACGAATCCACGCGTGTTTTTTCGATCTAATGCACTGGTTTGTTGGAATCCAAACTTAGTAACCACTTTCGCAAGATTTGTACCAGTATTCCATCGGCCTAGAATAGAGTTAAAATTGGTTTCATGAGAACCAACAATCTGCTATATAAGCGGTTTTGCGCTGCAGGAGATGGAACTGATGTCAAATCCAGCCTTTACCGCTGCTACCATTAGAGCGAAAAGACGCTCTCAATACGATTTACTTTACGCTAACAGCAATTCAATAGTAAAGTGTTACTGTGATGATTGGCAAACGCACCTGTTACGCGAACTGCACACGTAAAACCAAGTGCAAGAGCGAAGATCAGAATTCGAAACCGGAGACATTTCCCAGTCATCTCTCACACATTCTGAAAATTGATCGAGAGATATAATTAACAGGAAAAGCATACGCTGCTTGAATAGAGTACCTGCCCCATTCATGGTAAAGAGAATCTTCTTTATAATATATTTTTTCTCTCTGTCGTGAGAACAATTACTGACTTGAGGGAGAGTAAATGAACAGATAATCAGATCAAACTGTGTGAACATCGATGAGGTACTGTTTAAAATGCAAAGGAAGAGCGTTGGAAAAATGCACAAATGGAAAGACTAAGTGAAATGTAACAGCGGCTGCGACGCAGCGCGCAAATTTGAGCGCGATACATTAGAAATTTACACGAGAAATTCTACACGTCATCTCTGAACGACCAAGCATGTGAAGAATAGAGGGAAAACGACGCAGTTGCGGCACGTATTCAAGAAAATTGAGGATTTGTCTAGCTAAATGTAGCACTAAAAACCGGCAGACATCTCTCGCAATCCATCTCAAGTAATACTATATGCACATCCTGTTTACACGGCTGAAAATGCAGGTCTTGCTCCTCAAGAGTATGAATTTACGTCTGGTTCTAAATCTGACAAATCATGACTTCAGTGGTTTTGAGGCGAAAACTCCGACGACCTTGAATTTTGCCCTCTCAAACTCTTTGGTGCTAAAGTGGCACGGTGGCAAACTAGGGGATGCTGGATAGATATGTGACTCGATGCCATAAAAAATTCAAGTTTAGCAGGAGGGGTTTTGCATCGAGTGTATTTGGCCCGCATTGTCGTCTTCCGCGTGTCCCCCTCCCAATGAAGAAGTAGAATTGTTGAATAAGGCGACTGACTCTTAAACAATGATATGGGTATGAAGTGTGCATCAACAACCTGCTCATTTGCTAGCCACGCCCTTCACTGCCTAGTTCCAAATTTCAGGTCCGTTCTGGCCTTCACAAAACTTCACACAACTTCAGTAAAGACTCGTCGAATACTCAGAAAAACGTTACTCATGTTTCTTTCTGAAACACCTCAAAAATAAATTTTGATAGATTTTGTAGCATTCTGTTACCACAGCTGGGTTAAATGAGATGTGTGAATTACTCTCAGATTGAAAAATTCGCGACAGCGACAAACACTTCTTGAATCCGGGGCATGATCCATTGCGCTCGAAGGTTATCCATATATAAATAGAACTGAAACTCTGTAAATTTGTTAGTTACCATGTTTGTGGCTTATACACCTTTTTGTATGTGAACCGATGGCTAAAATTTGCTCCCGTTTGAATGAGGCACGGTGCAATAGATAGGCTACTTTTTGCGACGATGTTGCGTCCTTTGATCTATTGATTTGTTTACCTCCATCAAGCAAAATAAAGCTTTATGAAATCACTTGTCCAACGTATGGTGAACAACAGCGGTGCGTCTCATTTTTTGCATGCACAGCGCATTGACCTAGTTACCCCAAGTAGGTCCACGTACAGTCTGCCCCAATCCCAACCAGGCCAAAATTGGCATGGCGGGAGACCGCGTCGCTAGGGTTTTGCGGTCACGCCCACGGTCTGCTTCTCTGCTCTCTCTTCAATCTTTTTGCTCTCTCCGACAGCGCGCACATGCAGCGCAGACCGTTAGCGCTGCGAGCGCGCAAATTTACGCCAACGGTTCGGCCTGATCCCGATTGGAGCAGACTGTATACATATGAAAATGATGTTTGCGTTAGAGGTGCGTAAGGTTGTTCTACGACTTTCTGGGCGCCGCTTTTTCTTGAAAGCGTCAAGTCCCATTTTGGCATGAAGGTTGAAGGCACTAGGTCTGCTGTAGACTTGTCAACTAACAAATGATTTCTTGTTTACCACTCTTCGCTCCCCCATATCTGTGAAACACGGAAAATGAGGTAACAGCAGACGGAGATGGTGAAATCTTTGGCACTATGCCAAATTTCGTAAGTTGCGACGATGCCAAATTTGGTATGATTACAAGCCAAATTTCATAATTTGGGACGGTGCCACAATTTGTAAGATAATATGCCAATCGAAACAACACCACATGCAGTATAGACAGGCGTCATTGTCCTCCAGGTCTGATTCGTCGGTAGGGTGTCTTGTGTGATTATCCTAGAAACTTACAAACTCCACCTTCATCCCAGAAGCTCTTCTAATATGTTCTGGATTCTTCACATTTCATAACATACGCTCTGAAATTTCATACTTATATTGAAAAAATCTCCTCATAAATTGCCTTTGATTGGGGTGAGTGACTTTATGAACGATAGCATGTGCCAGCCGCCAGCTAGATACCGTACGCGGTGCGCTGATCCCTCCGCCCCTTTATTAATTAGCCTAGAAATGCGTTGCAGCTATTTGAAAACTCCTTAATATTTCGTTCATGCTTCATCTGGTTGCAATTTGGATAACAGTACACTTCAAAATTTCAATCAAATTCAAAATCAGTCTTCAGATCATTTTTCATTATAGAATTAGTTCGCAAGCTCTTTCTTAATGTATTTCAGACATTTGTTCGTAGGGCGGCGTCGTGTTATGGAGCAAAGCTACGCCGCAATTGCCTGTGGTATATCCTGAGGGCCCTTTGCGTTGCGTCGATCCTAATCGCAGTCGCAGAGAAGCTAGCCCGAGCGAATTGAGCCATTTTCCTCACTCTCCATAGATAAAGAGATCAAAATGTGAATGATAAACACATTTTAAGGGCGAATCAAATATAGAGTATGAGGAGGAAAAGTCTGCAAAGCAAGCCAAGAGAAAGTAAAAGATGATTGAGTTGATTCTTGGAAACTCATGACGGAGAATTTCTATCCCTTTTCTCCACTAATTCTCGTGTTCCACTTCTCTAGAACATTTTTAGCTCAAATCAATCATTGGATCATCTCAGATTCAGCCCTTCATTCATCCCTAGAAATTCATTTATTTTTCAATTTTCTAAATTGCCGTCTTCTTTGTTTTCCTTATTGCATCCATACAGTTTCAACATATCAGGTCGTGGTAATAGGGAATGGCTCAATCCGCTGGCAGGAGCAGCGCTACTTTTGCGCAATTAAAAGCGACGCAACGCAAATGGCCCTCAGAATATACCGCAGGGGAACGCGGCGTAGCTTTGCTCCATAACGCCTGCCCTCCTGTTCGTAGTAGGTTTGTCCAAATTTTCGTTGTTAGTATGAGGAAATTGTTTTGAAAATGCTTGGAAAAATGTTTTCTTTATTCACATCTGTCACTATATTGAACATTCTTTATTGTACACTCTCAAGTTTAGTTCAAAAAGAAGTCACTTATCGAGAAATATTATTATTTTCGGACGTCAGGCAGGAGGCAGCAAAGGCTGGCCGCATTTGCTTCTGGAAGTGCCTGGGGAGCTCCAGACTTTCTCGCGCCTCTAATCATTCTTCGCACCTTGTTTACTTTATAAGCCAAGTAAAATGGATCTGGATCAAATAAAATGCTTCTTGAAGAGTATTTTACCTATTATACTCTACCTCAGATCAAGTTTAAAATCGTGCAATTTCTTCCACTCTTAGCTATAATCGGTTTCAGCCTACAGAATATCGGGTTCAGAGCAGTTTTCTTCAGAATTCATGGAGTAGGAAGGATTGAGACTCCCTTAAAATAAAGTACGTGGCTTTCAGTCTCTGGAGTTCTTTTTTTCGATTGGAATCATGACGAAAATGTTGCAAGGATATGCTCAACATTCCGGCTTGAAGATTTGATACACCAAGTTATACTTCCATAAATACTCAAAATTCTGGTCTTTATGCCGCATCCGATGTTGAATCAGGGAATTACTATTTCATTCGCTTTGAATATGAAACTTAAGACCTAAATCTCGCAAACTACCCCAACTGAAAAGTTCACGAATTATTGGGCATAGTTCATATCAGATAGATACTTAGAGGTGCGAAGAAGTAATCAGAAGCGCGAGGAGCTCTAGCGCTCCCCAGGCACTTCCATAAGCAGAAGCGGCAGGCCTTTGCTGCCTCCTGCCCGACCGCCATTATTTTCAAAACCCTAATCGTAGCTAAAAAGTGATTTTATTGCGGCGAGCATTCAAAATAAGCAGTATAGGCGAATTTTGTTTAAGCAAACTAATTCGATGGCTTGTGTTCATCAATTTGGTAATGTTTCGCACAGTTAGAATCACTCGTTCTGCAAATATTCGGTCACATCACACCAACTTTTTCAGATTTCAGGAAAATCACACTGCACTTGAATTTTTTCGAATATGCTTCAAATAACAAAACTCCTTTACTTTGCTTCCAAAAACTGCTATCCGCAATATAAATCGATCAGTAACTCAATCGAAATTGCGTGTGAACTAGTCGTAAGATGTGAGGTTGTGAGGTCACTCAGACAATATGCCTGGGGTGTTCTAGATTGATTTCACATTTCAACATTGGATATCCAGGAGTCACTCGGTCATTCATAGGTAAATCAGCAAATCTCTTGAATTTCAGTCACATCAGCTGTTCATTGACTGGCAAAAAAGATACAAGAAGTCAAAACAAGATTCTGTAAATGGTCAAGCTTCATCCCAGCTTGGAACAAGCTTATAGCTCACTATCAGAAGTTGCTTTCACTTGACCAGGGAACATGGCCATGCACCAGTGCTAGAGCTGTACTGTGGAGAACTCATACCTTCGATAGTTTAGAGAAAGGGCGTCAAAAGTGAAGGTTGTTTGAACATCTGACGTCATAAATAGTGAAGGTTGTTTAAAGAAGATCAGAGAAGAGAATATGACGTAAAACAGAAATAAAAAGCGAAAGAAACTGTTGAAAACAGGATAAAAACGCTGCAAAGAGGTCTGAAATCTTTCATTTGGCGGCTTTTCGAAGTGCAAGTTTTCGCTCCACTGGCAATTCGCAACACGGGGTTTTGGTTTTTGATGTGTCCCTTAGATTTTTACCCCCTCAATGACGTCCCTGTTTTGTGGGACGTTGTCTGAATTGTTGCGCTTATTGTTCTGAGCAGTAATGGCCCAAGGTGGAAAAAAATCGATGCGAAAGCTTTGAAATAGAAGGTAAAGAAAAACGCATTTTTTACGATTTTTCGCAAAGAATCCCACCATAATCGAAGAGGTAAGGGCTGGGTGGTTGTCTGCATTGTGAAAAGAAGCAAGATCTATAGAATGCACGAAAAAACCGCGTGAAAAGAGCTAAAGTGGGGGAAAAACAAGACATTTTCGAAAACAAGGTTTTAGTCGGATTTCTCGATCAGATCAAAAGATGTGGTTCTGGGACGTTGTCAGCGTGAAAATAGAGCTCAAGAGCTTCAAAATGATATATAGCTTGCTAAAATTGGGTTCGAAACAGCGAAGAAAAGGGTACCAGAGCCAAATGCCCCGCGCCCCGCGTTTGGGGTAGCGAGGTAGCGCGCAGCACGCGGAGACGCAGACGAGCAGCGAAACCAGACCAGAGCCGACGGGGCATTTGGCTCTGGTCGTAGATCTCCGCGGGGCCCCAATGAAACCCTGCAACATTATATATCATTCTGATCGTCATGACACGACGAGGAGAATTGACAACGTCTCAAGCTTTGAAAATCACTCATTAGCAGTAGAGACCGGCGTTTTCTTGCGCGGCTCTTTGCGCAAGATTTAAGCGCAGTTTCTTGCTTTTATTTAACTCCAATAGCTTTCCTAAACTTCTGAAACTCGATTTTGTTCAAATGAGAGGATAACAGAGAAATTTTGTATTGAATTCTGGCGAAAATTCCACAGAAACCTTTTTTTTAAGTAAAAAAAAGGCTATGAAAACGCAAATTCTCGGTTTCGCTGAATAAGCCAAAGATACTATTCCCTATATTTGCTTCACTAACATTCGTTCCGATATAGTTAGGATAGTAACGTCCAGGACGAAGCCCCGGGTTAGGAGCCCCCATAATGGAACCTATGGGCCAAAGTTCGATCTTTCTCTGCCAGTTCTAACCCCCGAAATTTCAAAGCGAAAGCAGCGCTCATCTCCTGTCCTCTCCGAACCCGACCACCCCATGGACGAGTGAAGCGAAGCCCGCCATGGCGAAGACGCAGAGTCGTTGGGACCTCATGCTTATAGCATTGCGGCTGGCGCTCTGACCGCGGAAGTCACTCGTCCATGGGGTGGGCGGGTTCGGAGAGGACAGGAGATGAGCGCTGCTTTCGCTTTGAAATTTCGGGTTAGAAGTGGCATAGAAAGATCGAATGGCCCATAGGGTCCATTAAGGGGCTCCTACCCTGTGACCTTGTTTTACCACGGGTCTCATTCTGCCGACCCACTGCCTTTAACGGTGCGCACTTTATTGACACACGCCTGCCTAAGCGCGCACTATCGTTCATAAAGTCCGCCACCCCTATGATTGGGCGGCGTGGTAGGAGTTCCTAAAACCTAGCCGCTGTTCCTCGCAGGGGTACGTGGCACCTCCAGAAATCCCTTGAAGGATATCACACCTTCTTGGGGCCAAAGGGCGGCTCCGCCCATCACTCCTCCCTCTAGGTGCGCTCACTCTAAATTGTGTACACGCACTGTAAAACGTGCTTCAATGTATAGGAGGATAATAGAACTGAAATCGAGAAACAAGAACAAATTTCTAGGTTTTAAAAGGTTCAGAATCCGTAAAGGACTGCATCTGAATTTCAGCATTTCGAGTTATGTTTTACTGGAGAGCGTGCGAGAGTTCCTAGCACCTTTCCTCGCACCAAGTTCGCACCAGCATTCGCACCCAGGAGGGTCCTAGCACCTCCGCGCTTCAAAGGTCAGGCCACTCCTATTGCTCCACCCATTTCTGGTCTCGTTGTAAGGTGTGCAAGCAGCGAGAGCATAGACTCATTATTAAGGTGCTAACAAGGAAAGGATACTTGGTGACCTCGGCCATTTGGAATGCTACATATACCATAAGGTGCATCTCGAAACGCTGATTCTAAATCTGTGCCCGAAATCTGCGAAACGATTATGAAGGCAGTTATGAACTTTTTTCATAGAAAATTTGCGTACTTTTAGGTAGTTAAAACCATATAATTTGATCCATTTTATTGTTTGAAGCTATAGGAAAATCTTGGAAGGTGTAACGTTGTATTTATACGTATCTAAATCATAATTTAACATTATAAGAGGAAGGAAAATTTTTAATAATGATTTTCACGCTCCGCAGTAACCAATTCATTTTTGAAAAAATAAATGTAACTTCATCCAAGTTCTCGTTTCGCAGATATGGAAAACAGAATTTGAATCAGACGAGTGAGATATAATAATCCGCCAAGGCTGAGACGCAGAGTCGCTGCGATCCGAGGTCTTGACTGTGGAGGCATGCGCACTATACCACGGAGCAGGAATTTTAGGAACCAAGTTTTCACTTTGAATGCTATAACTTTGTCCAGTCTCCATATTTTTGATAGTAGTCAAAGCCATCAAAAGCGGTACCTTTTTTTAACCTACAATTAGAACGCATCTGCTCATTCTAATATTGCAAACAAGAAATGAACCATGCTTCAAAAAGGAGGTTTCTCTTCTAAAAACTACAACCCCAAGCTTTGTTCCTATAACTGGTGATGAGCTTATTATGTAGCCGCAAGCAGCAGTATATACATATATAAAAAACGAAGTAGTTCTGCGAAAAGAAACGATAAAATTCACAAATTGTTCACTTTTCGAGATTTGTGGTAGGCCTGCAAGTCGCAAAATATGAAAATCTGGAATTAATCGTGCACTGAGTAGCCAGGTTTTTCTGCAAAAATTGTAGACTTGACGTCTTAATCTCAGATTTACAGAAATGAGCAAAACTGCGAGTGCCTTAATCATGACGAATTTTTGACTCAATGCCAGGAGTGAGTATCTATATATTGAGGCGTCGATTTCTCAATCCAGATGTTCTCAGTACTCAAGCAAGCAAAAGATAATCACACATTTGTTCTCAGAAGAACTCGTTCGTTCGAGAGGGTGGGTCGCGACAAAGGGCGCGCACTGCCCAATTCGCGATCAATTTATCGATTGACTTGCGACGATTTATATTTTTCAAAAACACAAGGGAAGGTGATGAAGCCTGAGCTATGTAGAGGCGGTAATTATAGGTTTCACTGGTTCATTACTTTCCAGAACGGTCAAATCTGTCCAAATTTTTCAAGCGTAGCTACTACAGTACACTACAATACCGTCACAAAATGTGCAAAATTTCCGAGGATGTCGCGACCTTCCAAGGATTTTCGGTAATCGCGCAACATTCAAAGACCGCGCGACGTTCCACGAATTCTCTGATATCACGCGAATCACGCAATTACGCTGCACCATAACTTCCTATCTAATATATTCTGAATCCGCAAAAAAGCATGGTGCTCGGCGAATCTTTGATTTACACCATGTCCTTTATATTCCGTATCCAGCTGTCACAGATTTTTCTGCGAACCCCCTTTTTCGCAAGGATGTAACGCAGCGCACACTACGCATAATTCGTAAGCGATGGTGCTGTTAGTTTAGCGAGCGCTAAGGAACCAGGGACTTCTTTCTAAAAAAGATAGAAGGACTGGTTAACTGAAAAAAATCAAGTCCTTCCAGGAAGCTATCTTGCTAGAGCTTCGCTAAAATGTTGATGAGCTTTTGAGGGGAAACTTCGCTTATAAAGGTTTTCGAACAAGCGGTTTGCGGAAATCATGGTCTTTGTGAAGCGCAGAAATTTCAAGAGATATAGTGCCACAGCCACAGTGCGCGCGCTTTCCGCGTTCCTGGTAGGAAACTTGGTTGTTGTTCATAGGTTGAAATCACTGGAACAGTGCTGTCGGAGGAGGCATGTCTCAGGCAGTCTGTAACAATCGCCGAGTTACGTGCTGCTTACCACGTTCTCATGGTTATTGCCGATAATGTAAAGTTTGCACACTCCGAAATTCCCTCGTGAGTGATTGTAAGTAGTTAAAAAATCTAAACCGAATTTCTTGGAAAATCCGCTCGTAGAGGTCTTCTGACCTGTTGATTACCAAAATCACATGTGCTTGGCAAGATAGCTCCATATTTTAGGGTTACATGAGTGGAATCTGGGAGGACATTATTTTTCTAGTATTTACTATTTTATCTTTTTTGAAAAGATTGGATTTCTTAGCGCTCCATAACCACAGAAACAGCACCATCGAATAGTGCTTACGAATTTTCCATGTGTGATGTGCGCTGCGTTACACCCTTGCCAAAGAAGTCCCCCGAAAAATTCAATAATAGTGAACACGAAATATCAAGAACATGCTGTAAATCAAAACATTCTAATTAATGAGTGAGCACCATGCTTTTTCCGGATTTAGAATATATTTAAAAAGTTATGGAGCAGCGAAGTTTGCATGATTCGCAATGCGGAATCCAGCGGAAGGCCGCAACATTCTCGGAAGCTGCGCACGTTCTGTGAGCTATAATTTTTTGTAGACGGCATAATAAAGCAGTAAAACGGAGTTTGACGTAAATCGGAAATCCAAACTTCGCTCCAAAATGAGTTTTCTACATATTATTTGAGTAGTGGAGCTAGCAGAAAGGAAAGGAAGCATCCGAAAAATTCATTGCACTGCTTGTTCAGACGGCGCAATGCAAGCTAACAAGCGACGATTCATGTTGTCAACATAGGGGGACATCTTCAACGATCATCAACTACAGCATAGAAGTCTGCAGTGAAACCAGAGAAGCCGAGGTATCGCTTTCAATTTATTGAAAAAAAAGATTAGGGAATGATTTTTGTTAAGAAGAGCGTTTGTAGGATTGTTGGAGAGCTACAATGGTTATGTGGCAGAGTACTATAGTACAAGTGATTGACGGTTAAAACGTTTTTATCTTTATCGTGCATACTTACTCAGCTATTGATCATGAGATAACGAAGGAGGCTGTCTTGCTTCGTTGTTCACAAGTTTGCTGTCAACAGTGTGATCTTGCACACTTTTTTTTGAGACTTTAACCTGCTTACAATAACGATCGCTTTATCATAACACGCACGGCAAAATTCAAATTCCATTCAAACAACACATTGGCTTTTGCAAATATAAGAACTGCTTACAATCTCGTACTTTTCTATCAAAGATGATCAAGCTTCTGTAAAAGTGATGTATGAAGTATACAAAAATCATTTTTCTGATAACGAAATGGTGCAGGAAAGAAGAATGATTAGACTTTTTTTTCAGATTTTCGAACAATCATGCTCCGGAAAACGAAGTCGGGTTAAAATGTGGATTTGGTACCCATACAACAGACTTTCAAATTTCCAAACCATTTCGCTCTAGTTTGACAGAGATGGTCAGAGAGCAAACTAGATTGCCCAAAAATTTACTTGGACGCGAAAATTGCTGGAATTTTTTACATTTTTGCAGAAATTGCAGAAACTCACAAACAGCAGGTCATTATCTTCATTGTGGTTCGCCATCTAGCCAAAGGTCGTATTTCCAGCCATCACTCACTGCAGGCTAAGAAGAAAACTTAGAAGGTCAAAAAATAACAATGATCTAGAAGTCTGTCCATATAAGGGCACAACTCCCAATTTATAGTGACAGGAAATCTTGACTATTTGGTGTTTGAGAGTAGAGGTTTGAAGCTATCTTTCCGCAGAAAAATCTCAGCTGTTTAGCTGTAGCATGAATTGTTGTAGAGCTCTGAATTTGCATGTCAAAACTAACTTCTTAGTATCCAACCTAATAGTTCAAATATGGTGATGTGCGTGGTGAGTACTTTAAAGGCACAGTCCATGACAACGGATGAAATTTTGAGTCATTTAGTAGAGGGACACTTAGCCATCGTCCAAAACTCGCTGCAAAAAATGATTTCTTATGCGAGAAAACAGCTTCAGAAGATAGAAGCTCCACCTTGCCTCCACCCATCAATGTGGGTAGTCTGCAGATAAAAACCTAAAATCAATTCACTTCAATGGACTGGAATTGTCATAAATGCGCCCTTCACGATTACCAGATTTTCGAAGTTTATATCTATTCTGGTGTCCAATTTTGAACTTTTTGTCTTCAGGGTACCCACGTTGATTGGCGGAGCCAATGTGGCTTCTATCTTCTGAAGCGGTTTTATTCGCTGGCCCCTCCATTATATGACATCAAAATCTCATTACCCTCAATATGGGTGAACCGTGCCTTCAAAATCTAGTGACTAAGGTCGTGGACACTGCTTATAACCTTTTAACTTTTTCCGGTACTTGATTTACCTGCGCTCATATTGGGAACTGTTTTATGATTTCGCTGTCAGCTCTGATAACGTTTTACATCACTATGTTGCAGTTTAGAGGAGTGTACTTTGAGCGAGTTAAACCAGCTTCTCTTCACAAAGCTAGAAGGCATAACCCTCACATTATGACATCCCTTTGCTAAAAATCCGGCACTGAGGAAGCGCGATACATCTTGCATGACGGTAGTATACAAATTCCGGTGTTACTTCTACAGGTAAAGTGCTGGCCATAGCTCTCAGACAATTCACTGGAACTTCCGCAGGACAAGCAGAACTTGCAGCGTTTCCGCAGCACTTTCTTAACCATTGAGAAAGTGCACGCTCCAAAATGCGAGGTTTCCGCAGGAAATTGACGCCACAGCGATCGTAAACCTGAACTTCCGCAGCACTTTCCATAAAGCGCTGCGAAAGTGCAGTGAGGCTCGTAAGGTTTCCGCAGCACTTTGGCCTGCCAGCATTTCCGCAGGATTTTGAGAGCGCATGCACTTGCGATTGCGAAATAGCATCTTGGCCGCAATCAATGGCGTTGGCATCTGTTTCTCTTCTCTTCTTCTCTTTTTTCTCCTGTTTCCTCAATATTCCTCAATATCAACTTATCTTTCTTCTAATTAGTACTCTTGCAGGAATCGGCGCATCTGAATAATCATCACCAAGCTGCTGGAAACTGGAAAGGACTCAGAGGAGGGGCTTTGTCGAAGCACGACGCTCCCGTGCAGGTGTGTCTGTTCCCTTTGCTTTGTTCAAAAGTATTATTTTCAACAAACAATCAAATGATGGAAGCTACTATAAATAGTAATTTTCGAATAATCCTTGATCAAACAGTTTGAAATCTGTAAACAGTAATTTTCGAATAAACTTTGAAAAAATTGGAAAAAATTTGGTAGAAATCAGGTTATTATACCCTTTGATTCAACTGGCTTGACACCATTAGGGCGGGGTTTTGTGATCTGATTGAGGCCGCTCGCGCCCGAGACGCACCTGCGTCTCTCGCGTGCGAGTGCTCTCTGATCATTACCTAGCCCTAATCAGGTCACGAAGCCCCGCCTTTGCCGATGCCAAGCTAGTTGAATCAAATGGTATGTATAATTGATGCAAGTTTCCTAAAGTTCGTCTCTGATTACAGTAACTTTTCCTGAAACGCTCTTATTAAACGCAATAAAAACTGTTGCAAACAGCAACTGCTCTGGCTAAACAACACATACTCTTGCTTTACTATGACCATTAGAGTAAGATTTCTTAGTTCGAAAACGGCTAAAAAATCCTCTAACAATAAGAAACCTCTGGTTTTGAGAAGCGTGTACTTTCAGATGCACTGGGTGGCGCTAATTATGTTCGTTGGCAGTGCAGTAAAGTTTGGCTCTTACGAAATTTTTGCGAGGATGGCAAAAATGAAATCGATAGTATCCCTTTTCCCGACATTTTAGAGGGAGCAAATATTTGGCTTTGATATTTTTCAATTTTTCAAAAACAGTAAATAGAGCAAAGGGCAAGAATTATGAGATTTGATCTTTTATCTTCGAGGGCTCTAAACTTCAAGATAAAAAAGGTGTACAGAAGCAGCAGCATCCATAGGCAACTAAAAGATACGCCTTTTGAGATATCTGAAGAGTTTCTAAGAGAATTCTGTTTTGAGAACCAGCGTTTCAAAGAAGACGCATCAATCATGATTCCTAAGATAATATTAGGTCGTTTCAGTGTTCGTCGGTTTTTCAAAAAATCATAACTTCCTTTCTTTTCAATAGAATTTCTCAAAACTATTTCTATTTGAAAGAGGAAACCATGCTGTTACTGCGGGCCTCTTGCATGGATCAGTATGGAAAAACCGAGATTTAGAAGCAATTGAAGAGATTTCATGATTAGCATTTTTCAAGCAGGGTCACGGAAAATTGTGAATATATTTTTATCTGAAATTTTGCACATTATAGTGGCACCTTTGCCATCAATCAGTACGAGATGTTCAAGTTAGAAGCGAGGAAAGAGGACTGACCAGGTTTAGCGATTTTCAAGGCTCAAAAATTCTAAAAACGTCACAGCAAAAACCATCATAACTTTTGATAGGGGCATTTGTTCGGCACGAATTTAGTATAGCTAGGAAGAGGAGATCACAAGACATATGTTTAGGTTAGTTCGGTTTTTTGTGACGCTTTTGGAATTTGGCGAGCTCGCATAAAGGACCAGGGTCTGAGTAATCATCTTCCTGCATTTTTAACTCTGCCACTTTTGCTTAGTAGAACGCATTTAAGTCATATTTGGAACGTAATTCCTCTGATCCAAAAAAAAAAATTTCACAGGCAAATCCAGGCAGATAGTAGGGAATAATGATTTTTCGAAAATTAGTGCGAACGAAATTCTGAAACTACCTAATATATCAAAAAAAATGAAAGAGGAATAATTGGTCTCGAATTTCCCAAAATGGTCTGCAAGTTTTTGGTGAATTATACAGGGTGTCCCAAAAAATGTGCCTACTGTTTGATTGTCAATAACTCTCTTGTAATGAAGTGTTTCGAGAAGCTTCAGGTACCATTTTGTAGAGCGAGCTTAAACTTAGATTTACAGTATGGGAGCGAATCATCTGTCGCCCTTTATTATTGTAGGATTACGGTACGAACTTCGACAAGGATTTTAGGTCATTGGAGGCTATATTCTGCCTCGGAACAAGACCAAACAAGCCGGAAACTCTTACACTACGGTAATGGGAGCAGCTGGTTTCGAATTTGAAATTCTCGTTTTACTATGATGCTTCTTTCCTAGGTTATTCCCGGTAAATCTTAGTAAATCAATTCCCGGCATTTGTCAGAAAGGTAATTACACCGTCAAAAAAGCTGAAAACACTCGTAAAAAGTTGTCAAGTGGAATCAGCATGCGCGAAAACCCTAGTATACGATTTTTCAGGTTTTTAAAAAAAAATTTTGTTAGGTGGTATGTTTCACAATGGTTTCATATGCTAGAAGTTCTTACCGTAATCCTACAGTAATGAAGAGTGGTCGATGATTCGCTCCATACTGTAAATCTAAGTTCAGCCTCGCTCTACAAAACGGTACCTAAAGCTTCTCGAAGCACTCATTACAAGAGAGTTATTTACAATCAAACAGTAGGCACATTTTTTTGGGACAACCTGTATATTTCAATATTTTTAAAATCCAAGGTGAAGTTGTATTTCTCGTCTCTTTCTGCTACAAAATTGAGGAATTACAATTGGAATCGCAAAATTCAACCATTTCTGTTATTTTTGGAGGGTGTGGCTACACGTCCACGGACCCAAAAAATTTCCTCTTCTTCCCCTTCCCACCCTCTTCCCGAGATTGGTTTCTCGCACCGCTACTGATTTTCATGTCTCTATAAATCTCTTCTCTTTGCTCTCGCTGTTTTTCAATGCTTTTCTTCCTCACATATACCACCTGTCTTTTCACAATACCTCACACTTCGCAAGATAATATTTTCCTTCTAATCGAAATATTGTGAAAATAATCTAATGCTAATAATTTGAAATAATTACCGAAATATTAGGTTGTTACATAAGTCTTGTTACACTTAACTTCTAACGGCGATAAGTCATGTACCTCATAATCTTTGCAGGACTCCAAGGTACCATTCGATAGAGCAAAGCAAGCTCTACCAGATAGCCTGCACAGTTTCACACCAACATCGACCCACATAAGTTTGAATTCGAAATCTGAGTCGTAGTGAAGGCTCAAAAATTGCGAAAAATTCATATCTTTGTTCAGAAAAACCCTACGAATCTCCAACTTGCTCATAAAAATTGCACACTATATCAGACACTCATGTGTACCGTTGCTGTATTTTTTCCTCATCTAGAAATCGAGAAAACGAAAATTTTCTTGTTTTTACAGAAACGAAGCTATGCTGTTTCTTTTTTATGTAGCTGTATACTGCAAGTCCTTAGAAGTATAACCGTAAATTTTCAGCTTTCCGGAAGCCCTAGTTTTCGAAAAATATCGAATTTAGCTTTTTTCACTCGGGTGTTCAATACTAAATTAGGTAATTTTCGAAAACTAGGGCTTCCGGAAAGCTGAAAATTTACGGTTATACTTCTACGGGCTTGCAGTATACAGCTACATAAAAAGAAACAGCATAGCTTCGTTTTTGTAAAAACAAGAAAATTTTCGTTTTCTCGATTTCTAGATGAGGAAAAAATACAGCAACGGTACACATGAGTGTCTGATATAGTGTGCAATTTTTATGAGCAAGTTGGAGATTCGTAGGGTTTTTCTGAACAAAGATATGAATTTTTTGCAATTTTTGAGCCTTCACTACGACTCAAATTTCGGATTCAAAGTTAACGTGGTCGATGTTGGTGTGAAACTGTGCAGGCTATCTTGTAGAGCTTGCTTTGCTCTATCGAATGGTACCTTGGAGTCCTGCAAAGATTATGAGGTACATGACTTATCGCCGTTAGAAGTTAAGTGTAACAAGACTTATGTAACAACCTAAAACTTTGAAACTATTACTTTCTGAATAACAATTTTTCAATAATCCCTGATTATACTAGAAATAATTTGGTAGAGATGTGCCAAAGGGGGGAGGGGATAATGGGTTTGGTTTGGTTTCCTACCTACCCCTTCCCGATTGTTCCAAAACTGTCACTGTTTAGTTTTGTGACCCACTCTATGAAATTTGACCAATTTGTTTGAGTTAATTGAATGAATGGGTCAAAAATGGGTTACGTAAGCAGAACGGGTCTGACTTATTTGTTTTTATCATTTTTTGACTCTATTTACTTTCCGGATTTCAAATCTATAAATGAAGTACATGGATTAATCGAAAGATCCGATTACGTCAACTTTTTTCAGTCATTCTCCTTTCACGGAGAAAGAAGCGGAAGTTGGTTTTAGCTGCGCAGACAAAACCAAAATGAAACCCGTCAAAAGAAACGTGCGATTTTTCCACAGGACGCACCATTCCCTCAAAGCACATTTTATTATCTCCCTTGTAAATGAGATTGTTAATTTGTCTTAACTTAATCTATCTCAGTAACTAAGTTCTCGCCATCTAATCTAATTTCACTTGTTTCACTGCATAATCTTGAGTTCCCATTTCACTGCTTTCATTGCCATGTCATCTTTGAAATAATCACTACTTCTATTCCGATACCAAGTTTTTTTTGCGTCGACCACACTGTTCTATCTGCTATTTTTATTTACATATCGCCTATTGTATCGTTTGGTATTTCTTCCTAATATCGGCCGATTTATCTGCGATTTACCCATGTTCGCTTATGTATATTTGAAATGTTTCCATATTCTATGCATGCATTCATACACTATATACTTCCTCATTCTTCCTTCTTCGACTCTCGATTTTGTTGATCTGTGTCTGGCCTCAACTGCAATAATCAAACTCCCTCTGGCTGTCTACTGTTCCCATATAATGCCTTTGCATAGAAAAATAAACTGTGCCATTTATTTTCTAATAAATACCTCGTTGTTGCTGTCCTATTTATTATCGTGATAAGAATTTTTACATTAAGGAAGGCTCACTTAAAAGCGGAAACCTAGTATCACAAAAGGAAGCTTGATATGGAAGAAACGGATCGCGAATCAAAAGCGAAAACCGCAAAGTGCTGCGGAAATCCTGCGAAAGCGCTGCGGAAACCCTGCACCCTGAGATTGCAGGGTTTCCGCAGCGCTTTCGCAGGATTTCCGCCGGGTCACTTGCGGAAACCCTGCGAAAGCGCTGCGGAAGTTCCGGCCAGTTGTCTGAGGCTAAGTAGCCACCCCAGGGACCATGATTTTTTTTGCCGTAGTTGATGATTGTCTGAAAAAGCACTATGCTTGTGTAGGCCTATGCTTTATCATCTAGAAAGGCTCCCAATCTCATGGTTTTGACTCGCGAAGAACTGAAAAATTCTAACAATAAGAACCTTGTTCCAAAGGCTGGTCAAAGGTCACCACCTACAATTTTTTAAACACTACTACATTCTTTGGACCTTGAGAGCTGCGCCTTTTCAAACTAAAATCGTGCTGCATTTTTTGTTTCAAGATGAATAAAGAGTCACACTGTTTCTAAACCCACTGGTTCACAATTTTCAGGCACTTATTAAACTCGGATGCAGGTCTCGTCGCTGAGCGTTTGCGTACCGTGAAGGAAACTTGAATAAGATTTGCGTAATCGCTGATGCTGACAAAAGAGCCGCAACCTCACATTAAGTAAACGAGCACGGATGAATTTTGATGTCCGGATAGCTCCGAGATGTGGTCAGTACGCCGTTTAGACAATGATGAACTTGTGCGCATTGTCGTAACATCATCATAACTCTGAGAATGTTAGTTCCTCCTTGGACGCTTTACCTCCAAAAATGGGTAGTGCACTTCGGATCACCCATTTTGACCACTCGCTCGTATGCTGAAAATCATCCGGAACTATAAAGTTCTGTATTTCCAAACAGTTTTGTAAGATTCCTCAAGTGTTCACACACATGGGCCACACATGTTTTTAAACCATTATTTGTCCAATCACGACTTAATCGACGCCTCGTGTTTGTTCCTCAGAGGTCGAGAGACCGTTTATGGAATTCCGCACCGGGGAAAGGTGGTCGTGGCGGAAGGACCATCTATTCGCACAGAAAAAAATGCTTAACCTGCAGATTAGCGTCTCAGCACATTTGGATTATATATGTGATGCTCAGGTTTGAAGAAAGCGAAACATGAAAACTCTTGCAGGAAAAGGCAGTGGACCGCCAAAACTCAACAACTCAGGACTTTAACGCGATAGGTTCCTTATCGCCCAAGTATGAAAACAGTGCAATCCTTTTTGCACAGCATGCCTTCCCTGCCGAGAAAATGGCCCTCAAACTTACAGCGCAGGCCAATCTTACACGCTCCCGGACGAGTTGGCAATTTCCTCCTCACCATTGGAGGCTGCCCGCCGCAATGCTATAACCATTGGGTCCCGCAACGATCCAGCATCATCAGCCTTGCTCCACTCGTCAAATTCCGAAAGGAAGGGCCTTGAAAAACGCTCGTTTTCGCCGTTTTCAAGCTTACTGAAGCGGATTTTCGAAATCAGCGTATTGAATAACCCCAGATAAGCGAAAATTTGACTAGGTTGAGATTTGCCGAGCCACTGCTATCAATTAGGAGTCCAAAGGAGTATAATTTAGAATTATTCTAAATCCACTGATCTGCAGGTTAAGCGTTTTTATTGCAATGTTGCTGCTCTGTGCAAAATTTCTGACAATGCACGTAGACGTCCTCATGTGAACAAAATGCCAGCTTTTGACCAAAAGTTCCGACGTGTCAGAAACTGAGAGTTGTGGCCTGAAGGTGTGTTCAAACCGTCGTAAGGTTGAGCGTTCATCAAAATCAGCGAGTAGGTAAGGTTTACTCCAGCGCCCTTTAACGAATTCACCGAAAAGGCTCAGCGAATCTTGAAACCCGATTCGAGTTGATAATTGCTCGAATTCTATAAACTAGCATTGTGAAACAGACTCTTTATGCATTTTACAAGGGAAGGATACTTACAAGGGAAGCTTGTTTAGTCGAAGTGGCCTTTCTAAATGAGGTGTATAGATTATTGAAAGGCAGAAAGCGCTGATTCCAAACTTGCCTTCTTTATCTGCAGAACACTTATGGACGAGGAGTTATGAGCGTTTTTTGGAGTCAAAAATTGAACGTGCATTTTGGATGAAATGAGTTGCTAAAATCTTACTAGTCCTCGAATAATGCAACCAAGTGTGGTATATTTTCAATTTTAGAGTATTTTTTGAATAAAGTGATGATGATTATCACTGCTCCATTGAAGAGCTAGAAAAAGTATTACGTCATTTTTTCCCTTACTTGCACTTTCAATTTTTTGCTCCAATAAGCGCTCATGACTCGTCCATAAACGTTCTGCAGATAAGGAAGGCAGATCTGGAATCAGCATTTTGTGCCCTTCAATATGGTGCACAACCCATCTAAAAAGGCTACTTCTATTAAACATGCATTTCTTGTTAAAATGTGCTTCATATGGGATGTACATTACCCCATACTCCCCGCGATTCCGTCAAATCGCTACAGCGACTCGGCGTTTTGCCACATGTCTAAAAAGTAGTCGTGCGCTAGTGTTGAATGTATAGAAGCGTAGCTTGTGTAGTTCTCGCAAAAAATTACAAATCTGGCCCAATCAACGTGCATTTACGAATAATTATGAAGAGTTGCTGCAGTACCAGATCGCGCAGCGAGTGGAACCGCGAAAGGTATGCCTTAGACCTTATAGAGCGGAAAACGCTGTTTTCAAATCTGACTTCGGTATCTGCAAAGCGCTTCGGGAGGGGAGTTATGGAGATTTTTGATGCAAAAACTTGAACGCGTTGCTACGATAAAGTCATTCAGAACTGTAATCCGAGACCTCGAATGGGCCATGGCTACTTTAATTATGCTCCTAGCAATAATTACCTTCAGTTCAATAAACTTATGCCAGCCGTTCCTCTTTCTGAGTGCCGGGAGACTTTAACACCTGTCTTTATCTTGGCCAAATCCTTGATACCTTTGGAATTCCCACAATCCCCTCCCATAAGCGCTTTGCAGGTACCGAAAGCAGGTTTGGAATCAGCGTTCCATGTTACATTCCATAAGACGGTAAAATTTTATACAGAAACGCCAATTCGACCAAGTATCCTTCCCTAGTAAGAGCAGGCAATGCAGCACGAATTTTTTTCCCAAGAGGTGATAGCTCCCATGTGTTACAAATGTTTCACATTTTGATGCTATAGCTATACGAAAAAATGGACATCACACTCACGACGAGGCCGATTTTTGATTACTGCTGTTTCGGATCAGAGCCTTTCTCGCTTTGTCAAACTTACGACTCACCCGTGGGTCATATCGTTCGAAATGGTAGTCTTTTGAGAAAAGTTCAAAACATGTCCCCAAGAATTTTTTCAGAGGGCTATTCGAGTGCGCTGATTATCAAAAAGCAATTTATTTCAGTTTTGGGCGTTATACGGTAAGGTTACAGTAGTCATCCTGTACGAAACCAACATCATGGTTTTTCATGAAAAATTGTGTTTTGGGGTTATTTGACGTACTGATCACGTTTATTATGCCCACTTTGTTCACTACCGCCTCGCAGTGGGGTTACGGTAGCAGTGCGGTGGAATTTCGTAAAAATCAAGAAACTAATGTAAGAAGGTGGAACTTAGAACCTGAGACTGTTATTTTCGTAATCAGCATGCTAGAAAACCTATATATTTAAGGTTTGAGCTTCTTGAAATGAACAATGGAAAAATCAATAAAATCGATGAAATCGATAAAATCGATAATTTTTTGGTGGGTTAACATCAATCCCGTGCCCTTCCCGTATTTCTCGTACATGTAAACTTAAATTTTTAAAAACAGCGCTACTCTGCGAAAAATTTAAGCTTAAGTCTGTGCCTTATCTTTATCTACGGTATACCTACCGTAACATTACAACTCGGACCACTCTGGCTGGAGCTTCGCCAACGTGTCCCCAATCATATTTCAGAATACCGCAGAATTTCAGCGTAAACTGGCAAAGCTAGAGCTTCAGGGATCATACGGCCACCGGTGGGTCGTATTGTCGTAATGTGTTAAGTGTGTGGGTCCCGACGCATTTGTGATGGCTGTTCGGCGCGAAAAATCGCTATTGGCTGCTGGACGAAGGCGCAATATCTTCGGGCGCATACGGCTTCATTAGCCGCAGAGCGCATGAGGCCTAAGGGCATACTTCGCGCGAGTCCGGTCGCTGCTCCATTTGGCACAACAGCGACTCTTCGTAAATCGTCGTTAATGCGCTGCCTTTGGTCAGAACTTGATCCGTTTGCAACAACTTAGACAAGCTGCCCAAATATGCGTTCGAGAAGAACGCACGACAATTTGTAGAAATTTGGAATTGCCAAGTCGCTATGGCGATTCGGCCGAATCGCGTGAGGCATGCCTTAGGGCCTGAGACGCAGGATATACAGCGGTGAAGATGCGCGCACGTCGCGTTAGCGTCCGCTCAACTAGTACTGCTTCTGCGCCTTCGTCATGCAGTAAGTAGCTTTCATACACTTTTGACGCATAGTTCAGTTGGCGAAGTCGTCGCGATTTTGCCGAATGAGCGCGATGTCGCGTCGTTTCTAAACCGCATCTTCGATGTTATGTTGTACGTTGCTGTTTCTTGCAAGTTATGAGTCCGCCGCCTCCAGTCATTGAATCGAGCGACTCGTCGCGATCGCGAACCGCGACGACTTCGTCGCTCGAGGTATGCCCAGGCCCGAAGGCCGCGGGCACACATAACTCATGCTATTCCGGTCGCCACGCGATATGGCAGCACTTCGATTGTTTATAACTCGTTTAGTGCATTTTTATTTACAAAAGATAAAGTGGATACAAACCATTCGCGACTGTTGGTTATTGATACATTTTGCAAACCGTTAAAACGCATGACGACCAAAGTTGCGCGAGTTATGCCCGTGGCCTAACACTGCGCAGCCCAATTCTGCGCCAATTTTCAGGAGCGACGTCGATCAGGGCAGATTGCATCCAGTGATATTTGCACTTGTCCTCATAGTAAGTTCAGATATCATCTAACAGATGATTTTGTATGATGTTGGACTCAGTTGGACCTTTGTTGAACGCATACTGTTATATCTATACTTCTTTTACAACCACGTATTAGCGTCTAATTAAACCCGTAACAACATTCACGCAGCAATGTGTCACAAATTCGATCCATTCGATAGTAGTCTCGAGTCAATAGTTGACCTCTGATTTTCCGTCGTTGACAAGCGAGAACACCGCATTCCAGCTTGAGATAGATAAGTTTTCTTTCGAGCTTTGTTATTCTGGAGATGCGCCTGGAAATGTCGCTATATATCTTTTAATAGCAGAACAATGCTTATAAGAAGCAAGTGAACAAGAAAGGAAGTAATCGAATATGCAATTAATATGTGCGCGTTGTTGTTTTCATCAATATTATAACCCATGCAAAAACATTTCCAACTTGGTTTTCTACCCGTACAAGAGTTCAAGGAAGATGTAAAGAAAGAAGCTGAAATTCTCAGGAGGCCCTGAAAGATATACTGACAAGGGAATGGTCAGAAATCAAAGTGACCAGTTCAAGCAAGGTGCACACTATCAGATGCATAGAACGCTGACTTCAAATCTGTCCTCCATCTCTGCTACACGCCTTTGTAGACGAAGTTATGAGCAGTCTTATCGCAAGGAATAATACGTAATAATTGCGAAATTGAGCACATTGTTGCCCTTTTAGAAATTTATACTTCTATAAATAAAGCTGAATGTCTGTTATGTGTGTTGTCTATACAAGTCCCGAACGGAAATTTTGTATGTAAACTACAGGATCTACGGGGCTGGGGGGGGGGGGGGGGTTGGCACAGGGGTTGAGCATGCTGGCTACGAAAATATTATTGAAAGAGTCGGGCGGAGCCGGGTTGCCAACGTAGCTATATAAATAAGCCTAATTGCATGTTTTGGGCCAGCATTTAGCCGAACATAGCTCTGTAGGGCCAGGTTTGCATTTTGCACGCACGATCTCAGCAATATATCACATAATGGCTAATAACTTCGTCACGAAAGCGCTTAGCAGATGAGGAAAACAGGTTTGACATTCTTTTGTGAAAATTGGATTGGGCTGCTGATGCTGATGGATCTCAGTATGAAAGTGAAAAGCGGTGCGACTTCAGAAGATTACATGACTACGTACCTTCATGTACATCGTCGTCATGTGTCGAAATTGCTCGTTACACAGTAAAAAGACGAAAAATGGAATCGTAGCATTTACGATTGATAAGATGTTGATGGCGTTGTTCAAGACGCACATCAGGTAATGGTGCTCTGATGACGACGAACCCTATAATTTGACTATCTATGCTATCAAGATGAAGGATGACTGTGCTTGCGATACAGACTATGGAAATGATTCTCAGTGTGTTCGCATCAACTTCTAATTCAAATTAGTCCATATCATTCTTGATAGAGGAATATTAAGTTGCGAATGCCAATTGCACACTCAATACGCTTTCGGACAAATTCTGCATAGAGATTTGATATCTAGTGGATCGTCTACGTTCCTCAGTGTTCATGGAATATTCTGAGTAGTTGATATGTGATAGGAAAATCTTTGAACTAGTTCCCTTTAGAGAATCATGTATAAAAACGACAAGGAAAGTTCTTATGGTTTGCGTGCCAAAACAAACGTTTCTTTTTGACCAACCTAATGGATTTATCGCAGTCAAGTGGCCACTTCATAATGGCCTTGGAAACGCTCAAAGTTTACCAAACTGAATAGTAAGCAGCAAAGTTCCCTATAGAAGTTAATCTCGCCGTATGTAGCTCTTCATGTCATATTGAAGCGATCCAGGAACATTGAGCAAGATACGTATTTCAAACAACTTTCTAGTATTCCTAACAAGTGTAATTATTGTCAAGCAGCGGCTACATTTGTTTGGAATGCAGTAAAATTTCGAAAAAATTATTGAAAATGGTGTTTTTGGGAGTTCTCGCCAAGCTAACTTTACTAGTTATCACAGGATGTTGATTGTAATCTCTTGGACAGCGAAATCGAATCAGTTTAAGAAGTTTGAATAAGGCAACTCCGTAAAAAACTGGCCTGAGTTTTGAGATCTACTAGTTGGCTCATAGTTTAGCGTATGCCGAATTATGACAGATCTTACATGCAAAATCTAAGGTTTACTGACGCAAAGAATCCTATATGGAACAAGTTATGCAATTTTTCTGTAATGCAAGGCAATGGCTTCATACCTTCAGTGCCACAGCTGCGTGGGTTAATGTGGCAGGACCCTCTAAGAGAAGATGAGAGACGGTAGTGGCAACGGTCATCCGAATCACGCATTTTCGCCTTTGCGAGAATGCCTCACCAAGCTCCTTAAATTCAGAAAATGTCCGTTGTAACTGCTTTTACTTTTTTTTTCAAATCTTGAATGCTGCTTTTTTCAGGGTTGTTGAGAATTTTGCAGATGCAGCCTTTCACACCAGCTGTGTTATTTGATAGCGCAATCGTAAACCCAATACAAATAATGTGCTCCGCTTATTAATATACGCTAAATTAGCGTATAGTTCTAGGTTATTACTTGTCGGCTTGTGGATAGAGTAGGCATCATAATTACACTGAATGCAGTGCAACATAGAAGAAGCACGTGGTATGACTTGAGGCTGCGAAAGGAACCCTGCCGCCAGCGAAAAGTGCTAACATAGTATAATGCAAGATGTACCTTGAATGTGAACTGCTTGACAATGAGGATCGAACAAATGAGCATGGCTACTGTAGGAATAATAATAGCAACAGTCGTCTGAATCCAATAGTAGACTTTTTGTATCACTTCATAGACACTACTGCTTCGCATTATGAACAAATGCATGCTTCGAATGTACCAGCAAGATGAGTTACTCTGAAAAAGAATTCTGTTAATTGGATTTGACCATAATCAGCCTCGCATCGCTGCACGCTTTCCGAAGTTGAAAGGAGATACATGCAAAGCATGCCGACTTCTTAATAAAATAAAAAATGTAAATCGAGCCTTTCCCTCTATATGCTAATTCTTGTGAACAATACAGATCGGAATCTACTGGAGCAGAATTTATTTGTGGAAAGTTCATTAAAAGTTGAGTACAGTAGTTCTGGACCAATATCTTAAAGATTGCTATTTTTCCGTCTGCTTATTCGCTACAATTATATTTCCTACGTTACTACGTGATTATGTTTTGTTCCTCAAAATAGAGTTAGCTCGAACTTCTTAGTTGGCTTCCTTCCACTTTTCACAACGAGCGCTAATTAATCCCTAGCTTCAAGTTAACAGAAGTTGTGTATGCATTTTCAGTGAGCAGAATAAAACCAATTCCAATGAATTGTTGAGTACGGGTCTTCATCACGTCATGTTTTTTCTTTCTTTGGAATGTTCAGAAGCCCCACACGTGACACATGCGATGCGTTGTTTCTTACCTGCGGCAAATTATGCTGGACAATAGCTAATGGATGTGTTGTTATCTCCGTTGTGAATACCAATGTTGAATGCAGCAGTGTCGCTACGGTCATTGATGCGATCAGAAAGGACCATGTGGTCCTAAAGTGTGTTCTTGAAGTCAGTCGTTGTCAACTGAAGGCTAGAAACTGCCTAGCCAGCAACGTACCTTTTCGTGCAGTACTGTCGAAATAAAAATGGCATGAGTACGCACATAACTGTCTCCACAGTAACCATTAATGTTAACCTGAAATCGCACCAATATGACCTGATGATGGCGATTTGCTGTTTCTATGGGTATAACTTAAAAATCAGATAAAAAAACTGTTTTACACAATAACTTATTAACTTCAAAGGATCTTTGAAGTAATTTTATACTGATACTACCAACATCACATTCTTTGCCCAGAGTTCCGCAACTTAGCATTGCTTGATTTGCAAAATACATTGTCCGGACAAAACTTAGCAATCTAGACTATCCCTGCCTTTTGTCACACCAAACCCGATATGGGCTTTGGTGTTATCTTCGAAATGATGGTACGCCTGCTGAAA
This sequence comes from Cylicocyclus nassatus, assembly GCA_958299035.1. Lineage (NCBI taxonomy): Eukaryota > Metazoa > Nematoda > Chromadorea > Rhabditida > Strongylidae > Cylicocyclus > Cylicocyclus nassatus. The sequence continues at coordinate 19,584,186 of CATQJL010000326.1, forward strand.
AGGAATTTCAACCAAATGCTCGTGACAGACACACAAAAATCTTCTCCTATCCAGAATATGACATATCGAAGAACATGTCGGCTCCGGTTAGCCCGGACCGTGATCCTGCTCACATTTTTCCTTGCATTTGGAATCCCTCTCATGCGTGATTTGAACCAGCATGCCCAAGTTTCCTTGTTAGGTACCACCCCTTTGAAATGATTATCTACACAAGAAACTGCATGTTTGTCCTCCTCCCACATACCGCTCTGCAGAAGAGATTTCGAGAGAATAGAATGTGAAATGAGTTGCATGGTTCTACAGTTATTTCCCGAAAAAGAGCTTTTGTAATTTCTACAATTATCTTATAACGAAAAGTAAATTATGATGGCGAAACTAGCACCAATATGTTGAGTATGAATGATATATGTTGTTTTTGTAACATCAATGAGATTTTATTTATATTGCAAAGGAGAGTCAAAAAATTTTTATAACAAATTGATTGTTGACATTCGATCAGTTTGATCTTTATTTAGAAAGCGTGTGTCATAAAAGGATCGTTATAAATCAGTTTCCAATACGAGTTTTATGATTTTGAACGTTTTCATTATCACCTTGTATTGCAAGTCATGTTGACAATGACCTTGCTAATTGTAAGCCCACAGAGACGCGCAGTATTTTCCCTATTCTATTCTATTTTATTTTATCACGTAGGAAGACCCTAGGAAATAATAGCGCTCAGGATCAGTATATAACACAAAACCAATAACAAAAATTACTATTTGATATAAAATATTTGTCATTTTGCAAATGATTTTCTTTGGATGGAGGAAAAGACATCTCGAATTTTTCTGTGCAAAATTCCGTACAAATTGCTTTACACATGACATGTTTCAGCACCTCATCAGCATGGGATTAAGTACAAAAACGTTTTCAGCGAAGACTTTTGCTTTTTAGAATTAATGGGATGAAGCAGATGAATGGCTTCATTTAAAAAAAGCGCGCAAATAGTACCTATACCTGCCCCTGGCTTTCTTACCCGACTAAATGAAAATTCACTATTGCATCATAAGTGAGTAAGCGCTAAATTACATCACATGGGACTATGTTGATGCATAAAGTTGCCTAATTATATTATACATGCAGCAAATAGAGTCAGATCACACATCGCTCGCGATCCCTTCTTTGTTTTCTTTCATCAAAAACTGAAGCGTAGGCAGATCCGAGACCAAATCCCTGGATTGATAACACTTTCAAGGCATTACGTGAGTAATGTCCGTTTACATTTACATGTAGTGCCAGACGTTTGACATTTTCCAGGATGAAGATGCAACCACGCGCACTACGCTTAACAACCACTATGTCTGGCTTGACTCATTGAAAGTTACTAAGAGCAAAGTTCGTTCTCTAGAATTACACTAGAATAGTGCTACTGCAACGGTCAAATGATTTAGTATGCAAATAACGGTGACGTCGACACTTCCTCGTACCTAACTCACCCCCATTTGCATGCTCAAACAAGCACATGCTAGGGTTGTTCTGCTCTTTCGGTCGACTCAGTTTTTCTTGCTGTGCATTTTCTAGTGTTTTTAATTAGAGTAAAAATAACACATGCAAAAGAATCAGCTCTGCATTAAGGAACTAGGGTTGCGGAAAATCTTACCATGTTGACATAGTTCCGCTAATATTTGATATGGTCATGATGTAGGAACGAGTATGCCAAAACAATGGTTCAAACCAGGATGATGCTGGATTCGTACACGCATGAATAACCTGAAAGAGAATTTAACCTTTGTTTCGGAGAATCCTGAACAAATAAAGGAAAGAAACATGCGATAAAATGCTCAAAAAATACACGTTATCTAGCAAGTCATTGTCAAGGTTTTCTTAACATTTACGTATGTCAATTAGTCATATATTCCGCCATTTAACAAGTGCATTCAGAATATAATTCTTAAAAGGTCAGCTACACTAGCATACAAGTACTGATATTCAAATGGAAGAAAAAATTACTTCAAGATGTGCTCCGAAAAGAACGCAGAATTACCGGACAAGATTAATTTTCGCATCATTTGCACCCTACAGGGCGTGAAAGAAAGGCAAGCGAAAGAAAGTAAGTGGATTGCAGACATTGTAGTATTGGAAAATGTCAACGTTTCATGGCAGACTCTAATGAGGAGAAGATTAATTCCTGTAGAAAAGCTTTTGGGGAGGCGCGTTGACACCGCGAAATTCCGGAACCTCGATGTTAGATTTGGAAGCTGTTAATTTTCCCAAAACCCAAACGTCATTTTTTGTACTGTTAGGCTCACAAAGAATTCTCTTTCTACAAAGTGCTCATCTTTTTAAGTTCGTTCAAAACCGAGTAGTGATTGATGAAATCGTACATTGAATAGCTCAGGTGAAAGGTTCATCTAGATCTAAAGCTGTACGGTCTATGTCTATCATCTTTACTCGTATTACTTGATAAAGCTTCCTTTTGCTAAGTGCAAATCCTTGATTCTTAAACACCCACGTAATCCAAAGTGATTAAAGGCGGCTGGGTCCCAGCCAGCTATCCGGAGCTTTATCAGGAGCTCGAGTGTTTGCGATTTTCCACTCGTATTAAGCAAACGTAAGTAGTCTACAAAAGTTGAAGTCCGTCAAAAAAAGCAAAAGGTGCATGGATAATTGCTCAAATTTTTCACGAGTGCGTAAGAGCTCAACAACAGAAATTGAAAGAAGAATTAGTATGAAGTAAACTTTATGCTTTTTCTTACTGTATATCAATATCGCTACAAAAGGGGATTTGAGCTTTGGAACTTATCTTTGTGCTTCTTCTAAAAAATAATATGCTCAGAAAAATGTTTGTTTATGCCAACTAGGCGTGCTTAAAGCAGAACAAAAAAACCATTTGCACCATAAAGTGAACTGCTGAGAAATGAAGTTTTGATATCACTTTTGCGGAAGAAATATCCAACAATATGGCGTCATCTATTAGTCAACCAAGTGTCACTTGACTCTAATTAAAATCAGCCATGTAGACTCAATTAAGAGTAATTGCAAACCTCGAGAAGTCGCGACCACACAAAAATCATATTGAAAATGGCTTTGGCGCGCAGAAAGTGCACCGAGCTGCTACCATCGAAGTAAGAAAGATTATATATGAGCAGATTGAGCATATTCCCCATCAAACACAGCAACATCAGTACCGGAACGACGTACCTCAGAAGCACTGTAATGGTATTTATACAAAAGTCTCGTAGCTCCAGCTTGAATACTACAGTACTCACTTATCTCTACTGATCCACAAGGTGAGGAGTAAAACTTCGGATTGTGTTCCACCCTTTGCACTGCAAAGAAGGATTCTCAGAAAGCTTTATATTGCAAAAGAGGAGCGCGAAAGTAAACACGAGGATGCTAGGAAGTTGCTGAGCACTTTTACTCAAACAGTGGTGTACTAGAGAGTTTTCTGTCTCAAATCGACCATTTTTAATTGCCTTTTATAAGCAAAAAACAGCATGTTGTTGGAAATATGTTGTTTTCTCAGTTATCTGTTCTCGATCGCATCAAAGGTAGCAGAGCGAAAGTCATAACGGGGCGGAAAATCCTAGATTGTATTCTTAGAGGCTGCAATCTGTTGAATTCAATTAGTTGCCAGTACAATCAATCTGTTTCTCATTAACTCGGCTATCTTCGCTTCAAGGTGTAGAAAAGCTCACGTTCCATCGCAGCTGGACACTCGGAAATCCCCATTGTGTCGTAGGTGGAAACTTCCTTGATGTAATCCAAAAATCTGAATGAGTCGACTTAGTTTTTAAAGATTTCGAGAAATTCCAAAAAAAAAAGAATAAGCACTGCGTTAAATTTTCTGGATAAATTTTTAACGAAGTGTTTTCACATACCGCTAGTGGATAGCAAGTCCTCCACCAACGCTATTCGGTCTTCTTTTTAAGCGACAAATATTTATTGCGGTGATTCAAATTCAGTTCCAAAAATTTGACTCTAGCGAATTAGAAAAGTGATTTTCTCTCTGGTTTGGTACGATTAGCAAAATGCTGCGTGAGAAATTTTCGTGGGCCAGTCAACTGCTACTCAATTAATTCAACGTAGTAAAATGAATAGAATCGAGAAGTTTGCACAAGATACATCTCCAGATTTTCGAAGTCAAATATAATTTATAAAGCTTCATTCTCCCATGATCAAGATTCCAGTGCTCACCCGAGACATTGCCTTAGAGTAAATTTAGGATTTTTGAACAGAACTCTGCAGCTTGCGGTGAACTGTTCGTAATCGAACACTGCTGTCATACGTTCCTTGTTGAAGACGATCTAGAAATTATTTCAGCCTTTAATATAGAAAGTTGCCAGATGTGTATCGAGTTTAATAAAGAGTTCTCAGGAACATGAGGCCTTGTATAATACACAGTTCGTTGATAATCAAATACAACAAGGGCACAGTAAAGTGTTAAATTATCTCCATAATAAAGCGGAAATGATAGAAATGGTAACTGGTCTTCTTATATGTAACAAGATTTCAGAGCATACCTGACACCCAGAAGCGATAGAAGATAAGAGGGAAAGGCAGGATCCGAGCAAAGTCACGCCCCTTTCTCTGTTAAGACGGAACAAACAATTAAGCTAGGATGAAGCGCAATCAATTGTCTCGCTATCGCTTATATTAAAGGATTCGACCGATAAGTTCAGATTCGGGACGGATTTCCAATGGCTACAATGGGATATGAGTATAACTTGGTGGAAATCAGAAAAAAGAAATAAAAGCTTTTTTGATCGCCGGCGCTGAGAGAAAGAGAGAGAGGGATTAGAAGTAAGTTCAGACAAGTGGAAAAAGTTGATTAGTTTCTAATGGCGACATATCTTGGTGTCAGTGGATTGCTTGACATCATTTACCACTTAACTTAGTATTATCTGACTAATCAGATCACTTAATTATTGTAATTCGCTTCGCTGATAGCACTCATTGGAATCTACGTTTCGAGAATTTGTTGTCTTCTCTTCAAGATTTTGCGAGATAAGTTTTGCTTCCAAAACATCAGTGCGACCTATTGACGGATGGTGAGAGCACAAAGATTTATCAAACCTGGTAAGTTGATGTAAGTGTTAGAGACATATATTCCATTATTTGGGTTCGAATCAAGTTCACTTATAATGCATATAGACTCCCTATACAGTACTGACCAGGCCACATGCTCTTAATAGAATGCATTGGAACGTGAAGCTATTGGTCAGTTTATAGAGACACATGCCTCTGCAGAAGTTCCTTCTCGAACCGACATTACTGAGGTCTAGCCACAGTATGCAAAAATGCATGAAAGCTGCTATGCATTTGCTCCTAGGTTTGACCTACATATTTCAAATGTCTACTTTCTGGTATCTTAGCCAATCACGTCTATATTAGGTAGTATGCGATGTGAGATTCCCATGATTGCACTTGAGCCGTATTTGGTCCAATATCCTGCGCTGACATCATTGAGTCTAATTTCTTCTTAAGCGAAGTTCCAGGATCGGAAACGCATGGTGCTACGTCCTGCACAAATTATTCTTCAGAATGAAGAAAGTAAGCTATTTTCGATACAAAAATCTGTCATCTTTCATTTGACAGCATATTTCTGGTTATTAGCTTCATATGAGATTTAGACTTTCTTTCGTCATTCGACTGAATGATCTACATTCACACTGCGAATTCCATGAGGTTCTAAGAGCAATTACGATGGCCTTGCTTCGCACCTCATTTGGAAGCTACTTTTGCAAAAGTTCGATCATCTTCGTGAATGAAGCGATTAGCTCCTTTCATTCACAAATCTCCGTTGCCTCGTTGCTATAAACAATAGGATCATTGAATATCGCACTTTTACTAACGTAATGATGCAAATCGAATTCTAAGAGTTCCCTGTTTGATAAGCACTAAATTCTATTCTTTCAGGGCGTAGTATAATCTACTTATGCACTCCTCAAACCAATTAGCTTTTATAGGATTGTTGACTCATAACCCTAGTTCTCAAATATGAGGTCTCTGAGCTGAGAAGCACCAATGTGAAAATGTGCAGAAATTGGCAGAGACCGACATTCGCAGAATTTCTCTGCAAACTAAAATTTTTGACAACAAGATGAAATCCTTCTCGAAAGACCTTTGTACTTTGAATAAATAAGTAAATTTATAGATAAATAACCACCCCCCCCCCCCATCATTTTTTGAGGCCTCGGTATATAAAAACGTCGACCTCCTCAGTATGCTGTGTTTTATTTGCTAAAAGCATAAAAGTCGGTTTTTTTTTCTGAACAAAAAGTGACGAACGCAGTAGGAAGATTGAAATTGTAGCGCACCAGTGGAGTGGTTATTACGGAGGTGAGAGAGCTCGTAATAGCTCCTGAATTTGCTTGCAAGTCTTTGCCTTTGCACGAGACGAGGCCGAAAAATAAGTGTAGCCATAGAAAGTAATGGAAACTCATGGAAACAATAAATAACAAGAATGTGGAAAAACAGATCACCTTAATTAGTGGCATTTCCAACTTTTGCTGCAAGCGAAAATGAGAGTGCCTAGGGTATAGCCTGGGCTTGTGAAAAAAGCAACTGCTCAAAAATACAATTCGTTTTATTGCTAAATTCAGCGAACTTTTTTTATTGGAGTAATAGTCAAAAATTTACCAGCCGATGTTGCTGCAGATTCGAAACTCATCTTGAATTCTGAATTAGCATCATTAGAGGAGCTATAAAATAAACAATAAACTTTCTAGATAGGATTAAGCGTCTCTTCCACTAAGCGGATATTATTGGGTGTCTACGGGAATGGTTTTGTTTAATTCAAGCACTAGCAAACTCCAGTATGCAACTCTAAGTATGAAAAACTGTGAAGACAAATTTTCACGTTTACCTCACAAAAAAAAAAGTTTTGGGAACCAAGGTAGCCTGAGAAGTCGGTTTAATCACCGTTAGTGCATCTTGGAATACAAATTTATAATGTGTCCCCTGCATTTGCTAAACGATTCTTGGGAACTGTTATATGTGTTCTCTTACTCAATTTGCAGAGCAAACCAGGCTTATAAACCAAAAATAAACTAGTTTTTTTTTTTTGAAAATCTGAACTGAGACGTTCTACGAACACTCAACTCAATTCTAATCACTTTCAAACGCTGCTTCGTGTTCGGATGAGCTACTATGAGATACTAGTTATGAGATATTCATTTGCGAAGACACGAACTCTAAAGAACTTCAAAAAACCCTTTTGTGAAAAAGCTTAGCACATAGAGAGGGCAAGGTGCAAATTCCTCTTCGGATGATCTTTCGGTATGCAGACCGTCTCAAAACCAGGCCAACTAATCCCTTTATTTTCAAGAATGCACGAAGAAGAGATAAATGAATTCAAGCCAATATATGTTAGGGCTTTGAATACACCTTAAAATCTGGCACGTAGGGCCTCCGCACGAATAAATGGCATAAAAATAAGTCCGATACAGATAAAGCCGCTTCGGACTTGCATGGCAGATTTCAGGGTAGTCATAATGAAAAAAAGGACATAGGAGGACCAACTAAAACGGACTTATCTGGGTTAGAACAGCACGTACATGGCAGATTTTAGAGCACTTTTAAGAGAGAGAGAGAGAGCATGTCGTTGCAAAGTGAAGTTTGCTAATTCATTCATGCCTGCGAATCTGCCTAATTTGAAGACAAAAAGTTCATCATACTGGAACGTACAAGTGACAGCTTCGCAGAAGCGGAAATGTCTTTGAAGCAGGAGAAAATCGTCAAATCCCCTCTCTGTGGTTTCCCAAAGTTTGATATCCACCAAATCTAGAAAGAGTCGCCTTGCGTCCACATGGCGTGATAGATGCATTACCGCAACCACTAATCGAATGATTGATTGTATAGAAAATTCTGATCAAAATAGGATATTGAGCAAAACCTCAACCCAAGTATCCCCGGTAACAGTTATTTGGGGTGTGCGCTTAATATGTTAATCGAAAGCGGAAATTCATAGTTACTCCAAGCAGCTACTGTGGCCTAGTGGATATTAGAAGCTTATGAGAATAAGAACTTATTTCTTATGTCGCCGCAGGCAAATTTTTCGGAGATCTCATTGGGCTGCATCATCGAATGAATTCGTAAACAATTAATTCCTCTTAGGTCCTAAATAAATAAATAGTGAGAAGCTGCTTTTTGCAGATGTGAGGTTTTATGGACTATTCATCATGCAACTATGAGGGGAACGCGGAAATGTTTCGGCAAGGGGGGGGGGGGGGGTGGGAATTCAAAATTCGACTGAATTGTGGCCGAAAATCGAAGCTTGTCAGCCTTTCTCCACACTCTTCACAATAGTGAGTAATCCCCCGAGAATGTATGTAGTCTATTTGACCTTACCACATCAGCACTTTCTTCAGCATTGGAAATCTCGTACGCTAGGGAACACTTAGTAGAAAAGTTAATACTTTCTACGCATAGCTTTCGACTGGTCAGAGTGCTCTTTTATGCTTCATTCTTTAACATCGATCGAAAGCAGCAGAACTGTCGATTTTCTGTGCATCTGATGAGTGCCGTACTTCAAAACTGCTATATCGTCATGATATTTGTCGACCGAGAAATTGCAATCGACAGCCTTTCCAAATAGAAGTTTTTTCTTTCATTTTTGGAAACATCTAACACGCCTTTCCGCTAAAGATTGGCAATCTAACTGAACAGCATTCGATAATAGACAGGATTCTATGTATCATGTTTGTTTTGCTTCGAAATACTTGTCAAACTTGTTCAGCCTTCAAGGAGACATGCAGGCATTTGAATGATCACTCTCCGTTATCCAGACAATTTTTTTTAGAAGACATTACTCCTTTCCTTGTACCATATTTAGCACCATCCTCAACGGAAGAAGTGTCAACCTCCTGACACCCGTCAAAAATATTTGGCATGCCATCTACATGTTCAACAAGTTCTACCAAGAGTTTTGTGTAGCTTGCCTGTCGCCGTGAGTTCATTCTGTTTTTAATCGATATTTTGCCCATTTTCCATCTTCGGAAATATGCATGGAGGTATTAAGTCATCTTGTTCTCAATGGACATGTCAGAATTGCGCAGAACAGAGAAGAGCTCTCGGGTTGGATCATCTAAGGAGCGATACAAGGGACAGCGAGGTACTTCACGCCATCATTTGGACCCTTCCTGGGTAAATTCGCATGTAGTAAACACTCTGAAGAGGAAGATATTCTTGGATCATTGCTGAAAGCGAAAGATGTTCTGATAAACGTTTTAGACGGTTCTTCCAAAAGAGGCAGCTTTTTTATATCAAATGCTCTCATACTCTACCAGAAATGATGAACAGAAAGGTGAGACTGATACAAGACGTGCTAAATTTTTTTCTGATACGTAGAAGATATACAGGTTTCTCAGAATCATGGAAAAATTTTCTAGAATAAAGCTTGTATTCCATGAAAACTCTTCGAAAAATTGAATCCGGATAACAGAAAGGCACCGTTAAATGCACAGCGATTCGATCAGAGATTACGATGAGCACAAGAAAGTAAGAAAGCCTTTCACAGAGCAAAGCGGTTCCATTCACGTTTATTTTGAACATGATATCCTATTTTTCTTGCTAAGAGTCCACCACCTCCAAATAATACCAGTGAATATGTCATGATGCTTTGAATAGTAAATTATCATCCGATAGAATATGAATGCTGGTCTAGGATTGGACCTGAGTGTAAGAATAGAGAAAGTAAACCAAGGTTTTTGAAAAAAAAATTTTATGAGAGTAATCAAGGAAGAGCGTAACGTAGAAGAGAGCAGATTGATTCATTTCGTGAGATAGGCTCAGAAGGCTCAGCAACGGTAAATTAAACTGAGCTTAATGGATGAAACGATGCGACCGGCATCTAATGAGGATATCTCGTCCTAGGCTGCACATTCATTCGTAAGAGTACGCCTTTATTATAAAGGAATCAATGGGATTAGCGAGACCAGTTTTAGAGAAGGAACAACGAAATGGATAAAAGTACAGTCTCAAGGGATTGGGTTTGCAGCGCGCACCGAAAAAAGATTATGGTATAAATTAAGGTCAGGGCATTCAGTTTCAACTGACAAACATTTCACAGAGAGTTCAGTTCAGTTCACATGAGCAAGCGCAATCTAACAATTCGGTGAGCATGCATGAAGTCAAAATACTGAACGCGTTTGAAACGCAAATTGCATTTCTTTTCTAATCCTCGCTGCTGGGTCTACATAAGCAACTAGCCCTTTGTGTTCTTTATACGCCTTATGTTGGCCCGAAGTAACAAACTATTGCGGAGTAAAATAGTTTAGATCGGCAGCGACAAGCTTATAATCGAGTTCTGCTAATTTGTCCTACTTTTTGCTGATTTTGAAAGCATCCATCCATTATAAAATACACGCTATTTAATACTTAGCGAGCAAGCAAACTTCAAAGCTGAATGTGCTAAGAACTAGTAGAAGGTGCACTGACGCAAAACACACAGGAGGATTAGCAGAGGTGCTTCAAAACGAGGCGTCATCGTCATTATTTAGGCAAGCAAGCTGCTGGCCGCTCCCACCCCCTGAATGGAACGGAGAAGAAATGGACCTGACATGATAGCGTCAGTCTCTAAAATCGTTGTTAGAAAAGTGGCCGCTATAGAGAAAATCAGCTTTCGATGATGTATAGGGGAGCAATGAACTCAATGACTGAGACTGAAATCAACCCTACAAGTGCGCTATGTAGTCCGCAGTTTAGTGAGTCGCGCTTCGGATCCATTGCGTGGGAAAGGACTATCATGGCTCAGAGCTATGAAGCACAGGCCATCTTCTTTTACTCAAGCACCAACTTGATTACCTCTGAAAGGCACAGACAGTCGCATTTGGAAAATCTCGATGTTCTCGCTTTCTCTCGCTTATCAAATCGAACCAGAGCTAGTTTGGATTTAGTGCATTCCAACAAAATTTTTTAAGAGAAACATGTATGGTTATTAACCGATATAACTTCGCTATTTGAAAGCTATTATCTTTAGGAACTTATAAACATTTTTCGATGACAAGTTGCATTGAGGGCAGAGTCAAGTGGTGGTCGTAAAATTTTCTCGCTTTTTGTCCATCAAATCCACATTAATTAGCCTAACAAGGGAGGGTTGGTTAGTCGAAGTGGCCTTTGAGATGGTATGCATACCATAAAGGGCATAAAACGCTGACTTCATATCTGCCTTCTATATCTGCGGAGCATTTATATGCGAGGAGTTGTGAAGATTCGTATGTGCAAAAAATTGCTGAGATAATAGAATACAAGAATAATAGAATAGAATAATAGAATAATAGAATACCTGGATCTTCTCAGCTTGAAAGAGGTAGCGTCGAGTTAATTTTCACTTACTGACTTTTCACTGTATTTATCGCTCGAAGTACTGCTTTATCCACTGCTCCATCTAAGCGCTAGAACGAAGGTCACGACCTTTTTAACATTGTCGCGCATTCAATTTTTGCTCTAACAAGTGCTCATAACTCATCGTCCAGAAATGCTCCGCAGATATGAAGGGCAGATTCGGAATCACCGCTTCAAGCCCTCCAAAAACGTGTGTATCTTATCTCAAAAGACCACTTCGATTGAACATCCTTTCCTTGTAAATACAATGACGGACCATCATAGAAGTTCCTGCATAGCATAAAGCCGGCAACTTCGGTGCTCAAATCCTCCTTTCAAGCATTGCTGTTTGTACTAACAAGGGAATGGTCAGAAGTCGAAGTGGCCAATCCAAACAATCTTCGTACCACTGGATGCAGCACAGAACGCTGACTACAAATCTGTCGTCCGTATCTGCTGAGCACATTTCTAGATGAATTCACGAGCACTTTAGCTCAAGATAATCGCACATACAAACTGCGAAAAGCATTATTGCTCTCCTAGCCTATCCCCAGGTGTGGACTATATAAAGTAACTATACCGCATGTTTTGACCCAGCACTGCGCCGAACACGGCTCTGTGTGGTCAAATATCCAGTTTGCAAACACGATTTCTTCGCAATATATTGACACATAATTTTTTCCACAAAACTTACAGCAAATAGGAAAGACAGATTTCGAGTCTGCACTTTATGTTACGTCCAATGGTATGTAGCTTATTTGGCCACTTCGATTTTTGACCGTTCCCTTGTAGATATTGATTTATTTGAGGAACAACGAGATGAAAGATCATTTTTCTAAGTTAATTCCAACAACCATCACTAATCTCACTACATGCTACAATCCAAAAAAACTTACTAATCGTTTGAATAAAATTCTCAAATCGGATAAGTTTCCTGGAATATGTATAAGTAAGCCTTAAGATTTTGGCAGACCACTTCTGCAGCGGGAAGCTTGGAAGCTTTCTACAAATATGAAAATGCTGTAAGCCTGCAAGAAATAAAATTATGCACCGAAATCGCAAATGATGGCATATTCATGAGTTAAAGTTCGGAACAGGATGGATACTGCTTATTTTGTCTCCATATACCATCCGGAGAGAGTTGAAGATTGATGCTCACTTTAGAATATGAATACTTCTAATAGCTGAGTTAAATTGCGAAATGTTCATTGAATATCCAAAATTTTTATGCTGAACTTGACTTAATGCCGGTTCGCTGATTATGGGCATTGACGGTTGTTTAGAAGTGCAGCGACATCATACAGAGGTGTACTCTTGATAGAATATGACCAGCTCGTTCTTTGCGCAGGACAGCACGATCGCCTGTATCTCAAAGCTAACAATGCCTTGCACTGTCGTCATTTCTTTTCTTTCTTTGAAATCTTAATGAAATCTCAGCATGCTTTTTTGTTTCCGTGAATTTTTAATTTTCGTGCACTAGGAATGGAGGAATGATTGAGGAGGAGGATATGGCAGTGCAATGCACTGTTGAGAGGGCATTCCACAATATGTCTGGATCAAGATCCGTTGACCCTGAGTCGACTTAATTCATCTCATGCACTTTACATCAAGACCATCTGAAATTACAAAGTCTAAGCTCACATGCCATCTCATCAGAATGCTTGTAAACATGTTTAACACGCAAACAGGGAACAAAATTCTACCAACTGCGATCATGTTTCGCAGCCTCAATATTTGTGAGGAATAACAATTCCTGTAGAAATGATTTTTATGTGAGCTATCTCGCTACTGCATCGGTATCATAAAAAAAAGATTCCTGCTAAGTTAGTTACTCTTAAGCGAAGGCGTCTCAAATGACCATTCTCAGTGAGATGGGAGGTAGGAGGTCCTGTAATCTAACTACGGATCTTCTTATCTCCTAAACGTTTGACAAATAAAACTAGATGTGGTTTTCCGTTGTCAAATCGCATGCTCAAGTCAACTGAATAAAGTGCGCAATTCAATAAATTCCCAATAAATGCGAATTTGTTTCGAAGTCCTACAATCTATATGATTTCGGGCCAGGCAAGAGGTTAGTGAACTAACGAACGTCTTGAAAAAGTCTTTTCACTGAAAGTTTAGATTCCCTTCCAAATTCCGACCAAGCATCAGAAGTCAACGACCACATTTACTTTAGGGTTCGGCACATGTGGCTTATAAGCAAGCTGGATATCATTTTTGGGACAAAAAGCAAAGAGAATGCGTTTATTGGGCCGATTTTTTAGTGGGCGTTTCGTTTTCTTAGTGGATTCGGATATTTTGATTAAGGGTCAAAGAGGACTTCGTAAATTTTGCAAAAGTCAGGAAAAACTTTGTTTTTTGCATTTTCGAAAAGCCACCTCGTGCCGAGCCCTGATCTGCTTTGCAGTACACTGTGGACGTAAAATAGCTACAGCTTATTATTATGAAAATGTATACTACAAGTTTTTAAACCCGATGTGCTGCATCATCGCGGATTTTGCCACCCCAGTTTGGGAATAAAACTGCCATGGCTTTCATTCACACAAAATCTACATAATTTGGTGTCATTCGCCACTACTAAATTAGGTGCCAATTACTTGTGAAATGCAACCATTATTTTCATGCGAGAATTTCTGGCAAGAAAGTCTGCTTCGACCTTTATTCACATTGTTTGTTTGAAAAAAATTTTTTTTTGCATTCTGTCTACGCACGCCAAGCGCATACGCGAATTTATTATACTAATTAGTATAATAAAATCGTCTATGCGCTGCAAACAAGCCATTTATTATCACGTCGACAAACCGATTTTAGAGTTTCGCGCCATGCAAGATCGTCTTCGAACACGTCATTGTGTAGTAGTTGTACGTATGTGATCTCAACTGTTGTGAGACTTTTTTCTTACCCTGGACTGATTTCCAGCCTGACATTGGCCACCATAGTGCCCGACTATGCCATGTCTGAAATGTACCTTCCAATTAGTCAGAGAGGAGTGTATGAACTACTTTTATCTCAGTGCTATGCTACCAAAGCCAGTGGCACCTGAGCCCATGTCACTCAAACATAGAAATCCAACTAACCGGTCAGCAACCATAGAATTGGCTTGGAATCAGTATAAGACAGAAGTATAACAAAATATTACAAATCTTCTTGAAAAGACCAGAGTCATCTAGTGAGTTGTATAGAATGGTCAAAAAAGCATAGCGAGGAGAAGGCAGTGGCGTTTAGGTGTTCTGATTTTTATTTCTGTCAGAATTCACAATAGCAAAACAGAGTTTGTAGCGAGACACGGATTATGAAGCGCTCTTCCTAGCTGCTGGAGAGAATGATCATGTCACTAATAACCAACGCCTTTGGGCGAAGCACACCTCGGCAAGATTCTTTTAAAAATACTAGAGAATCTTGAAGCTTATAGAACAATCAGCAGCTTGACCTCTTTCCAGTCATGTATAGGTGACGATTGATAGCACCATTGAAAATGCATACTCTTGCCCGAGGTAAATTGTTGGAAATTACCTTGCGCACTCCAGCCGCAAAACATGTTGATCAACAGCCTTGTTGACCGTCCGATAGCTTATTCAATCGGATAGGAGTGTAACATAGACGCTCTCTGACCAGGAGGAACTTTACGCAAAAAAGCGTCTCGATCATCGCTTTTCCAGGTTGGCACCTCTGCCAAAATTACACTGCCGCTACGAGAGATTTCAGAGCAGGCGTTTCTTTGGTCTTTGGGAAAAACTTAGATGTTGTGGGCTCAAAAAACAGCCGATTATTAAGCTAAAATAGCAGGGTCTCTCAAAGGTCAAAAATAGCTACAGTAGTCGTCTTGAGGTGGCCTTAGAAAACGAAATTCCGAAAAATTCGATGTCGTTCATCGGTAACATCGGTAACAATTCAGCTTGCTGGGATCATCAATAGCACTTTTTTGTTGTTTATCTTAGGAGAAGCCTAAAACTCCTTCGAAACTAGTGTTTGAAACAGGTATTAGGTTACATTCTATGGAGATTGACATTATTAGGCTAATTACCAATAAACATGTCATGTAGACCACTCACATGCAAATAGATCTCTGAATAATGCTCTCGGCACTACTTTACTCATCGGCGGTGCAACACCCACGGAAACAACAACTGTGTCTCAATCCTCGATCGAACGCACGCACGATCGCGATTTTCTTATGCAACTCGTCCACTTTTTTTCCTGATGTACTTACATGCCACATTGTTTCCAAATGTTTCGTCGATTTGACGATTGCACCCAGCTTACCCTTTGTTTTATTCCGATTTCTGCAATAAAAAGTTGTCTTGGAGTTGCGATGTTTGGAGCTAGCTAAAGGCAGCGCTATCTTTCAACTGAGATGGGCATTGAAAACTCGCAATTATCTGTATCTTAGAACTACAGAAGCATAATGTGGTAGCAATCATCAAAATTTTTCCATCTTTTCTTTCAACAAGATATCACGACGGAAACTTGACACTCAAATAATTATTTATCCTGTCCACGCTTCTTAGTGATGCTTGCAGAAGAAGAGCTTGGAGACAGCTTCGCGAAAAGTTCAAGAAGTTCTGCAATTCTCAAAAACATGTGCTCATTTCAAAAGAGTAATTTGTGAGCGATTTTTAACACCTTCATCTCGCTGACCTGAGGCAGTCATTCAGGTCTGGTTTTCTTGAGATCAGTTCAGGATAAAAAAGGCAATTGTCAAGCTTTTCAAAAATAATTCATTTGAGTGCTAATTTCAAACTGAAAGGGCAAAAGACTAGGAAAATATTCAAGAAATGACAGTGGGACCAAAAAGCCGTTCAAGAAATAGAAATGACAGTTTAGAAACTTAACGGAAATAATAGTTTATTTGTGTGCTAAAGTTTGGGCAAAAGATTAGAAAGTTAATCAAGAAATGGCAGTTCAATTTCCCAAAAATAATAGTTTATTTGTGTGCTGAAATTGGCAGAAAAGACTAGGAAATCATTCAAGGAATGACAGTTCAAAAATTTCAATGTTGATATTGCTGACCAAATATGGTCAGTCAACGACAGACGATTCTGATGTGCGAAGAACACCCGGCAAATATGCTGTAAGCAATGTCCTCAACCTAGGGCAAGAAAACGTTGGAAGAACAGTTTGGCGAAATTTTCCTTATAAATGGTAACATAGTATGAAAATTACTTATCGTTACTATCGATAATCTCAATTCTTATTTTTTACCTTTTTTTGCAGGCAACTCTAATAGTTATGAATACTGAATGTCATTTCGAATGTCTTTTACCCGAACTTCACCACATAAATGAACATTATTCTGAGAAATTTTGAACTTTCACTTCTTGAATGATTTTCTAGTCATTTGCCCAAACCTTAGCACACAAATAAACTTTTATTATTGTGAAGTTTCTGTATTGTCATTTCTTGACTGATGTTTTAGTCTTTTGCCCGAAATTTAGCACTGTGACTGATTATTTTGAGAAGTTTCTGAAATCTCATTTCTCGAATGATTTTCTAGTCTTTTGCCCGGATTTAGCACTCAAATAGATTATTTTTGAAAAGTTTAGAGTTTCTTGAATAATTTCCAAGTGTATTGTCTGTTTTTGACACTTAAGAAAACTTTTGTAACAAAAAATTATTCCATCATTTTCAATCAGTAGATAAGTTATAATGGCGGCACGTTTCTCTTTCATTTGAACCTAATTTCACCTTCGCACGACCATTTTGAAGGTTTTTGGCTAAGAGCCAGTTTCAGCGACCGTTCAATTGGAATTTTCAGGATTCTTGCCCAGTTCCCAAAACAGGCTCTCAGGAGGGTGGGGCTTAGACTGTCGCCATGTCCTAGGGAGTAATGGGAGATAGCGAGCATGACTGTATCCTGCAGGCACTCCCCAAGTCGGGATAATTAGGCTCGGGTTCCTAAGTTCCCTCACCCGAATTACCCCTGTCCGCCGCTGCATGTATCGAACTATTCATATCATAATGGCTGCAGCAATGACTACCCTACTACTAATTGTCTCTGCAGTTTGCTAGGAGAACGTGCGCGAATTTATTCAAATCAAAGGATCTTCCGTGACATCAGCTTGAACCTCCTACAAATGACTGTAATAGTTTCTTCTGCCGACGAGAGTATGTACAGAGACGGAAAGCTAGCGCTATTGGTATAAAATATCATTGGAGTCGCATTATGGCGTGCCCCTAAGAAATAGCGTTGTTCACGTTTAAAGGTATTGACTTTGAAATATTTTGGAAGTGGTGCAAAGTTTTGAAATCATGCAAAAAGTCATCGCTGATTCTGATAGTCAAACAATATATTCAGAGGCACAAACCATGTTCCTTTTGGTTATCGTCAACTACGCCCTTCAAAAAAATCTCGTAGTAGGCTAATGGGTTTTCTGGAAATATGAACACGCGAAAAATTCAACAGAAATTTTCTATGCGCTCGCTCGCGCCCCTCCCGCTTACCCTTCCTAATGAGTCGCTATCTCTGCAATTAATCTTGATAAAGTCTATGGTCGAACAAATTGAAGTGTTGTCCAAGCAGAATTTTCGCAGATTGAATATTTTCTTGATTGAAAACCTCGGGATTTTAGGGCATCAAAAAGTGGGGAAGAAATCCAAACAATATTTCAATGGGAGTGGTTAACGCCATGCTCTTTCCTCGAAAGAAATTCTTCGCCGCCTCTCCCCCCTCCCTCTCCCCCCCCCCCCTCCTCCCCCTCCCACAACGAAATTCTAAGACCGCCATTGCGTGGGCCTCAAAAGTGAACATAGGCTCTAAAGCGCGGTAAATGTCCAAGATAGGATATTCCGCCGGTTCAAAGCTTCACGGCGTCTAACCCAGACCTTACAGAAAACCCTGCACGCTGTCATTCTGGTCAGTAAACGGTCTGCAGATATTCGCTTTCTCATATTCCACGCATTTCAACTTTTGTCAAGTGGAACCAGCGCTCCGCCCACCCGCTCACGGATATCTCATATGGAGCAAACCTCTCGATTTTGTAGCAATTTTCGCAGTGGATTTAGAGGAAACTGTAACTGGAGGTCGGCAATAATGTTCGGTCGTCAATATCTCGCCCGGGAGACAGTCGAAAGGCGCGTATTATCGGCTGCCATCCACGGAAACGTTCAAATCTACCTTGTTTTTTTTCGGATTTATCTACTTTACTCTCCTTTACCTTTTTTGATATTTCGACAAAAATTTGGGTGTCTGGAAACCTTGCTTTTGTAGAGAACATTCAGTTCAACAATGGCAACTCCTAGAGCGCGAAATTCGAAATACTAGATTGAAAGAGAACTAACGCAGGTTTTCTGAATTTTGTATCTGGATCATTATAACTTTTCACACAAATAGTCTTTTCGTGTGCAATAGAAATTTTGTGATTAGCAAACCTTTTTCAAATCGGTATGGAAAAATCTTATAGCCCGAACATTGCCAAGAAAATTTCTTTGGAAAACCTTTACTTTGAGAAACCATAACTTACTTTCAAATGTAATACCCGCAAATAATCATTGTGTAGTCTATACTCTTGTGCAGCGGCGCTAAACTCGAATTTTACGGAAAGTTCTGCGGAAGGATATTTAAAAAGCTTTGAAAGTACTCATTTTTCGATTTTTTCTGAGGAGGTGAAAAACGCTTTTTGGAACTCTTGAATTTTTCGAAGCTGAACAAAAAAAAACGGCTGGTTTTTTTCAGTTAAGAATGTTCTCAGTTTTCCTAAATAAAGCGGGAGCTCCGCAGTCTCTTCACGCTGAGGATTTTTATATAGGGCAGACCTACCGCAGAGATCGCTGAGTTTTACCTTGGAATTTTCGGCTCAGAATCTTGCAGAATAATTTATAGGGCAAACGGACCGCAGGTTCTCGGCTCAGATACTCTCAGAAGTGAAGAAGATTTAATGCATTTTGTAATATAGCTCACTCAGAGATACTATGAAATCCGCAGGGAATTCCGATTGATTACTTGTGGTAATTTCAGAGCCGGGTATATCAAAAGGATTTTCAAGATTTGGTTCTTCCAATTCATGGGCTCAGAATTGCTAGAATTCACTTGCACTGAAGCGAAAGAATGCATAAGAAATTAGAAGAAAAGAGCTTTCAAATGATATGTGAAACTCAACACTTTTCCGTTCTGAACCAGCATTTTGAAAAAGGTGCGCGAAAAACTTGCCGCAATTCTGTTACAACCTATACAACCCTCTCGTCCTCGCTTTCGTGAACGCTGTCTCAAAGATCTAGAAAGAGAGGGAACAAAGGATTAAGATGAATTCGTCTATATTTGTTTACAAAATGCTTTTTAGAATGTGATAGTCGTTCTTACAAAATATTGGATTGCTTTATGATTTTTCCGTTCAAATGCTATTTTTATAAATCAAAAATAATTTTTCAGAGTACTAATTGCGGCTTTACTCTGATGTATGACCTATATAGTATGCATGTGGGAAAAACAATTAGAGGCAAAGTTGCAATTTTACATCCAGCATTTTCTCTTGATTTCTAGCTACAAAAAATCACGCTAGTGTGCGCCTGAGCATTAGAAATTCCATAAGATCATGAGAGAGGGGAAGGGAGGAGATATGATGTGTGACATAGACATTCTTAGATTTCGGCTTCGAATCGCATTGATCAAAATCTATCTGATTACTGTATGAGGAGCTAATCGTAAGAAGCCTGAAGTGAACTTCAATAGTAATGTTCGACATATATAGCCGCAAAATTCGACATTATCTGTCAGATATCAGAGGCGTTAAGAAATATGAGAAAGCGCAATGCTAGAATATCATTTGCACTAATTAACTAGTTTTGGCTCCACATTCTATGCACTCAACATAAAACCTCCTATGACTATGTGAAGATAGCTTCAAACCAAGTGCCGAAAGAGCAAGCTGACCTTGCTTGTTCGCTGTTTTGATGTTGGATAGAATCTGATTTGGAAAGCTGTGTACTATGTTTGTCAATCGATCTCTATTGCCTGTCCACTACATCAACAGCAACATTCAGCTATGTCTGATATTAGCTTTAGAGCATTATTCTCATAATAACAAGCTCTCATAATTTTGCTCACCTCATGATCCCGCTACCGTTTCTATTGAGACACGTACCTGTATGAAGTGTCTTTGCTCCTATTGCCCATGTGCAAGAAATAACAATTTCTTTGGGTCTCTGTATATAATGCATCCAGTTTTTCAATCATTGAAACCATGGAAAATGAAACTTCTAGTGTCTAAGTTAGCGTAGTATGACAATAAGCTGATGATTGGATCCGTCAAGCAGCTTCCTTCGTTATGCATGACCTGCTGGGCGACAGCAATGGAAAGAATTGTCAAGGCGATCTATTTCACATGCTATTCGTTTTCATATGCATAAAATACCAACATTTCTGTTACTTCTCTCACTAACATTCGGTGACTTAGTTTCTTCACTTTTGATCATCGCTTCTATTTGTTCTAAATGGCACTTCTTTTGAAAATGTAACTTATTCTTACGAAGTAAGTTTGTCGAGAGCACGATTCCCTGACTTCGATAATCACGTCAGCAACTGCCAAAGTCTTCCGTAGCCCAATCTTCTCTTCCCAAATTCTCTTTGACAGCGCACTCATTAGGTAATTTTCCGACAACCATTTGTGCCTCTAAGTCCTTGTCTGAGGCTACCTCGCTGTGCTCATCTTCATCACAGCCCTCACTCAGCTTCCATCATTCTGTACGCTCGTCAGATGTTGTTCGATGAATCACAAACATGTAGAGCGAGAGCAGCCACGTAGTTCAATACCAGATCGAACAAGCGAGGCTAGTCGTTCCGAAAGGGGATTTTCTTTTATACCAGCGAAAAATATGTATGGTCGGCCTATGTGTAGTCCTTCACACATTTAGACACTTTCAATCGAACGAAATCATCAATATTTCGTTATGTTCAAAACATTGACTGCCGCTATGCATCACAAAAGAGTTGGGAAAGTGCTTCTCTGTTCCGTAACGTTGAAGTTTACAAAGCGAAGTAAGTTTTTGAAACTTGCATGAATGTGCCAAAAAATACCATTCTTGTTCCTGTTTAGTCATGTTGTTGGTTTATCATTTGCTCTACTACCTAATTGAGGCACATCTTCTGCTTTTATCCACTACAAATGTAATCAGTGGCAGACCCGAATTTTCTTATTATCTTGTCATTAATAATTTTCTTGCGTTCATGTCGCTTTCTTTTCTTTCAGCATCTTTTTTTGGATTGAAAAGAAATTTACTGTTGTCAGTCAAGTGCATAATGTAGAAAACAAGGCAGTAAGCAATTTTTTTATACTTAATATCGTATCTACATCGTCATGCAAAACAATGTCGTTTTTACCCTTTTTCACTCACAACTCATAGCAAATACCTTCAGGTTTCATGCACTGACGACAGAACAGTAATCGAGCCTAGCTCAAATCAGTGCACTAAACCCTGTGCAACCGATTCAACCTCTGCCTCAACGTGACCGCTACATATGTTAATTGTTTTCCGTCTTTCTAATTACTCCTTTTCCCTGGAGAAATGAGATGGCAAGTCATTCCCGAGTCAAGACGCTATTGCTTCTAATCTGAAGCCTCGGTTACGACGAAGTTCTGCATTCCAAGTACATCACTTATTCTGTAGTTGAGTATAACTCACTTTGCATAACTCATTCTTTCGCTACGATGATTCGTACATGATATTTTTTACAGCATACGCCTTCTCTAAACTTTTGATTTGTGCTTTAGGGAAAAGATTTGATAACTGAATTTTTGTTCCAGATTAACACGAGGCGTAACCCCGCCTCGCTAAGTCAGAAATCCTGAAGCGATCACGCGTGGCAGAGGAACCTCTGCCCCTGCTCGACCATAACGAGGTCGCATTTCTGCACACGGCGAAGGTGAAGCGTTATTCACTATACACATCGAATAAGAGTTCGCAACTAATTCAACTTATGCTGACTGTAAGGAAGTAGTCTAGGGAAAGAACAGAGAGCTCGTTCATACGGTTCCTTATTTTGGCAACTAAAAAAAGTGTTAACCAGTCTTAGTTACTAGGCATCGTTCCTTTCGTTCCGTTAGCGACCTATTAATCAAATAGCCTAAAATATTGGAGCTAATTCTCGGTATTGGAATCATGTAGTATGGATATGGGCAGTATTTTAGGTTGTAAAGAAAGTTTCCGGGCACTTTTGGAAATTTTATTTTCTGGTGCATTTTTCCCGCTTTTGATTGAATCTAACAGGAAAATTTTTTGAAAAGCTCTATGGAAGAAAACTCGCACTTTCTGATGCCGTTCCTTATTTATATAGATATCAAAGTCTGTTTAATTCACATACCAAAAACGTAAATCTTTTGAATGATGATAACTTCACAATTTTTCCTGTTGCAATTATTCGCTCTGAACAAACATAATCGTCTCGATTATTCGAATGAGGAACCTGTCTACTATAAAACTGCAGTAGCGTTAGAATACTGCGATGTGATCAAAATTCACAAGCTGTCAATCTCGCGTTTTACAAAAATTCTTTTCGCGGCAGGCGTCGCTTTTGTGGGAACCGCTGCGACTGCACGATGGGTCCAGAAATGTGCAAACATCACCTCTACAATGTCTGCGGTACTCAAAAGTTGGGTTTTTCTGTGCACAGCGGCGAGTCTTTGGAGTCATTTACTAAAGAGGGGCATTTTTGGAGAGCTAAAGCTTTGAAACTTTTTGAAATTTTTTTGCAAGTGGCACCTTATAACGCAAATGCTCTCATACATCCAAATATAACTACAGCATATGAGCTCTCCAGCACCCATCACGTCTGAGATAACCCTGACGAACAGCCCATTTTCAAAATCGGCCTTTTTATGCTGGTGAAAAACCAACAAAACAATCATATGCTGTAAACAACAATGTCATTGCAAGAAAGGTTGGATCTTCCAGGAGAGATTACTCTGTTTGAAGTTACAGCAGTTCTAGAGAAAATCTTGCAAATGCCCGGGAGCTTTCCTTACAACCTAATAAATTTTTTGTACTATGCTTTGTTTGTGCTCACAAAATTTACATTTTTGGTGTTACAACATGCTGATAAAAATCTTCATAGATATTCCTACTTGTCAAGGAAGTTGCTCTTTAACGCGCTTTGTACTCTACCAAGGGCAATGTAGCTTTCAAAGGGGCGGGGGCAAAATTAAACATACACAAAATGTCAGCGTTCCCTATGTAAAACTTATTTTGAATGAAACGTCATGTTTACATGATCTATTCCTCTTCTGACATACGTAATTTTCTTTCCAAAAATCAAGTGTGATCACATGGCTTGCACAAGGGCCGTCGAGCCCTTGGCCACAAAGGCCGTGAAGGTCGAACTGTTCAGATAGCGAGGCCTTTATAGTTGGTCACAAAATTTTTCAAAAAACCGAATTTTGATTCGAATTCTAGAGCATACGTGTGCAAATAACTTTATGTGTTTATATGAGTGAAATAATTCGAATACTGCGCTCATTTTGGAAAATCTGAGTCTCGCTAAATTTACATTTTGGAAACTTCTGCAGCGGTATTTGGCTTAATCACGTCCACAGAACTGGCGCGTTATGATTACGTAGCTTAGTGATGGTTGTGACGTAATTATTTGGGGAATTCTTACTCTTTCAATTCTAGTGACTCACTAGTTTTATTACCAAGAATTCAAGGTATTCCGTTTCCCGCTGATCTCCTGCCTAGGAAAAACAGCGATGACAAACTAATCCATCATCAACTGTAAAGTGCTAAACCTTGTACCGTCATAGATACCTCGTGACCTTTCTCTGATTAAGCTCCAGAAAATGGCCACAGTTGGACAAACAGCGACCGGAACATCAATATCTGCAGTGACAAAGCCAAGCTCACTTTGTTCAACGCCTGTGCCACTCTATTCGCAGCATCAGAAGTACCAGTGCGTGGCAGTTAATCCGTTCGCAAATCAGTTATGTGAGGTAAGTGATCGTTTGTTTGGTAGAAGCGTTATATTGGGGGCATTTCTGGTATTATAAATAAAACGTGTTGCATATAACATCGTGACCCAACTAGTGAAGTTTGTACTAGTGAAGCGCAGGTTTTGTTACCCAAGTGACCTCGACCGCATCCCATATTCTCTCAATTTCTTTTGTTACTGGAATGACAATTTTCGTTGTTCTGACGTCATTGCTTGATATTGGACCGTATAACTGTACAGAATCCTAATGCGTCAGAATTGAGGGCAGCAAGCTTCATTATTGTCGATTTGCCTACTTCCTTATAAGTCTTTTCTTTCAAAAAATTTTTTTACGTTTATTCTGATGATGGCTGCAGTAGAATTACTTGTGCAGAAATAGGATTAAAACATCAGTCTATCTGTTTTGACATCAAAGGTTATCAAACAGTCTTACTGGAAGCGGGTCCAAAAACTTTGACGCAGTTTTTCTCTTTCTAGAGCATACTTATATAGGTGGTGAACATGCACGTAAAAATTACAGCATGGAACCAAACACAAAAGTTCGTAAGCGTACTTGAAGGTTTTTAAACGGTTTTTCTTACTGGAAGTGAGCTCAAAAAATTCCGTAATTTACCTTTTCAGAGCATATTTATATAGATGGTGAGCATGCATATAAAATTAATTATTGAATTTACAGCAAAGAACGAAACCTAAAAAGTTTGTAAGCGTACTTGAAGTCTGGTATGGAGCGCTCCCTTTAGCATTTATGCCACGGAACACTTTAGCTATTTTGCTGCAACCCGTATTTCCGCTTTTCGCTTTTCCCTTGAAAGCTAGAGGAAAAAACAGCGAGAAACATCGAAATATTAAGGTGAACAATATAAACTATGCGAACAACTCGATATCATCGATGTTCATTGCATATCATCTCCCGCCGCATATATGATGCGTATTCCACATTCTGCTATTCTTTAGTCACACTGATAGACTACATCAAAATATTTTAAGTGAAGTTGTGACTGTATTTTACATTACTTTAGAAATTCTTCTCCTGTTCTGACGCATAGTAAATTTTCATATGTCACACTAGAGAGCTTAGGAACAGGTTTGGCACTTAGAGAGATCTATGTGGCGAAATCTTTGAACCGAATTGCATGAAAGGTTTTGAGCGGTGTTTTACACAATTTTCTGCTTCTTGCAACTACGGCACATGTCAATCTTGCCACCATTTCGTTGTATTCCTACCGCTACTTTTTTACAGGAAAGTTAGTACGAACTTCAACTAAGTTCCTAAGAACTGTAGTGATAGCTGTAATGATAGCTTCAACTTTGTAGAAGAACTTTTCTAATTTTTTTTGATTTGACGAATATGCAACATCTGAAATAGAGTAAAGGACTTGGTGATAAGAATTTACTTTTACTTTACATTGCTTTTCACCCAAAATCAATGAAATGTCTATAGATGCAGCTTCAACAACCTGCAAACAGTGGCTATGAAGGGATTCCCATCTTTATCGTACCTCAGAATAGTTTTGGAGCTTCGCCCGTCTCCCTCGCTGCTCTACAAAGGGCTGCAGTAAGTTTTAAAGATTTTCTGAGATGTGTAACTCATTACGATTTTCAGGAGATCAAATCAGCTATCGCTGCAGCCCCACAGGAACCCAAAATTGATACCAGTAGTAAGTATCAGATCGCTTTAAATCAAAAATTGCTCTAGTGTGGTCGTCTAAAAGAGATAGTAAAGCAGTAAAAGCGCCGAAGCATTTACATGTTCATCGTAATTTATGGTTGAGAGTTTAGCATTCGCAATCAACGCCAGCCCACTTTTAAGTGCTTGATTACAACTTGAATATTCGTTGCAAATCTAATTGCATGCTCCCCACTAGTACCGTAGAGCACGAGATTTATATCACAAAGTGCATTGTCACTAAAGCAATCTTTTACCGTAACGTAGGGACATCGCAGCATGAAACTCAAAATTTCCATTCGATGGCTTTGAAAGGTTGAAATCGATAGGGCTGTGAATTCGCATTCAAGAGGGTTTTGTACAAAGATATGTAGCTTGCGCGTAGAACGAATCTATGCACAGCGTACAATTTGGGTCTGTTTTGCATTAGGGATTTTGGCTAACAATTTTGTAGCTTTTGAAGGACCTTGATGATTGTGCCTGCGCATTCACTTCGTGATTTATGTAAACTCTGATAAGTTCCGGGGAACTTGAGATCTACAGAAGCTATGATTTCGGTGAAATTTTATGGCTAAGAGTGGATCATGTATGTATTTCAGAGCACTTCCACGTTTTCGTCGGAGATCTCAGTCCTGAAGTTGACAATAAGGCATTAAAAGAAGCTTTTTCTGTACATGGTGAAGTAAGGTGCGTGATATCAGCTACTAAAAATTTCTGATCAGTTGAAACCTTTTTCCATCTCGATTTCTCCTGCTCCCAAGAAACAATATTTATCTGTATCCATTTAGTGAGGCGAAGGTCATCCGCGATTCCCAGACGCAAAAATCGAAGGGCTATGGATTTGTCTCATATCCGTCGAAAGAAGTAAGAGCTTAATTTCATTTTCAGTCTTCTGCAAGTACTTTTCAGAATGCAGAAAAAGCCATAGCATCGATGAATGGTTATCGGCTGGGACGGCGCGCCATCCGCACCAATTGGGCTACGCGAAGGTCGGCAGACGAAGCGAGGGAAAAGCTAACCTTCGAACAGGTTCCGCACATAAATAAATAAGATATAGCGATAAGTGTTGAAAGGTCGAATATGTATCTCTTCTAGGTATTCAACTCCACCAAACCAGATAACACATCGGTCTATGTAGGAAATGTCAATCCGAACACCACTGGTATGTCTTCATAAAGCGACCAGATTTCAGCCAGTGTTTAAGGTCATCTACCAGCTATATAAGTTTTTCTGTTACGGCAAAAGCAAATTTACCAATTTTGACCAGCATCCTATAGAAATATTTGAGGAGATTGTGGTGACTTCTCATGATCGAGTATCGTGAAAGCTTGGTATAGAATTAGGAGGTTGCTTTTGATCTGATTCCTTTTTAACAGTTTCAAGTCATTCAAATACGGTGAGATGAAACGAGTCTAGTTTATGGCCAAAAAATCTGTATTGGTTTTTTCGGTCCATGGGACAAATACACACCAAATTCTTTTCTGGCAACGCCGGCCGGGAGGGAGGAGGGGGGGGGAGGGAGGAAAGGGGTGAGGGATTTTTGAAAGTAGTCCATATAAGCTATAAAAATGCGCAAGTGACCTGTAGTTTTATTTTAAAAAATTCTTGGAAATTCACATTAAACTTGCACAAAATTTTTCGGAGGCGTAGCTGCGGCCATCTCCCTCTTATTCCCGGGTTATGGGACCAAAAGTCCTACAAAGCTAACACCACGTTCCTCCATTCGGAACCGTCCCCCCCCCCCCCCAACTCCTCCCTGGAAATGTGTCACACTGCGATTGTAATGAGTAATCTGGGAGGGCCGTAGCACTAATTTGGTATCCGGCT
The DNA here is from genome assembly GCA_958299035.1 of Cylicocyclus nassatus. Taxonomy (NCBI): domain Eukaryota; kingdom Metazoa; phylum Nematoda; class Chromadorea; order Rhabditida; family Strongylidae; genus Cylicocyclus; species Cylicocyclus nassatus. The sequence goes on from CATQJL010000326.1 coordinate 19,611,899, forward strand.
GACCCACGCAGGACATCGTAGGGATTGGCATGCTTTTAGTAGCCTCATCTAAAGTAGAGTGCGTTCTGCATGTAACTGGAGAAGTTTTCAAAAACACTAAATCTTCATCCTTCATTTGTTTTAGATATTTTTAGAGTCATAGAATCATAATAGTTCGTGAGAATAAGTTTTTTTCTGTCGCAGAGAACGATCTCCGAGAACCGTTTTCGGTACATGGAGAGATCACAGAAGTGAGACTTTTCAAAGCGCAAGGATATGCGTTTGTTCGATACGAACGCAAAGAATGCGCCACAAATGCTATCATGGATATGAACGGCAAAGAGATAGGAGGGAACACAATCCGTTGCTCATGGGGACGAATGCAGCAAATGGTGAGTCGCTTACAGTCATTGTTTTTCTATTTTGATATGACAAAAGTAAAGAGAAATTTTTGCTGATGCTATCCATTCTAGCATGGACAGAGTCTTTTATATCTTTCATGTGATCTAAGCAAATATCATAGGCCGTCCGTGAGGGTGCGCACGACTTGTGCTGCGCGTTACTCTTGTTTTCTCACGCACTCTCGCCGCTTTTTTGTCTATTCTCTCGTCCAATCATGAACTATTTCTGATAGACACAACAGGCTGCATTGTGCACAGAACGCGGATAGCTATACCTGCCTTGAGTTCACCATCAAATCCATGTCAAGAAATCAGAAATCTCTTATAGCCTAGATTTTGCGCTTGTCGTAGTCTGTTTGCAGTAACGAGATTTTGCTCTGCGGCCAAATTAGCGTCCGAACAAATATCCCTAAAATGTCTAATAGGCACGGCTATATGTTCGCGCGCTAATTAGGCCCGTAAAATCACTGCACCGCGAACACACTATATTGGACGGAGAAGAAAATTTACTAAACTTCATAACTAGACAAAAATCTGGAAGAGTCTGAAATCTAGGAAATTTCTTTTTCAGACACCAACGACGCAGGTATTTCCGGATCTAACGCCACTACTCACACCGTCTTTTCTACCAAACACTGTCGCTATGCCGAGTGTTTTCTACAACCCATTCTTTCCGCAAGTCTACAACCCCACTCACATTCCTCAGTGGCAGACCTAGAGTGACAAGTCCCCTAGAAACCGAAGCTAGTCAAGATGCATTGTTCTCCTCCTCCACTTCAGTGACGGATCAGCTTCAAAGAGCATGCTAATAAGTGCTACATGTGTGTTAATAATGTGAACGTGTCTTTTATAACTTTTTGAATGCGTTTGCATGCATTTTCGTCGTTCGAGTCATCCTCCAGTGTAAATAGGAATACATTCTTTCTCTTGTCATTCGCAAATTCTCCTCGTCAATTTTGCTTGTATGATATGAAATCTCTTTTTGAACGGTGATTATCTCTAATTGCTACAACTTTCTAAGAAGAGAATTACAAGGTTATGAGCCAGAAAATCATTAATCGTATGTTCATAAACAATGAAGAATGAAGATGTAAGCGGTGCCATCATGCAATCTTATACTAATCTTGAGCAGGTTAAGTTTTACCCGTTCCAGGCATGAAAAGTATTTAATTGACGGTGCGTATTTTTTGAAGCCATAAATTTTGATAGTTAGAATAGCAGCACTTCATATCGCAAAGGAATTACGTAATCTAAGTTAGCAAGTTAGCTTCATTTATAGCTTCCATTCCTAATAACCCAATTTAAAAGGTCTAATGTGTCCTAGCATTTTTGAAGAGTAGGGCTTGATCCATATTGACGAAGACTGCGTTGAAGCGCGTGTTACTTTTCTAGCTTGACTGGGTTGATATCGGTTCCAGCACTGGGATATGGTCTGGATTTGCTTTCGCGCAAGTGTCCAAATCAACCAGGACCAAAATAGGAGGTCCTTATGGTGCTACAGGCGCTGTTTTCATAAACTAAGGGTAGTGTCGCGGAACATCAATAGCGTGCGAAAAAAGTCGGAGTGAGAGCCAGCATTAGCCTCCTCGTGCGCAGTTGGCACATCCCAAGCATCTTTGTACATTATTGGGGGAAGCATTACGCACGGACGGAAAATATGGATTGCGAATCCTCACAATCCCCTCCTCAAGGTCGTTTGACAGTATTCCTTCTGCGCCATCACACCTTCTCAAAGAAAAGTACAGGCCGTACCCGCGCAGTGCAACCGCAACGATACGCGGGCGAGCAGTAGCCTCTTACAAGGGAAGTCACTTAACTTAGGTCGGGCTTTTGAAATGAGACACATATATTTAGAAACAGCTCGGAACGCTGATTCCAAATATGCTATCCTTAGCTGCGAAGCGTTCCTCTGAAGCAAGTTATGAGCTTCTTTAGTATGTATCATTGACATATAACTGAATATGGAAAGAAGGTCTTTAGATGAAAATCTGCCCAAAAAGTGGTGGAAAGTCAAAATAACATCAAATTGAGTCATTTGGCTTTGATAGGGTATGATATGCATTTGAACCACTACCTAGATGATGATACAGTAGCATGCCCAAGTCGGTCAACACACAAAATTTGCTCAGGAAAAAACTATAACTCGCTTCAGAGGAACGCTTCGCAGTTAAGGAAAGCAGATTTGAAATCAGCGTTTCAAGCTGATTCCGACCATATGTGTCTCATTTCAAAAGCCCGACCTAAGTTAAGTGACTTCCCTTGTTAGACGAGAATCGACAATATGGGCTTCTTTGCTTTTCATGTGGTTCTCATTCTTCTATTGATAAGCGAGAGGTACGACTTATTCTTGCAGTCATACTACAGCTAGAAGACCACTCCACGCGTATGGTGTAATTGCACTGCGCGCGGGCTGTCGACGTCAGACCGATTGTATACTCGAGCCCATAGGTGCCAGACTAACCGATCGTCCTGCTTCAGCAGGATGCGGCGTAGTCTGTTATTTGGTGTCACGTTAGAGGAAAATCAAATCAGTGTCCGCGACTTCGCTACAACAAACATCTCCCATACTGCGAGTTTTTTATCCTCTCGCTAAAACTATAGTTGTTGCCAATTTTATCATCTCGCCAAACTATAGCAGTTGCGAACAACGCAGACGCCACTACGACTTCCGTCAAGCGTGACGCCAAACGAATCAGCTTACCAGTTGCGCAGCGTCCTGCTGAAGCAGGCAAACAGTGTCTAACCGAAGCTGGTCATCCACGAGCTTTTCTTTAGATCAAAGCGGAGTGCTGTTTGGCTACGGTTACATCATCATTTCTCAAAACGTGATTGTCCGTTGCAGCCTTACCCACGCGCTTCTGTCCGCACTCCAAGTAACTTCGGAATTTTGCCGCACGTTGGCATCTTTGACAATCTTGCGCGCTAGGCGCAGTATCCATCCTAGCAATTGCATCTCCACTGTGTGACATTAGTACTGATATCAAATACTGTGATGATTACTTGTTGTCCGCTGGTATTGATATCGTGTATTTCCCATACTCCAATTACTTATTCTTTTCAACAACCAACCTTATTTGGAGAAGCGCGTCATCCAACTTGCAGCACCATCATATGTCTGCCAAAGTCCACATGCAGAACGGACGTCACTCGCGTAAACGTGAGCCCGCGGGTGCGGGAAGTGAGTGCTTCGTCACGGGTTTCGCCTGGTATGAATAAGATAGGTGATGAAGTTGATATTTGTTGCACGGTCACTTGAATGGAGTGAACAACGGCAGTCTAACTTCGTGGAGACTTCTATAATGGTGGCATGATCCACGGCATACTCTTCTGGTTTTCTGAAATCTTGTGCTGCTTAAGCGCGCAACAGATCAGTCAACATGACATTCGCTTCAATGTCTTTTCAAGATCCAAAAACGCGAAGATAATTGGGATCATTTTGTTGGCGCCTCATCAGTACGAGATAGATAGGGATAGGGCCACATTCTCTTGAGAACCATAACTCCTTCTTAGTAATTTGACGTTCCGGATGCGAGCATCAAATGCTGTTGAGAATGTTTGTCGTATCACACGAAAGTGGATGTCTGGTAGCTGAATCGATGGCGTTGTCGTCCTAGCATAATAGGACCGTGACGCTTTTGTCCAGGTTATTAGCCCCTTGCCTTCTTTTATGTTCCGTAATTTGATGTGAGAAGATTTACTCCACCTTTTTTCAAGCATCTACGACAAAAGAAAGAATGCAAAGACAAGAAACATGTTCTAGATCAGATTAGTGTGAATGCTGTTAAGATGAATGTGAAGTGGTGAAATGACGCAAAGCTTGGAAATGAAACTTAAAAACGGAAACTCAAAGGACCATGGTGCGATAGTGAGGTGCGATATCTGCTAAAGCAATTTTTCAAGACTATTGAAAAAAGAGAAGAAGCAACCTTTGAATCGGTATTCTCACTGAAAGTTAGGTTTGACCACGCAAGATTTGTCTTGAAAACAGAACTCAAGTGAAGCTTTGAACCAACCCAGCTTGGAAGGTCCTAGAAACCGTGTAGTCCGAGAGCGGGTACAACGTCACCAACCCCCGGAGTTTCTTGCATAATTTTATTATCAAGAATACCATGTATGCGTGGTACAAAAGTGGTAATTATGCAATTAAAGTAGGCTGTAAACAACGCACTTGCTTGTTAGCATCGCTTGAGATTCTGCGCGTTTTATGAACATCTACTTGAAGTTGATAGTGAAGCAAGTAAGCATGTCTGAGATGCCATGTACATTTATGTTCAGCATGTTTTACAATATCCTCTTTACGTTAAGCCCCAAAAACGAGGTAGTGTGACTGTGCATACGTGCTTGACCATGGGCATGACTATCAGATCGGTCCAAAAGTTCCTTCCGTCCATTTGATCTGTCATAGCAGAATAATCGTAAGCAAATGGTTAAGTGTTCGATGCAGCGTTTCTTCCCTTTTCAAGCAGTTATGTTCATGTTCTAATTACTCTTGCGGTCACTGAAATAATCGCCGAAATTTCGAACGCATGGTTTTTGTCGTGTCCAAATTTAGCATTTTTTTGAAATCTTCCTTTTGAACTGCTGGAAATGCTTCGATAGCAGTGAGATAGAATAACAAAGTGCAATGCAATGTAAATTTTTGACACTTATAGCTGGCTTTTCAAAATTTTGGAAATTATATAATGCCATCAAATTCCACATTTGATCATGCTAAAACTTATGGAACTGCGAACGGCGCACAACTAAGGTGTCATTCGTGCAGCTTTTTCTCTTTTGTCTATGAGGCTTTTTTCCCAGTCCGTGAGGTCTTCGGCGATAAAATTATGATAATTGTCTATTTGTCTATTTTGAACCTGCTCCAAGCTGTAAACTTGAAAAGCCAAATTTAATATTTCGGAGCGGTAAGCGCTCGACTGTTTTGCAAAATTGGTGTATAATTATGATCGGCTTTTAAAAGCTCCAATTTCCGAAGGTTTGTTAGTGTTTGGATCGTTTGCGTATTTTGCGACTTCGCAAAAATGAAGGCTTAGTTGGACATAGTAATTGGACATAGTAAAACCACAAGAGTAACTATGTGGCATATGAACATGACTGTTTGAAAGATAAAGAAAAACTGCTTGAGCCATGTCTTAATCATTTGCTTATGATTATCTGCGTGTTTTTATGACAGGTGAAAAAAAACGTAGAACTTGCGGACGGTCCTAATATACTAGGTTGCCCCAAAACTAAACTCTTTTTTGATTAAATTAAGCTGTTTTTGTTCTCTTATTAGACTTAGAGTACCATTCGATGGAGCAAATCAAGCTCAACAAAATGACCATGAAGGATCCTCCTAAGTCGCATTCCATGTAAAGTTTGGAACCAAAATCGTTTAAAATTTTATCACCTAAAATTTGGATTTTTGCGGGAAAAAATCCTACGGTCTTCCAAATTGGTCATTATTTGGTCATTATTTATTCTGCATGCGCAGTGGTACTCAAATATGACTTTATCGGATTTTTTCCGAGCATAGAAGCAAGATAAAAAGATAGTTCAAAAATGGCAAACTCCGCCCCCAGCCCTACCACTTATGTCAGTATATACCACAAGCCTTACTATGTATGATGTCAAAACTTTACCCCTTTGTGTGCTCTTATAATCGAAAAATACTCGATTTTACATGAAAACCCGAAAAAAGTGACTTTTTGCGTTTTCGGACCACCTTTGTTTCTCTTTTCTGAGCCCCAAAAAAACCACCAATCACATTCCTGGGTACTACTATTTCTCTACTATATAAAGGCGAAGTTGGAAGCTCGTAGGAACTTTTTGGAAGGTGATCCGACTTTCTGGATAGCTAAAAATTTTTGATTTTTGGCTCCAAATTTTACCTGGATTACGATTCAAGTGGATCTATGTTGGTCTTTTTGTGGAGCTTGCCCTACTTTGTTGAACGCCTAAGTCTCTTAGGAAAACAAAAGCAGCTCAATTTACTGGAAAATGAAGCTTACTTTTGGGCCAATCTGATATTACCTGCGCAATTTTTTTGCCCCTCTTTTCACCTGCAGGAAGAAAACGCAATAATCGCTTATACTGTCATTGGTACTTGCATATGTGTTAGCACTTCTATGCCATAATATATATCTCATCAGCAGACACCAAGTAGCGATATTAATTTTAGAATTTGATAGCTATTCTGCAGTTTACGAGAAAATTTTGACATGTTATTTGACATGATAGCTTAGCAATATTTTGTTTATCATACAACTGATCATTCGAATGTATCAGAACCGCTCGTCCGGTATCGTTATATCATCTAACCGTACATCAGGAGTAAATAGATATTCTGCATCGTGGGGATCAAGCGAAAAGGCCTGAAGAGACGGGAATGCAAAGGATAAAGAGCCACTGCTTGTTGGTGAACTTACTCTCAATTTCACGTCGTGTTTTGAGGTGATGTAGTCATCATCGGGTTCATAAATTGGCTTTTTCTCTTTTGTGTAATAGTTGTAATCGTAGTAGAAGATGGACATCAGAGCGAATATGATTATGACAATACACATAGCTCCTGAAATAAGCAAGTTAAGACTTGTAGGAGTAAATGATTGTTTTTACCTGCGTAAGCGAAGAATTCGGTGGCCATATTATTAAACAAATTAAGCGCGGTAATTAGAACAATAATGCTGTCACCTACTGCTGTTGTGAGTAACCACATCGCTTGTACTAGTGCTTTCATAGATGGAGCGGACTGAAGCAACAATTTTATTTGAATGTTGTTCCAAAACTATTTTTTACTTCAATAATACCCCACCTGTGAATAAGCAAACTCGTATCCTGTTATAGAGAAAAGAATTTCTGCTGCTGTAATTATGATAATTTGCGGAAACTGCCACAGAATCGTCACCGAGTTAGACTGCACTACTTGATTGATATGTTTCACTGGTTTGTCCTAGAAATGTCTCAATGTTTTTCCGATAGAATGCTGAAAGGCTCAGATGTTGAACATGCCTTTGTTCCGGTCAAGGCTAGGACATAAACTGCTCCTTGTTTATGAACTTCCATCAAGACACCTGTAGCTGTGACTGTAATGTTAGTCTTGTCGGGAGTTTTAAATCCGACATTTTTTGGAGTTCCATCGAGGTAGTACAGTTGCCATCTAAAATCAGTAAACAGTCAGAACTCGAGCAGTAAACTTCATAATAATTTGTAATCTCAGCAACTAACTTTCCAGGTTTTACTGGCTTGAAAACGTAGCCTATGGCGTAGCCATTGTTGGCTCCACTATTGGTGTAGAACGTGTAGTTCTTGTCACGATCATCGGTGCCTTGGTCATAGTTCGTCTCCCAGTAGTAGAAGTCAGAGGGACTGCGAGGATTGCATGGATGCTTAGGATCAAAATCACCAGCATCCATTCGACACATCACAAGGTTACCGTCATATCGAGGTGTCGTAGCTGTGACAATGCTGAATGATTTAGTATGTGTGCTTGTACATGTAAGGAGTACCAGCTACTGCATATGGTGTTCGTGAAATTTTTGAAAATTATTTGCGAGTTATAAAAATGTGCACGTGACTTGTTTGTACTTGTGGATAATTGAAACCTTACTCGAAAAAATTTTTAAAATCCAAATTAGTCTTGTAAAAAATCCGGGGGCATGGGTGCCCGGGCAAGGGGCGCGCAAAAATTTTGGTAAGCATCCCAAGAATTGTAGTGTGTAACTAACGCTACGCACCTTAACTCGAAAAAAGTTCTCTCCCCCCCCCCCGCTCGGAACGTAAATCCTGGGACCGTCACTAGTGCACATGATCTCCAGAACATGATCTCCAGACGTGCTCACCTGCTCTACCACCACGTTGGTGCATGACCGATATGCTCTAACGTGTTCTTTCTCACAAGCGCGCGATTTTAAATGGTTAAACTAAACAAATAGCTTGTTATAGCGCACAGTTTGATCATATGAAACAAAATTTGGATCATAGGTACAATATATCTCACAACTATGTTGCGCAAAAAGTTGCGGAAGCTTATGTATTGTAGTAGCCGTTCTCGGACTTGATGATTTCTTACCAAACTGATCGGGTTAGTTAGCATAAATCCCGGAGAGTAAACCTAATTTCTGCTTTTCGGCTTGGTCTACTTCGTCTTTTGGGCCATAAGTAAAACACCCCAACTCACGGGTGAGTGGATGTATTATGTACTATTATTTGTCGCTTTTTTTTGTGACATTGTTAAACTAAAGTAAATGCTTCTTTGAATTATTTTCCTTGGTGAAACTTATGTGATTGAACAAGTTTTGCAATAACTTTGTTCAATTTTTGTAGCTCCCATATCATAATCGAAAGGACTTCAAAATAATTGTGCGATGACATTGGGGCTTCTTTTGCAAAAGCGCTCTAACAAAAGTATGGTCCGGTATAGAAGTGGCCCATCCAAACAAGCTGCATACCATTAGATGCAGCATGAAACGCTGACTTCGAATCCTTATTCCATACCTGCTTAACGCCTATGTGGGCGAAGTTATGAGCCGTTAACCGAATTCATTTTGCTAACAGGGGAAGGATACTTGGATGCCGTAGCCATTCATAATGATTTGTATACCAAAAAATGCGCTTTTGAATGCTGGTTCGTAAACTGTTTTTCATATCTGCGAAACGATAATCTGAATGGAGTTATGATTTTTTTTCATTAAAAAAATTGCGTTCCTGCGGAGGGTCAAAATCATCAATAAAAAAATTTTCTCTCCTTTCCAAATGCTGAGTATGATCCAGATAGTCTAAATAAATATTACTACGTCTAAAATTTTCTTCAGTAGCATCAAACGGTAGGCTAGATCAAATCTGGTGATTTTTACTATCCAAAAGTAGACTAAATTTTCAAGGAAAAAAGTTCATAACTTTCTTCAAAAGATCGCTTCGCAGATTTCGAGCACAGATTCAGAATCTGCATTCGAAGGCGCATTTTTTGGTATACAAATCATTAGGAATGGCCGCGGCATCCAACTATCCTTCCCTTGTAAGAAACGTGCATGCAAAGCGCACAAACCTGGCATCACACATCAACAGAACCGTGCACAAGCTTAATGCTGGGTCAAAACATACAGTTAGGTCGCTTTGTATTATTAAAGCCTAAAAGTAAGCTGAAAGTGCAACAATGTGCTCAGTTTCGCAATTTTTATGTGAGATTTTGTGCAATAGAATTGCTCATAACTTCGTTCACAAAGGCGCTGAACAGATACGGAATAAAGATTCAAAATCAGCTCGAAATCAGTTGGATGCTGCATCGAATGGTGGGCAGCTTGTTTGGATTGGTCTCTTCCACTTCTAAACATTCCCTTGTAAGGCCACGCGTGCCGAGCCCTGGAGTCTTGGACAGGTTCTTTATATTTCCGGGACAAGTTAATACCGACTTCGTATTAAGCTCTAGGCATGGTTAAATAGTCATTTCTGAAATAGTTCAACCACTCCTTTCACTCACTTACCCCAAACTGAATTCTCCCGTTCCCTGCGTTGGCTTTGATGGGTCCGCTACTCCCTGATAGACACCATTGGTGCTAACCGCAACATAGTAGATTTTCGTCGTCTCTAGGTTAGTTGTGAACTTCGTAGGTAGATTCTGCAAAGGACGTTGTCATTAGTTTACAGACAGGATTGGGTAGTCGTACCTTATACTGATCCGCAGAACATCCAGAGTAGGCGAGCTGAACATCAACCGACCAAGTTGTCTTGGACTTCGGCGCTTTGAGATGAAAGGAAGCCTCACCCGTGTTGCGATTGTCAATCATAGACTGAATTACACAATACATCTTCAATGATGAATACTTGATCAAACTTGATTTGTAACACATAAAATTCGGCAGCTTACCACATTAGGAGCAATCGTGTGCGGTGGGAATCCAGGAAAAGTCGCAGTTACATTGCAACTGTCTAGTTGATTCCATATGCTAACATATGCCTCGTCTGATACCGGTAGTGATGGAAGAGTTTGCTAAAAAAAATATTTATTAGCTGTTATGTATTTGAGCGCAGAGTTTGAATGCTAACGTTGACACTTAGTTGTACAAATCCAGTCACGAGGAACGAAAGCGAAGCAAGCAAACCTCCAGCGACCATTTTACGAAGTGGACTAGAAAAAACTATTGGTAGATAAATTTAAATCACCAGTTTCGTTCAAATTGCTCAAGTATTCGAGATCTTTTTTAGCATTTTTTGGCAGCAAGATCTGACACAAGCTGATAATTTCCCGAGTGCAGTATTTTTATACAGTTTATCCACTTTGCGATATCGATAATTTATTTTAATGTACCCACGGCCGCTCATCAAATTTGAGGAAGCGGGGAGGCAGCAAGATGCGAGTGATTTTAAGAAATATGTTAGAACACCCAAACTTCCTAAGAATTTTGTCTGTTAAAGAAAAAAATGGATTCCATCCAATAGACGCAGTTTCACCCGTCAACAATAATATACTATATACATATCAGGTCATCTAAATCAACGAAATGACAAATTTTCGCAAAATTCAATCAAATGTATTCAGGTATTGCGCACAATCTGGTATCGCCATGCCATCAGATTTTCAGTTCCGTTTTTCCAAAACTCAGCGGGTCCGGTCCCAAAAAAGTCGCCTAACCAGCGCTTGAGATCGCGTTCAAAATCAAAACAGACCTCGTCTATATGATCGGCGATAGACTGGAGCAGATGACAATGTGCTAGAGCGACATCTCAGGACTCATTGAGTACTAATGTAACTCCCGGTCAAGTCTTGCAGAACAGCTATGACGAAGGATGCCGTAGGGGACCAATTTTTTCTTCGCGCGAAAAGCTCACTAGACCTGTTTATTAGGCTTTTTGTGCAGTAGGGATTAGTTTAGACGTGCAGTTGGGTTGCATACGGTATGGACGACCATCTTGTTACTACCTAGCAAAACTCAGTGCAGAACTTCCTGCCCATCCTGCAAAATGTCTTGTTCAGGTGACGCCCCACGAACTCTTTGTTTTTGAAGCAATCCAATCCCTTTTTTGTCTAATGACGAGAAAACGCCTTTTTCCATAATCGGCAAGAAAATCTGAGCAAAACTTTTTTTTAACAAGAAGAAAGAGCAAGTGCCGTAAAAGCTTCTTTTTGCCTTTTGAAAATTCCCTCTTTGGAAGCTGAAGAATCAAAGCAAATCAGCTTTTGATAGAAGATAATTAGTCTGTTTCGAAATGCATGATCAGCTCTTCTCGATGATATACGCATCTTGCCGCCTCAACCGCCCCTCAAAGAAATGAGAAGAGAATCAAAACTCTACAAACTTATGAAACGACCTAATATAATACTATGCCACCGTACTCCTTTAAAGTTGTTCAAGAGAAGAGGCGATCACATACGTTAGATTGAAGCATTTTCCCGCCAGTGGATATATGACAATTTGGAATAGTGGGATGAACAGGAGAATCAAAACAGCGTTCAACGTCTGTACTTGATCGGGAAGCAGTAGAAGATTTCCGAACAGGCGACAATCCATTTGAATGCCTGGAAAGTTACCTGGATACTTGTTCTCACCAGCCATTTTGACTTACCTTGAATGAGCCAAATTGAACCTTGTTGATCGTAAAGCGCCCAAAACATAGGTACAGGCAAGAACATGATGAGTACACGAAGTAACGTCTTCACATCTTCGATAAAGATGCGCTACAACAAATGCGCATGGTATGTTTCATTTTTAGCCCAGTAAATTTGAGCGCAAGGATTTCAACCTACTTTTTGGCAGGCTTTCTTACTTCTCACTTCTTCTTGCAGAGCGAGACATCTAAAAAAATTATCTGATGATCTTTGTTATTAATTTTTTTTGAGCCATTATAGTAAACGAATTTCGACGCACTTCTTTTTATAGCTATCAGTGGAACTGTCGACTGCCGCAACATAGACTTATTGTAGAGATACTTACAAATCGCGAATTTACTTAAAATTTTAGCACTTTTCCATGCCAGAGCGTAAATTTTGTTTTTCTTCGATTTCTGTCTTAACAACAACGATTTGAAGTGCTTGCACGCTCATATGTAGTTGTAAGATAAGCGATAACACTTGCTTATCTGCACTAGCCAGTAATCTCTAGTGTATCGTTTTATACTCGTTTGCTTTTTGAGCCCAGATTTTCTAAGATAAATTATAAATGTTGAGTGATTCTGATGTAAAACTGGATGGAAAGATTTGACAAGTTATAGAGTGTGCGATAGTATTTTGAGGTACCACAAAAAAAGTTAGATGAGTTAATAGTAAAGTGAAAGAAAGCCTACCTGGGATCATCTTCGCAAACATGGGTATCCATGTAGTTGTCAAGCCAGTGTTGTTTACTTGTTTTCGAATGGAATTTGTTCCGGATGGCTCTCTAAATAGTTTACGCATGGACTGTGGTCATCGAGGTGCTTGCATATAATTCAAAAGTACAAACCGTCATCACACCTGCGACCTCGGCGAATACATTCTCCTTTGGAGGAGGTTTCTTATACCAGAAAGACCCTGCCATAAACAAACCTGGAAGAAGGAATCTATCAGTTGAAAAAACAAACGCGCACGCAGGAGTTTTAGGAACTTCTACATTCGTGCTTTTGTTTCCTGCTGAGAAAAATGCATGTTGTAAAGTCAAAGCGGTACGTACATGTAGCTAAAATCATCAAAATAGCGGGAATTCCAAAAGCCATTGGGTAGCAGGAGTCCTGACCAAGGCATGGTTGAGCTAAATACAGAGCACATCCTCTATAGTAGAAGAGCAAATCTGCACTTACATCGAAAAATTGGAGATATAAATGTAGAAATCATTGAGCCAGCATTAATTGAAAAGTAAAACATAGAAAAGAACAACGACAGCATTCGCTCCTGGAACACATCCTTTCTGTATTTCGGAAATTTTGTGAAAAGCTGCTTATATTTGAATAAAGTAACGAAATAGCGTTTGAAGTGCTTCTTACCTGGCCAACTTCGAACTGGTCACCTCCAAAAGCAGAAACACAAGGCTTTATTCCACCTGTACCGAAGCCTATGATCACTAGTCCTGCCAAATCCATCCATCTATAATTTAAGTAGGTGTTTTTTCTCACAGAAGATGAAAACATTTACAAAAGCACACTGTGAGTTTTGGAACAGAGACTGTTGTATTTTTGCCAAATATCTAACATATCTTGAGAAATCAAAACCGCTATGTTGCGTTGAATCAAACTATATCAATCGAAGTGGCCTTTTTAAATAAGTACTAAACCACTTTTCCAGTAATCATACGGATTTCTACGCACTCGTACTCTGCTCTAAGACATTCTTAATCAAAGCTGCAGAGCTATATACTCGAACATCACTGCCTTGAAAATCGAGTTAATTGAACAATAACAGGCGAGAATAGGCGAATGAAGGTTTTGCTAACAAGGGAAGGTTTTGTAGTCGAAATGGCCTTTTTAAATAAGTCCTAATCCACTCTGAAGAGCATTTAACGCTGATTTCAATTTTCTTCTCAATGTCAGTATCTCCCATGCGCCACCGTTCATAACCTCGTCGCCCCTGGACGTTTTTTGGAGCGAAAATTGAACGCAGAATCTACGTAAAATCACATATTACGGTCCCTTCAGTGCTCAAATGGGGCGATGTTGAGTATGGGTGTATCAGACAGAAGGTATCCAATGGATGAACCTCTAGTACTGGACCATTTGAACAATTCTGGATTTTGTTTCGATCGCGCTTTCAATTCTTCAACTCAAATACATTCATAATTCGGCATCTATAGGCACTTGGCAGATAAGAAAGACAGTTAATCACTGTTTGATGCTCTACAAAGTGGTCTATGTGTCATATGGAAAGGCCATTTTGAGTGAACATAATCAGTGCTTTGCGTATTTTCACAATGAATGTTTGGACGCTTTCACTATACTCAACTATGGACCTCAAAACTTGGAGATATCAACACATTCACGCCCATACCTTGATCGCTTAGCTTATTGTTAGCTTTGAAGCATTATGGACGGACACACTCTGCACCAAATATTTGAAGCATCGGCCATGAAATGTTAATGAAAAAAGGTTCAATTCGTATCGTACAAGGTGTTCCAAAAGTTGATCACTTTTTGATCGTTAATAGCCCTCTTTCGAAAGTTTTTTTGCTTAGCTCTGAGTACCACTCAGTAGAGCAGGTTCAACTATTTCTTACACATTACATATTGTATCTTATCATACTTATTAGATATCAAAACGAGATGTGAGTAAAGAGATCGGGAATTACAATCACTCGCATTACAACAAACAATCCAAATTTTTTAGGATGAATAGGTTGGGAAGCCAAACAAAACGAAAATCAGATCCTGCTTAACTGATTGGCAATTCTTGGCCAGATTCTCAAAATTTCACTTTCTGAGTGTTCAACTCTCGTCAACTACTGCTGTACAATACCGCTCACATTTTTTGAAAAAAAGACGCGAATGTATGGACATGTATGGACATGTACGGACATGTCCATACATGTATGGACATGTCCGTACATGTCCATACATTCGCGTCTTTTTTTCAAAAAATGTGAGCGGTATTGTAGCTGATGAAAGATTAACAAATATGTACTGCAAATATAATTTTGGCGTAGAGGAGCGCACCATCTGCTTTGCAACCTAATGGAACCTAACTGCCCTGATCACTATCGTAATTGAAATTACCTATTCACACCAGGTTGAACCATGTATTCTTTAATGCCATCTTTGATGCTTAATAGATCTCTTTGCATTCAGTATTGGAATACCTCGTCACTATTAATCTTAAGCGAGATTCTGTGACACATTCAGTAAGGGTAGACTATGACCCAGCATCAAGTTTCTTTAGTATCCTCATCTGAAAATGTTTCTGCGGTGAATACAAACGTCGAAATGGAAGACTCGAAGCGTTGAAGACGACTTCTATTTCATGCTCACAAGAGAATCATGTTTAGTAGAAGTGGCCTTTCTATGTAGATGTAATGTTAACCTTATTGGAGGGCATGACACGCTGATTCCAAATTTTATGAACAGAGAGTTATGAACGTTTACTGCAGCAAAAAATTGAATATGCAAGTAGGACAAAAATAGCAGCAATAATTCTTCTAGCGCTTATATGGAGCAGTGTTAATTATAAGAGCACTTCCAGTGAATCTAGGATAAAAAAAAATATATCACACTCGGTTGCTTTGTTTGAGGGCTAATAAGATTTTAGCAACTCATTTTATTTTGAAGGCACATCTAATTTTTTGCTCCAATAAACGCTCATGACTCCTCGCCCATAAATGTTCCTTAAATCAGAAAGGCGGATTTGGAATCAGCTTTTTATGTCCTTCAATATGTGTAATACGACTAAACATGCTTTTCTTGTCCGCTGTTCTCACAACTCCTGGAAGGTCCATACCCCACTGGTCAACAACGTTTTCACGTAGTCATCTAATCTGGTAATTTATGCTGCCTCAGCATGTTAGCTGATATGAACTACGTAGATTGATAAACACACAAGCTTCTACACCTTCGCACTCTCAGTGATGCGCACTATTTTGAAGTTTGGTAGATTAGTAGATATGATTACTGATAAGCGAAAATGAAGGAGCAACGCAACTTCTCAGGTGCTGTAAACCTCCGGTAATGTGACGTGATGATAATTGAGTCAAGTGTTAGGTGTGAACTTACGGGTGAACGCTTGACTCCTTGTTCTTGACGGATGCAGCTGCGAGGATAATTTGCCCACAAGCATACAGTATAGAAACTGAGAAAATTGTCCTAAAAATATGCTGACGTAACAAAACTGGCTGCGAAGGTATAGCCCTGGCCAAGACACAGATAAAAAGTGCAAATTGCAATTTTGCATCCAAAGCATTGAGTTAATCTCAACAAAGGATAATGCACTCTGTCTTACCAGAATTTTCCGATATAGCCGTCTGCGATGATTGAACCGAGCAGAGGAGTAAGGTAGCAAAGTACCGTAAAGCTGTTGAAGAATATAGTGGACTGGTTTTCGGAGAAATTCAACACATTCAGCAGGTACAAAATAAGTACGGCTGAAAAAATTTACATGGAGACGGATCGCAGCTAACGGACTTTAGCCCTACTTCTCATTCCATAGTACGAGAATCGTTCGCAAAATTCGTTAGAGACGATGCAGAGCGTAGTTTTTGGCCAGTGCCTGAGCATGTCTCCCCAGCTTGTGTACATGACCGTTTTTGGCTCTGACGATGCCTCGGATAGATCATAGCTACCTGAAATACAGTGAAAGAACAATGATAAAAGTGGTATCATTCATAAGTCATTAGGTTGGCTAATAGGAATTTTGGCCGTTTTTGAAGATTAATAGAAATGTGGCTGACATATTTTTGCATGAATGCTTGGTACGAATGTAGAGAGTATTTCAGAAAGAAATAAATGGTCTACTTTGCATAAGTAGAATTTTTTTGGAAGATGAAATTGCAAGGTAAATACCCAGATATTCTCATGCACATTCATTGCATGTTTTCGAGAAGGCATGCAATCAAAACCAACTTTGGATGTATATAAAATGTATGGATGGTCTACACATACACATTGGATAATTGCAACCATTTGCATGACCATGTGTGGTCAAGATCAAGCGATATAGACTACCAAAAAATAGCTTTCATTGCACAGATGTCAGGAAGTTCTCACACTTTTGACCACACAAATCGGCAACTGTAGGTCACAGTTTTCATTGTGGTATACGTAGAGCGTGTATATAGGTCATCCGAAAATTCTTGACGATGGCGCGACCGCGCGCGACACGCACGCACTTAGCGTCAACCGCATTTTCTTGGTTTTAATTACTATTGATTGGTTTTTCTGCTTAGGTGTGACAGTACTTGGACACTGGAAGTGACTAAGCTGACCGTTGAGGTAATGCCTTTTTGTATGAAGGTGTTATGCTTCTGTGGGCGCAATGACCGCAGTCAAATCCGTCGTCAAGATTTTATAAATGAACCTTACATCCATTTACCAAATTATTAGGTTGATGCAAAAATAATGGCCGTTTTGCGAGTTCTGATTTCGACGTGCTATAACTTTCTAAGGATTCTACATTTTAGAATGCGGGGCTATCAGAGGCAACAAACCTTTCGCAATACAGCGCGCATCTACTTCTACTCAGATCACAAACGAGCAGAAAAATCTGGATCAATGAACAAAAAACTTTATTTCCCAAAACCTCGTTTTGATACGTTGACGACGAGCCATTCTTTGAGTGTCTGTCCCTGTGGACGAGCCGTTTCCCGTTTTTACGCTTGGCTACATGTATGTAAGCATGCATCTTTGCGTGAACAGCACAGTTACAAGTGAGCGGTTCAGCTCCGTCTCCTTTTGTCAATCCCGCCCACTCAACAAAAATGCTGGATTTTGCTTAAATTTCAAGAATTCGTGCGAATTCCGACATTTTTGAAAAGTGGGCGGAGCTTGCCACCGGGGGGGGGGGGGCGGGCGAGGTTGAAGTCGCTTGAGGTTCTGCGTTCACTTACGACCTCTTCTTTGCGCTTTAAAGACGAAAAAAGCCTTTTGTGGGCGGCGACGGGGTGGACGGACCCTGCCAAAAAAGGGGCGGGCCAACGTGAAATACCCCTTAACAAATACCCCTTGTTAGCCCAAAGTGACTACATGAACACAAATTAGAACGATTGGATACCTTGAAATTAATGATTGAGTTGCCGCGCATCATTGCGCGCAGCGTCCACAGGAACATTAAAATCTGAAACTGTCAGTCTTTTGCAACATCTTTTCGTAGGCTTTGAAGTCCCAAATTATGGATTTTTTATGATTTCTGGGTACTTAACAGCTAAACAAATTTTGCAAAAACTGTCAACAAGAGGCCTACCCTTACGCTCACAGAACTGAGCAAAGCTTCGGCGATTGTCTTCTTCAACATAGATTTATGGGCCATAGAATGGCCGCAACGGCTACCCATGTTGAGGCGCCGATATCTCAGTCTAGATAATTCCAAAGCAAGTAGTTAAATGTGCGTAATTTAGGCAATTTCTTTTGCATGCAGAAGCTAAATTTTCGCAGAAGCGCCGTCTATTTGCATTTGAATTTTGGCCAAAAATGTAAATGCAACGAAATTCTAGTTTTGGATCCTGTTATTTGGAGCTCTGTAACATTTTAACAATTGAGGCTGGAAGCAAACTTCAACCATCGTTAGATAGTGCAGAAAAGTGTTTCCAATGATCTGCTGTATCTGTTTCAAAGGAATAACTTTGATAAAAAAAAGTTGTCCTGAATAAAGGTTTGGAAAAACGCACATTACTTTACATCCACCTAATACTTAATTTGAGCACTCATAAAACATTGAAAACGAAACTTGGAATTTCAAAAAATGATTTTTCAGAAAGTTAGTCATATGAGGGCATGATCGTTATTGATGACGGAAAAGTTTTGATATTTGATATGTTGTTTTGGAAGTGCCTCATCCCAAAAATTTTGGCTGAATAAAATCTTAAACTAGAGTTGCTATGAAGTTTTGTACGAGTCACAAAACGAAATCGTTTGTCAGCCATCCTAATGATATCACAGCTCTCTTTGCCACTTCTGCTTTTTCTACTTCGAATTCAGTTTGTTTTTGAATAAGCGGATTGAATGATATTCTTATAAAAGTGGCGGTTATAAGGGTAGAAGTTAATCTGGAGTGTACTGTAAAAGTTACGCTTTTTCAATGTTGTTTCACAGACTGGAGAGGTCAGCATCTAAACACATCTTTTCCTACTTCTGGGTACTTTTCTATGCATTCAGCTTTTCTGTCCGCATATATTCTGCAAGATTTCTTGTAACTTTTGTCCGACCAAATCAAGATAGTATAGAGAATCGAGAAGACTGTTTTCATAATGATCTTGCTACTTGCTGATTGCTCAAATTTTCGTGCACTCCGCTTCGAAAGCGGCAAGCCCTGAAGTGACCAAAGACTAGTGACTACTTAAAGAAGTAGACTTTGAGGTCCATGTGTGGGTCCACTTCTCATTCAGTCTCTCTAAGCCTAAGTCTGGATGACGAAATTTTTCCGAGCTCTTAAGGTTTTCAGAGGATAAAAAGGCCTAGTTATCAGGGTAAAAAGTGATAGGAGCAAATTCTAATCATTCGCAGTTTTCATGGACTTTAAGAGGGTATTAGATGTGTAGGTAAGTTATTCCGACTCCGAATACTGGAATTCGAATTCGAAGAAAAAATTCTAAGAATTCGAGAATCCATGCGAGCAAGTGTACCGCTTGTTTAAATGACTACGTAAATCACCACGTGCAAACCGCCTTGATCAGCGTTCTTGCTTTATAGCAGGCGAATCAAGTTTCCTACAGCAATGGAGCAAAGATTATAGCTTCCTACTCAAGAAGAAGCAAAGCTTTCTTTGTGGTTACTACTTCGAAGTGGAGCTTGGTGGGTGGTTCGAATGGTGGTTCACGTATATGCACTTCAGTCCTCACCGATCAAAAATCTTACTTTCAAATCGTGTTTCAATGGCGAGTAACTTCCATTTGCAAAGCTCAAAGATATGTCGAAATGTTACAAAAAGTATTTTTAGCGGTCTTGAATGTACAACAAAAAATGGTTCATTCAGTATGTTACAGAAATCCTACAAATATTTTCAGCAGAGAAAATTCGCATATAAAGCTGGGATTGATCGCGTATATGCGTTTTGATCCGATATTGTCAAAAAGTGCAGCGCTCTATATGGAAACTTACACCAATCTAATCCATCTGCTAAGAAAAGAATTTTGGTAAGCTTAAATGAAAATTTGATTATGAGATCATTCTTTGTTCTACTCCCGCGTGAATCTTATCAGTGATGTCGTCATGTAGTTCAAGCTCGAAACAAAAGTGAAAAGTTGGCGTGCCTCGCTTTTCATAGAAAACGAAAAAAAACAGTAAACAATAAAATCAAAGCTTTCTTGAGGGGAGCTTCCGTCGAGGTTGTCATGAGTCATGAAGTTGGTACGCGACCTCTGACAACAACAATCTCAGCCATTTTAAATCAAACATTCTTCGGCTGCATAACATATTCATCTGAGGGGCATGTCTTGGGTTTCCTAGCAGCAGCTTTGGTAGTGTAAAGTGATTAGCATTAGATGTTCCAATTATCAAGTATCTTTGAGAATGAAAATCGCCAAAAACTAATAGTTAAACTCTCCAATGTTGCTGCATCTTAACAAACCTGTACGGCAGAACTAAAGGGTTGCGGAGATTTTCTGACTAGTTTACGTAAAATCACATATTTTTACAAAAACCACAACAATAATAAATAGTAGACGTAGAAGATCCACTATGGATAAGACATAATTTTGGTTTACTTTTCTCCACAGCCACAAAGAGCACCATGTGTTTCCAGAGTTACTAATATAGAGCCCAAAAAATCAGGAACAAGGAATCCACGTACCCTTAGTGCTGGTCCGTTTCTCGTCAAGCATCTATTCGGCAGCTGTTGGTTCGACCCGATACAGGCGGTAGAAACACTAAAAGCCTTATCTTTACAGGCGTGTCCTATGCGCAGCAGCCAGCAATCTGTACTTTGCGATCAACTCATTTATTTTAGGGCCTTTCTACAAAGAATTTAGCAATAAAAAGTTTTTTTGAATGTCGCTTAATTGTTTAGAAATGTGATAGACACGAAACTGTATTCAGAAGAATGCATGGGTATGGAACAAAGAAGGTCAAATGCAGAACAGTAGTAGGGCGCTGAGAAATTTCGAAGGGTTGGGACAAGAAGAAGGACTAAGAAAAATCTTGAATGTATCATAGAATAAGGAAGCTGCAGTAGCCAGGCCTTCCCAAATTATTTGGAGATTGTTAGAATTGTCAAAGAGCTGGAACAATGTTGCAAATAGAAAAACTGTGCCCCGTAGGCCCAGCCTAGCATGAATAAAATACAAAAAACCACTATTTCTCCCTATACGCATAGAAACAGGTTATTTGCTGTTTTGTAACTCGCAGATCATTTTCAAATTCCAGCGCCTCCTTTCCCTACCTCCACTCCTCGCTTAGAGTCCGCCATGGATGATTAGCAGCAGGAGCTAATCCGAGCATGGTTGAAGCTCACTTTCAGCACCAAAAATAGTGTGAAAACCAAAAAATGATTTTTCATCTGATGATTCTAATATTGCAACTTTTGCTGTTTTTCGGGTCATGGAAATGGCTTGTCAGTTGACCTAATTGATTGGCCAAATTTAGTATCAATAAGTATTTCTAGTATTCTTCAATTTAGTATATTCTTGCCACTCACAAAAACTCGAAAACGAATTTTTGTTTGAGATGAAAGAATTTTGAAGAACAAGTGCGACGAAATGAAAAAGAAAAGTCGTTGATTCTGAGAATTCGCTCACATCGGTTGTTCGTAAGAAAATGATGACCTTTCCATTCATTTGTCTGAAGTTCAGGTCGCTCGTTTCGGAGAATTCAATCAACTCCGACACTTTGCTACTTCTTGGAAAAGCTCGTTGAAAAAACAAGAAAAACAAGAACAAGAAAACACAAAATCTTATTCTAAAAAATATTCATTAGAAGGCTAAGGAGTTTAATTCTTTATGATGAAGACAACAATTTCTCAAATCGAGAAACTAAAGGTTTCCAAAATTAGATGGTGCCGGGAAGTCGCTGTTAGAGTTTGACTCCTGATTACAAGAGATCAATGCGAGTCAAGCGAAAATCACTTAGCGATTTTTATTCCTTCGAATCTTCGAACTCTTCAAAGCGAAAAGATGCTACGCATCTGTTGCTATGTAAACAAGGAAGCGGTTGTGCATAAGAAAGCAACATAGCAATTCAAAAGCTTCACGAGCCTGCTTCCGTGTGATGAAAGCGTTCTTTCTCACTGATTTTTCTTGTTTTTGACTATTTCCCATCGAATACAACTAACAAACCGTTTCCGCAAAATTTGATAATTTTGTGATCCGTTATCCAAATCAAACCATCGATGGGAATCAGCCTTCTTGTTACATCGAGCCGCTCTTTCCAAGCTGTGTACTTTACTTGCTTCAATCTGGTCAAGATGCTATTCCTCTCGTCCTTTTGCAAAACTGATAAAATGTCTCATTTGTGTCAATGATGCAAGTCAAATTTATGGTAGAATGACATACAGTCGTTAAAGTAAGCATCTATCAGAATGATTTAATCTCACATTAGCAATTTATTTTCTTCTTATGTGTTCACATTATATCGCGAGTTTCTTGTAAGAGTTATGCTAATATTAGGTCGGTCTAAGAGTTCTTCCCGTTTTTTCAACCTGTCATAAAAAGTGAAATAAAGGCAGACAAATGCGCTAGGGACTATTAAAAGCACTTTATCTTCTTCTTTCCACCGGTCATGTTTTGGGACCATTTGTTTCAGTGGTTTCTGAGATAATTGCTGAAATTTCAAACTCACGGTTTCTACCATGCCCAACTTTGGCAATTTTTTAAAATCTTCATTGTGAACATTTAGAAAAGCTTTGATAGCTGTTAGAGAGCGTAAACAAAGTGCAATGCAAATTTATAGGCACCTTCGGCTGGCTTTCAAAAATTTTCAAAATCATTTTTCTGATACTATCAAATTCCACTTTTGGTCATCCCAAACCTACAGAACATCAAACGGCGCACAATGTGCCATTCGATGCAGCTTTTTCTCCTCTTTCTGAGGATTTTTTCTCTTTTCACTTCATGGAGTCTTCGGCGATATTATCATAATTTTTAATTTTGAACCCACCCCAGGCTGTATCCGCAAAATCTCAAATTTAATATTTCGAAGCGGCAAACGCTCTATTCTTTGTAAAGTTAATGTGTAATCATAATCGAATTTTGCTAGTATCAAATTTCGACGATTTGTTAGTATTTTGTGACTTCGCAAAATTGAAGACTTTTGGAAAAGTTGTCCTGAAAAATATTAAGAAGCTCATCAGAATCCATGTTCGACTATCCATAAATCTTGGCATAGTTTGAATCTTCTGATTAGTTTCTTTAGCAGCGTCCAAGATTGGTACAGATATTTATCCACAGTATACAGACTGACGTTTCGGCAAACTCGCCTTCTTCAGAGTCTGAAAAGTCGAAAACACATAAGTGAACTATCCGATCAAACACCTTATCGACTACAGAAAAGAGCCCAACCCTCTAGACAAGCAACAGTATCAACCAAAACGCAAGATATATTAAGAAGCTGATTGAAGATGTGAGAAAATTTCGCTGAATTGCACTTTACGCTACCTAACACCCATCAAAGCTTTTCCAAATGTTCACAATGAAGATTTTGAAAAATTGCCAAAGTTGAGCATGGTAAAAACCATGAGTTTGACATTTCGGCGATTATCTCAGAAACCACTAAAGCAAATGGTCCCGAAACATGACTGTTGGAAAGAAGAAGAAAAACTGCGTCGGATAATTTCTAGAGCATTTGCCTGCGTTTACTTCACGTGTTTTATGACAGGTTGAAAAAACGGAAAGAACTTTTGGACCGACCTAATATATGTAGATTGCAGTGGCGTACCCAGGATTTCCGCTCGGGGGGGGGGGGGGAGCGCGACAAAAATTTTTTCAAATGAAGGTGCGTGGCGTTAGCCACGCACTCCGAAAAATTTTTAGGGGTGCTTCTCAAAATTTTTGCGGGCCCCCAACGTGGCGTCAGCCACGCCCCCGAAAAATTTTTTTTACAAAGCTAATTTGAATTTTTGAAGTTTTTTAAAAATTATTTTAATTATTCACAAGTATAATTAAGTCATTTGCACATTATTATAACCCTTATAAGTAACTCGGTACGCCACTGGTAAATTGTATCTCGACAATTACGCATACAGTGGATATGAATTCTTAACTAGCTTGCTGTTATAGGCGAATGAACGCAAGTCTCAAGTGAAGAATTGCATGACTTCTAATGTATTCAAACAGATGAAGTCCACCCAGTTTCTCGACTTGATTTTTTCGTTCCGGCCCTTCATGTCCCTGATTTGGATATGAAGTGGAGAATCCGCGAGAATCCTCCGCAATCGTTCCGGAGAATCCGCATTCCGATTGGATGGGCATGCACGGATGGGCGGGCATTACTGGAGAGGCGTTGCCTCCTAGGGGTCCCCTGCTCTCTTCGTTGTTCCGCAGCGATTTTCACGCTTTGACAGTTTGCACCGCCACACGGGCATTGGCTTGATAGGGCTCCCTACTAGTGTGCTGCCAATAGCTCAAGACCCCTAACTCAAAAAAGTGGACGGTGCTACAAGAAAGTCAAGATATTACCAAGAAAACGTACTCATTTTAAACCTCATCAGCCTCGCTGTTCAAACCGAAGATTGAGTTCTGCGCACTTGCAGAAATGTGAGCGATAAGGCATTATAGAAATTATTACTATTAGAGCACTGGTTTGCTGGTTGATTTATGACGCTCACTGAAGGAATGCGACCAGAATTCAGAATGAGGGGGTCGGAGTCCAAATTACAGCGCTAAGAGTCGAAGCTTCTTTTGACTGGATTAAGAAAATAGGTGGTTGGTAAAACTACCCTACCCTAAAACTACTCCAATATTATTGATACCTACATGGAGCACGCAATTTTGAAAAACGATAGTGTAAGGAGGTGGGGGCAGAAGCGGGCGGGGGTGGGGAGATGGGTGAAGCTTTGTTAAAATGACTATTCAGATAGTAATGGTGAGGAGTTTGCTATCCACCCAAAGATGATTCTTTGTTCGCTTCCCCTCCCCCCCCCCCCCCCCGTTCTCCCCTGTCGCCTTTTGCAATCAGCGTACATGTAATTTTCTCGATAATTCCGAATTTGCATGAGATTTAGAGAAGTATTTCATCAAGAATAATTTCCTCACTGCGGCGAAAAGGCTCGAGTCTTTGGAATGGTTATTTTCAAGTCTATATCCTGTTTCCATTCAGATAACTTCTCAATGTTGCAGCTATTTCTTGATAAATCGCCCATTCTCAATGTGATGCATCCCCAAGAATTATATACAATGATTCCCAGATGGCATGAAATGCTATTACTAATTCTCTTGCTCTCTACGCTGTCCAAACAGCAAGATGATCTTCCTATAGAAGAAAATCCTATATATCCTCCACATGGCTGCGAAAATTATGGTCTATGCCTTGCACCGGAAACATTGACTGATGAGGAAACACTTTCGTCGTACTATTCGTGCCCATTAGGTGGCTGTGTGTGCAATCCAGGAACCACAGGAGAGACTTGTGAAACAGGTGGGTGTCCGAAGAATTGCTGAAAAGGATCTAGTAATCTGTACAAAGAGAGCAGAGCAAAGGCAAATTCTGACGAGGGAACGATCCCAACTTAAGGTGGCGAATTGGAATGAACCGCATACCATTAGATGCGTCTTGATGAGCTGATTCCAAATCTACCTTCCACATCTGCGATAACGTTATCTGCAAAAAGTTATGAGCGGTTGAAAATGTGAAGTTATTGGGGTTTCAATGCATAATGTGCTTCAAAATCCAACTTTAAAGACGACTAGCATGATATTGAGTGTACTAATTTCACGGAATGCTCACATTCTAAGAAAACACAAATAAGTGTTTTTTTTTCGACTAATTTTCGAGAAATGGCGCTGTATATTTGCCAAATTTGGATTTTTCGTCGCTCATAGCTTTTACCAGAGAGCTTTAGTTGCTTTTTAGCTGTTCAAAAACACTTGTTTGTGTTTCTTTTGAATGTGAGCATTTCGTGAAATCAGTACGCTCACTATCATGCTAGTCGTGCACTTTCAATTTAGATTTTGAAGCACATTATGCATTGAAACCCCAATAACTTCACATTTTCAACCGCTCATAACTTTTTGCAAATAACGTTGTCGCAGATATGGAAGGTAGATTTGGAATCAGCTCATCAAGACGCATCTAATGGTATGCGGTTCATTCCAATTCGCCACCTTAAGTTGGGATCGTTCCCTTGTGAGATAATTCGACACTGAAAACAGTGCTTATGGTTTAGTGATTCCTAAATGTACACCTAATCCATGTCCGACAACAAATGGATCTAAATACAGTTGTGTGGAGGGTATACAGAATTACACTTGCGTGTGTCAGCCAGGCTACACAGGACAGAACTGTACAATCGGTGAGTGACAATCAACACCATCAAGAAACTTAATACCGTAGCTTTACAAGATTGATTTATTTATGTCAATTAACTATCTTATAGAGTACTTAACTACGACTCAAGTGTATAAATTACCTTACTGCCTTTATTGCCTTACAGCAGATTTTTCTGTTTTGCTGCCCTCCGTAATTGTCAACTCCACCTGAGAAATAACTGATCATAAATTTCATCTGAAGAATAGGTGCTCAAAAACTCCACAAGCAGCTGTCTCTTTGGAATGGCAATGCATTTTTGCACAGAATGCTGTGATCAACTTGTTTAGAAAAGGCGACGGCTTCTACACTACAAATGCTCCATAACTTACCAGGGTAGCGTTAGGCCTAAGGCATACCTCACGCGATTCCAGTCGCTGCGCGATCTGGCACTGCGGCGACTCTTCATAACTGGTCGTAGCCGCGCTTTGCATGGGCCAGACTTGAGGCTTTTGCTATAACTTGCGGAAGCTAGGAGCCTATGCATTTTAGACCTGCGCACGGTTGATTTGTAAAAATCTGGTAGACCGCCAAGTCGCGTGGATGTAGCGATTTGAAGAAATCGCGCGGGGTATACCTTAGGCCTTACGAATTTTAAGGACTCAAGAACGCAGTAGTGGTCCGAAGCGCTTATGACTGTGATCAGTCTCCAGTGCAAGATTTTTCAATATTTATCGATGAGAAACGACACAAACGAAAATGGGAACCTTTTTGGATGCTGATAGTACGTTGATATACTTGTGTATATTGCATAGCAAGATCTCGGGCAGTTTTATCAACAGTATGAATTTACGGTGATTTAGGTGTGAATTTTTGATAGCCGCAGCATTTTGTGTAAAATTTTGAGAAATGCTATAGTTCTTCCAATAACATCTATAATTTATGTAGTAAGTAAAAAGAGATGCTGACTTCTCAGTGAGTGTATTGTGATATCTAATGTAGCAAGAATGAAATCACACTTCTTTATTTGATTTGGAAACTGCACCATACATGCGTCAGAGTTTATCACAACAACCTTTCTGAGCTATTTATAGAATGTAGGGATGACGTATAGCGAAAGTCTTTTCCTCCTTGAGCCTTCAATTTTGACTCCAAAATCTCGCCATAGATCCTCTACTCGCCGACTTTTGCAGCCAAACAGCACTTTCTCGCGGTAGACATGTCTTTCCAAAAATCGTTGAGAATGTATGAAAGTTTGCGATTGGGAGAATTTGCCTCATTCTAGGACTACAAGATGTATGCGCAACAAATCCTTGTTTGAATGGTGGCACGTGCAATACTACCGACAATGTGGACTACACATGTACATGTCCTACAGGAAAAGTTGGACATCGCTGCCAGTGTAAGAGCCTTTATTTTGGAAGTTTACTCATATAACTTTCCAAATTAGGAACTTTTCTAGATAATAATCCATGCATCAATGTTACTTGCCAACATGGGGTATGTGAATCCATTTTCGACGGGGCCGATTTCTACTGTAGATGCGAAGAGAACTACCAGCAAGTCTATTGCGGGAAGCCAGTGTACCTTTGGAGTTTGTAAAATTTTTATTCTTTGTTTGCAACACGAATTTGTGCTGCGATTTGTCCTTGGAATTTTCTTAACATTTCCAAACAAAAAGTATTTTTTGTTGAATTTCTCATCTATAGGTGGCTCACCTGTGAGTGATGGATGTTTCGCAACGAATGCGGCTCTAGCTGATACGTCAAACTACAAGAACTTCACTGATCCAAAAATGACTGTGACTAAATGCAAGAATTTACTAACGTCGACATTTGATCCCGTATATACCGTGTTCAGTGAGTTTATTTTTATAGATATATCGCCCACAGTTATCTGAGCTTCATATTTTCGCTATTCTATTCACTCTTTAGTCAGAATTATGCCCAGGGAAAAGTATTGTTTGGGAGTACCATATTAGCATATTCAGGTCTTGCAACAAATTCGAGAATCATCTCTGTCCTATTATCTACGAACTCGCGATCAACAGAAGTTGTCCACACAAAACTTATTTTTATACCTTCCAGAAAATATGTGTATTTTCAACAATGAAAGCCGAGAAAATCATTTGCAGCAAACCTCTCTCTGCCCTTTCTCCAATCCCCTTAACAAACAACATCGATATCAATCTTGTTGACACTAGAATATCAATTAAATCAGCAAACTCATCAATTATGTTTGCAGCGGTGGCCGGCACGAGCTGTTATCTCTCAACCGTATCGTACCTAAATGTGACTGGCAATAATGGACTCTGCAAGACTAAGTGCAGTGGAGATGGGAATGAAGAGTGCGGTAATAGCAAGAATGCCCTGGTGTATATTTACGACACAGTAGGTCAGAATCTATCTCATATAATTTTGACAAAACAAGACGGAGAGATTAGTCGAAGAAGCTGAGAAAAGTTCTTTGTTGAGAAAAGGTACATCCTTTCTCAAATGCGTACACTCTTTCACATTCGAACAATCGTTTTAAATAAGTATTTTTTGAGTGCACACAACAATCATTGAATCTGCAGTAAAACTTACTCAGAATCAATCGCATCCGTTTATAGTCCAAGATCCCAACGCATGCGACAATCGCACCCTGTGCAATGCCGATCTTGACCGTGGTGTATGTGTGGACATGGCCCCTGACAATAACAATTTTTCGTGCAAATGTAATCCCCAGTATACGGGAACCAACTGCGAAACACGTGAGTGTCGTTAGTAGCAGATTATTCGTGTTTTCGTAACAAAATAGTGCATAGCGATATCCGGACCATGTGACAGCAACCCGTGCTTGAATGATGGAATATGCAAACCTGATCTTGTCTTGAAGACTTACACATGCGAATGTGCGGCAGGGTACTGCGGGAAAAAATGCGAATGTGAGCATTCTTACAATGTTTGGTAAACGTTGTAGTAATTCCATAGATTAAGTTGCACTTCAATGTGGCACAAACCCTTGTTTGCATGGTGGAACATGCGTCGAGAATTACGACGGCACCTACAAGTGCAATTGTCTGGATTTTTATAGCGGGAAGAACTGCCAAGGTATGCTGCTTTGAAAAGTTTTTCGGAAGTGAACAGCCTTAGCTTTGTTTATGAATTTATGAACGGTGTATTGACAGTCTAGTCACTTTTAGAAATTGTTACTTGTGCATACAACAATAAATGCGAGAATGGAAGCTGTAACTCGATCGCAAATGGCATTGTGCCTGGCAGTACCTGCACGTGCATTCCTGGGTATACAGGAGTTTTCTGCGATGAAAGTAAGTGCTTGCATATCTAGAATATAAACGGTTGCGAAGTGAGCCTTTAACCGGTTTTTGTACATGGAAATGGAGAATATGGAATTTTGGACAACATTTTTTAAAAATGAATCTACTCATCATGTGAGCACAGTGGAATACCGTAACTCGAGGCATGAAGATGAGTAGAAGAATATTAGCACAGCTTGGTGTTCAAAAGCAAAATCCCTTTCGCGCCTTGTATCAAATGCGAAAGTATAGTTGATTCGTTGACAGCACAAACGAGACATCAGTGCGGAGCACGCGACGCGAGGTAAAACGCTTGCTCCAGCACAAATTCGCCGTTGTACAAATCATGCTCTCGCGACAATTCAGCCGCGCCGCGCGTGGTCCACAGCCTTTGAGCAGTCCGTGCGGTCAACGAATTAACGATACTTATATCGTTCGAAAATTTTACGCCATTGAGGAAGGAGTTTAGTTCGTAGCCTACCGAAATTCATCACTTTGAAATGAAAATGAACTTAAAAATTAGAAGTTGCATAAAGAAGTGAGGACGAACTGCAGTTATACGTAAACTGTTCACGAAAATGTGTGCTTCATCGCATTTCAGATATCAACGATTGCGTTCCAAATCCATGCAAGTGGGGAACTTGCGAAGACGCGTACATGGACTACAATTGTACATGTGTGCCTGGCGCAACTGGAAAGAATTGTAGTATCGGTAGGTTCTTCCCGTTTCACAGAATTGTTGGAATTATCATAAACTTGCACTCAGATATTCCCGACTGTGTCACTTACAACCAGACCGTCAATGGTGTTACGAAAACCTATGAAAATCGTTGCAAGACAAAAGATAAAGACGCGAAATGTGAAGATGAGCTTGCGTCGTTTTCATGCAATTGTTCATCAATGTATACTGGAGAATTTTGTGATCTCAGTAGGTCGAAGTTGCAGAACTTGATATGATTTTAAAAAGGAACAATGCGTTATATTACAGATGTAATCATCAAAGATGTGCTGTTGGCAGTATACGGTATTGTCAATTTGGAAATGATACCTGTAAGTGAAGAAAAAATATTAATTCCAGCATTTCCATATTTGCATGTCCAGGACATACGGGATTGAACAAAAAATTTTCTTCAGTCATGTTTATATCAAATAAGTTCTTCAGGTGTAGTACAACCCACCTAGTGTAAATATATCAGGTTGAACCGAAAGTTCTGTTGCACCATTTTCAAAAATCGTAAGTTCTTCCTGTCACGATAGCCTTGCATGGCAAAAATAACTAGGAAGAATAACTCAGTGCTTTTTGATGACACCTTGCTTGCTCCCCCTAGGCTCTGACTCAGAGATAAAAATGGGAAAAGGAAATCACTTCAGATTTGGAAATTTGAGCCAAGCCAGTCAAAAATTCCACAACTGTGCCATAAAATTCAGGAAGCCAGTATCCCAGACTTTTTGATCTCCTCTTTCTAAATGAGCAAAACTCGCGCTGGTCGATGTTCTCTGAAAAGTTATGATTATTGAGAAAAAATGGCAAAAGATCAATTTTCTTGAGAAACCGACTTTTGGCATTTTTTCTCGAAAATCATAACTTTTTTTGCTCATTTAGAAAGAGAAGATCAAAAAACTAGGTTACTGGCTTTTTTGGATTCTGCACAGTTTTGGAATTTTTAACGGGCTTGCCTCAAAAACTCGTGATTAAATTAAAGTCCTTCTCACAATTTTATCTATGCAATTAGAGCATGGAAGAGAGAAAGCAAGGTCATTAAAAAGTAGATGAGTTACTCTCCCTAATAGTATTTTTGTAATGGAAAACTATAGTGACAGGAAAGAGTTACGATTTTTTGAAAATGGTGCGACAGAACTCTCGGTTCAAAATGATGTTTGAGAATCCTGAAATAATCAAAAATTACAGATGCTGGAAGATCTGCTGAAAAACCCGTCACAGATCAAAGACATGGTTCCTTTCATCGTTGGTTTGCAAGAGGACGAAAATCGCACTTCTTTAAGTTGGGATTATTCGGATATGTTCCTCTGGGCTGCATTTGAGGAAAAAATATTAGACCTTGAGTAAGTTCCCCAGCGGCCACAGAAGAAAATTCAACTTTTGCAAAGTCATAAACTCGAATGAAACGTAAGCATTTTCACAGCAGAAGAAGATACATCGTTCTATATCGTTTCTAGGTGGCAAATTTGGTTAGTAAAATAATAGCCGAAAGTGAAACACGGTTTTTACCAAGTTCTACTTTCGTAGTCTCTCCACATCTTTATTTTACACTTCCGAAATAGTTTCTACAACAAGTGTATAGAATTTAAAAAAAAGCAAGCAGTGGATTTTCTAGCATTTTCAAGCGACTTTTCAGTATTTCTCAAATTATTTTTGGGTGTCATCAAGTTCTTTGGTCAAGCTACCTACAAATCATCAAAAGGCAAACTTGGTTGTCATTTTGTGCAGCTTTTGCTTCACCTTTTGACAGGCAATTTTTTTTCCTATTCGTGACGGCTTCGTGGAAAAATCGTCGTAAGTGTAAGTTTTAATGCTGCTCTTTAAAATTTGAAATTTAATTTTATTGAGTGGCAAAACACTTATTAACATTGTGAAATCAATGATAAATCTTAAACTTTTGGCACTTCCAAATTCTGGAGGTACTCTAGCGCATGATGAGCCATGTATGGCTTGATTTCGCAAAAGTGAATACTTTTAGGAATCTTATTTTGAAGGATATGGAAAAACTAATTGGAAATTCCAAGACGCACTGCATTGCACTTTGTCTACTCTATCCACTGTTGTCAGAGGTCCCTGAAAAATCACTGTAAAACTTTCTAGAAAACTGCTGGATTTGGATATGGAAATAGCCATAGGGTTTGAACCGGCTTCTAGTTTAGTGATCACAAAAGGAAGTAGCCCGGAAACAATGGTGCTAAAAAGAGAAAGAAAAGCTCTAGAATAATGTTTGGTGTAGCCTGGCTCTATCCTGCAAGTATCTATGATAGTTCGAATTACAGCAAGAACGGCAACGATACAGTAAAATTGCTACTAACAGTACTCGATGATATTCATAAATATGCATATGATTTCTTACATAGGCGTGATCTCCACAAGTGGAATGATGTTGTGCTCGGCAATTGCTTTACCTTCAATCATCGTGCAAGCACTCTAGATTATAATATGAGATCGTCCGGCATCCAAGGAGGTAGTAGTTCAGGAAATGAGTTTCTATCTCGTTAGAAGTCTGTTTAGGGTTGCAAGTGTTCATGAAATTGAATACGGATGAGTATCTGCCCTGGTATGATACAGCATCTATGCTTGTTTTCGTAACAAACGAAGATGAGTACGTGTTCTCAGAATCTGTACGTTATAACGCGCAGCCAGCTGGTGAAACACTGATCTTGGTTCGAAACGTGAGTATTTCGAGTGCATTATAAAATTTCGTTTTCTGAAGCTGAATTAAGATTTGCAGAAAGCATTTATAACTGCAAAATTCTGACTGTAAATGTGTCGAAAAATAACTCTAAATGATGCAGAGGGCGCGATGTTACGTTAGCGGCTGTTCGCGAATTTACTGCACTAAATTTGAGTGTGTAAAAATTATAATATTAGGTTGGCCCAAAAGTTCTTTCGCACCATTTCTAAAAATTCATAACTTCTGATTTTTTCAACCGATTTGACTGCTTTTATTTTTGTATGAAAGAGTGAGTCGTGCTCTTTATAACGACATTTTAGCTGCCTACTAATGATCATCCTTTGCATAGATAGGAGCGGTAGAAGAAATTTAGTCAAAATTTGAATTTTCTGTGTAGGGTCACAAAAAATTGGAAACTTGCCACAAAAATCGAAGCAGTCGGTATTGTAGGTTCTTTCACAAGCTCTTTCTAACAGTG
This sequence comes from Cylicocyclus nassatus, assembly GCA_958299035.1. NCBI lineage: Eukaryota > Metazoa > Nematoda > Chromadorea > Rhabditida > Strongylidae > Cylicocyclus > Cylicocyclus nassatus. Next base: position 19,645,415 of record CATQJL010000326.1, read on the forward strand.
CAAAATTTGCGCCGATCGAGCGCCTCTATGAAAAGTTATGATTCCCTGAAAAATGCCAAAATAAATCAAATTCGCCCTTTTGTATTGCTTGCGCGAAAACGTAACTTTTCATAGAGATGTTCAATCAGCGCAAACTTTGCACTGTTAGAAAAAGCTTATGAAAGAACCTACAATACCGACTGCTTCGATTTTTGTGGCAAGTTTCCGATTTTTTATGACCCTACTACACAGAAAATTCAAATTTTTACCAATTTTCTTCTACCGCTCCTATCTATGCAAAGGATGATCATTAGTAGGCAGCTAAGATGTCGTTATAAAGAGCACGACTCACTCTTTCATACAAAATAAAAGCAGTCAAATCGGTTGAAAAAATCAGAAGTTATGAATTTTTGAAAATCGCGCGAAAGAACTTTCGAGCCAACCTGATATATTTCGCTTCGGAATGCATAAGAGCTGCCTTTGTATTGTCGAAAGAACACTATCTCTTCCTCAAACAACGGTTCCTGAAGTTGTCTTAAGTGTTTGAATTTTATGCAACAGAATGTCTCTTGATCTTTTTAGCAGTCTCTGATGTGCAATAAGACTTCTATAGTTCGTCATAAAGGTTACAATCGGGTACACCTGATATCTACTGGGAATGCTCGCGCTATACTTTGGACCACACTGAATGAGCATTCGGCTGAAAAAATCAAACAGACTTTAATCAAATTTCGATTACTCTAAATTCTGAAATGCTATGTACTCCACATAAGAGTGTCCGAACATATTGTTTTTCAAATCATTCGGTTAGTCCATAAATCGTGATTTTGAAATAGACTACTCGAGTATTTAACTTCCCTTTTAATTGGATTGACATTCATAAACTAATCTAATACTCGCATGATTCTCGAATTTCCAGCAGAATGCTGATGAAGTCAGAAGATCCAGCATTTCGCCTCTTCGGTATCTCAAATGTCATAGTGTGAAAGCGAATCTCGCTCAAACTTCGCCTGTGCAGCTTCACATCTTACACACAGCTTGAATACTTCTATCTTCTGAGCTGTCGTAATCCCTTACAAATATGCTTACCGCTAACTGCAGTTCCCGACAAATTTCGCCAGAAAATGACTATAAATGTCGCTTTACACGTCTGTATACAAATGTTTGCTTTCGCGCAAATGGCTATCTCAAGAGTTTTGGATAGCATGATAGCCACTGCGCTTGTGTGTTGAAGGTTTCGGTTGCGAGGTATGAAGAGTCTGGCGTGAATTTGAGTTTTTTTTTCTTATTAACCTCGTCTGCTGTTAGGTTGTCCATTTTAGTTTACGCTGTAATAGGTCACACACTTCTTTTTCTAAATTGGCATCAGTACACCATTGGATAGAGCAAATCAAGCTCTGTAAGACTGCGTTTATGATCTTGCGCCAGCTTCGGTCCACCTTAAGTCCAAAATCAAAATCTTAAAAGATTCGGATGCCCAAAAAATGAAAATTTTTCGTATCTTAGTTCAAAAAAGTCCTATAGATCTCTCACTCGCTCACGCACATACACTCCACAAAGTGATGCTGTGCTCTTTTTACAATAACGGTTGTATACTAAAAGACTTCATAGGTACAACAGTGAATTTTTAGCTCTCTGTAGCCCTAGTTTCTGAAAAATGTTGAGTTAGGCGTGAAAAAGCCGAATGAAGAAAGCTAAAGTCGATATTTTTCGGGAACTAGAGCTTATAGAGAGCAAAAAATTTACGGTTGCACTTCTAAGGGGCTGTAGTATACAAACCTCAGTGTAAGAACAGAGCATGGCATCAACTTTGGTAAAAACATGGAAATTTTGTTTTTTTTTTTTGATTTTCAGCTAGTAAAAAAACACAGCAACAGCACATGCGAGTGTTTGATGTGGCGTGCATATGTGTGAGCGAGTGAGAGATGAAGGACTTTATGAATGAAGGCATAAAAATTTTCAATTTTCTGAGCGTTCGAAACTTTTTAGATTTTGGTTTAAAACCTGCAGTGGATCAAAGCTGGCGCAAAAGCATATATGCCATCTTATAGAGCTTACTTTGCTCTATCGAATGGTGTCCTGATGTCGATTTAAAAAAGGAAGTGTATGACTTGTTACAGCGTAAACTCAAAAATGAAAATACTAACGGGACAATCTAATAGTTCCAGAATAGGCGCGTTCATTTTTCCCTTATCTTGACTATATAATCCCACTTCTTATGGATATACTTTGCTTTATTAAACTTCAATGTGTAGCTGCAATTTCCGTGTCGTGAAAAGCATTCTTTTTCCAAGTGTCATTTGCTCAACCCGCCAACTTATGCCATGCAAATTCAACTTATTTATCAAGTGACAGTCCTGCCCTGTCATTCACAGCTGAGTTTACCTAGAAAGTCATTATTATTATTTATGCCTCATCCTATGCAAATATATAAATGCCTATAATATTCCGTAAGATTGCTCAAATTTTCAAAGATCTCATTCTTATAATATAATTGTTCATTCACTTAATCCACATTTTTGTTTTTCGAACCGTTAATTCATTGATCAAACATTTCGGATACTTTCATTGATTAACGGCTAGGTATCAGCACCACCTAGGACCTACGTAGCACTAGCACAGTAGAATCAAAATTCGGAAGATTCTTTTATTCAGTTGGTGACGAAATTGAAAAATTTGGCTACATGCAAATGATGTTGTCTCGCTTACGATATTTATTCGTTATACTGCAATCAGTCCCCAAAGTGGCTTTTGTGAAGCAATTTGGTTTTATTGAAAGCGAAGCCTTTTCTTTCATAAGAACTTGGATTAAACAACTTGATACCGTATTTGTATGACGAGAAGGTGGGATGAATGACATTCAATCAACAAACGGCAACTTTATATTATATTGACTGAAAATAATTTTGGTAGTTACGGTTTGCAAAAAATAGTAATGGGATGGTCCACTTTGCTGAAGCAGAAAAAATTTACGTAATGGCGTAGGAAAATGGAACACACAAATTTCGCCAAGCTTTCGTAATATTGTGCCCTACAAAGCCAGCTAAAATGGTATTATTTAAAATATAAAAACACTTGATTTGGTACCTCTGACCATTTGCATGGCCGAGATGATCATACGACCTGGGCTGCTTGAAAATTGAGTTCCAAGCACAAATATTAAAATGGTCCCACTTTTCTAACTAGAGGAAGTCAGGAATTGCCGATCACAATCTTTGTCATTCATTCGAAGCAGTATGTATCCAATTATCAGACGCCTGCCTCATCCAACACGAAAACGACGAGGAAGTTAAAGAAATGACTTTTTGAAAGCTAGATATATATCACTATTTTAACAGTCTGAATGAGTTGTATGTGACAGTGAGGACTAACTCGTTTAACCTAATATCTCCCGACAACTTTTCTAACCTAGAAGTGTATGACCATTGCTGCAGCCATCGGTAGATAAAATAGGATCTGATCGATGATTGCGTCGTCAATTAGTGAAAAAAACGTAATAGTGTCCCCAATTGATTCGATGGGTGCAGTGTTAGTGAACAGCCAGCTGTCCCACTTGTGAGCGAAAAAAACAGCACCTTTTTCCTTCAACTTGCACTGGCTAAGCCACATGAACTTCGCATGTCCATGGTCAGCGAGCTGCTTGAAGTGTGGTCGGCTGTAAAGGCCTCATCTGAATTCGCAAGAAGCGCTCAAGATCATGATTCCAATTATAAAATTTTAGATTTGTCCAAAAAATTGTAGTTTCATTCCAATTCTACGAGATCCAATGGTTCAACATACTAGGCAGTGAAGATCATGCATTTTTCAAAAGTGTATGTAAAAAAAATCTATTTTGGCACGTCACGGCGATACGGACTCATAGGTAAAAACACGTCGCATTTTCTTAACTGTAGTCTTAAAATATTACAAAACCAGGAAATCAAGTATGAGGTTTGATTGTGGTCATGCGATGCGTCTACACGATTTCTAAGAGAGGAAATCGTGTAGATGATTTTGTATTTATGACTAGTTATTCTAGATTCGACTCAACACACTAACTTTGCTCCCACTAATAAGCAATCAAAAAGGAACATTCATCATATGGCTCTTCACAAATTTTTAAAAACAAATCTTCATAGTTTTGGGTACGAAGTGATAACCTAATGAATTGTGTTTGCCTAGCTGACTTCTAAAATCTTCATGGAACCTATATAGAATAGTAGCAATTTTACTTTTAATGCTGGTGTAATGCTTTCAGACTAAATATGGTCGCCTTGGAGGAAAATACGGGAATTGTGTACAAAAACCCTCTGAAGTGAAAGCATACTATTACGATGGAATGTACACCACTGATGTTAGCAGAAGTTACAATTCAAACCCGAAGCAGTGCCAAAATTTTTGTTTAGGGATGCCTTCGCTCCTGCTATCAAGATATGATTTACAGTTTATGCGGATGTATGGATCCACGATATCCGGTAGCACCAAACACGTCCACATGTGAACTCGTCCAAAGTGAGTAGATCGTTTAGGTTTTGAAATAAATGCCCAGTTTTGAGGACCATGTATTGACGAAGCCGTAGAAGTTAGTGGAGATCCATCGGAGTGGGAATCGTGCAAGTGTCCGTTGCCTTGCCACAATCAACAGTATTCTGTGGAATGGCATCGTACAAAATCGCCTTTGGTAGTAAGTTTTTAGGGTTATAAATAAGGATGAAAAAATGCTGAGGTCTCCTTATCGCGAAAAATTTTGTCGTCCAAAAGCACTCCTTCTTTTCTTTGGGTAGAGCCAACACGACGAAAAGATGTCCTTAGATTAAGCCAATTTACATTCCAACAATGTTTTTTTTTCAGCCGACGAGTTGTTCCCAATATTCTGGTCTGAATAGCGACAAATGTAGAGGAGAATATGAAGATAGTGCACTCATCACTGTAACTTTGCCCCGGCTAGAATATCAGGTTTTTGCAGAAGTTCCTGATATGGACGTAAGTTTGAACAAGATAAATCTTCGCCTGATAAATCCCTCCCTTTCAGATCAACCGTTTCATATCCAACCTGGGAGGACTGCTGGGTGTTCTCATGGGAGTTTGCATTCTCTCGTTCATAGAAGTGGCTGTACTGGCCTTCCATTTAATTGTGATTTTGTGCTCGAAGAAATGATCTCGAAGTACCCAGTATAGTGCACAACGAATCACTTTCTGTATTTGACAAGAAATTTTTGAATGGAAACTATACATTTGAGCAAGCAATATAACAAGGACAGCGAACAAGACGCTAACAAATAGATGAAAGAGAAACAATAGCAAACTCGCATCACGCGGAAATGGGGGGGGGGGGGGGGGGGGGACAGAAAGCCTCGTACGCGAAAAGGTTTGCTCGAAATCAACAACAAGGCAACAGGACGTACGGAAAGCATGACAACGCACCACTAGGTTATTCGAAGGCAAAACAAGTATGATACTAGAACAGAACTCCATTATAGGTGATATACCCGATCCCTGACGAATAAGTGTAGAGTACCCTTGGACAAATTCAACAAAGACAGTCAATCCATAGAATTTTGTGCAAAGAGAGACAGGCAAGCCGATAGTCGGCATAAGATTGAAATACTATGAGTATGAAAAATATCCTATAGGAAAATGACTTCTCAAACTGAGCCGATTAAGCTTCGGAATGGATGTACAATTGTAAAAATTTCGAGTAAGTGACGAAGTTAGAATGACCACCCATGGTCATTTTCTATTATGATCAATTATTCTGTTTGTCACCCTCCTTCTTGTCACCCGTTTCCTCTTCGCTTTTCTCTTCCTCCTCAGCATTGCCTTCAGGAATATTCGCGTTGTGATACTCCGTTAACAGAATGCGCTCAACCGGTTTTTGTTTGAAACAGTCCAAGATGAATTCCATCACTCAAAAAAATGATGATTAGCGGCACAAGAGTGAAGGCAGAGGTGGATAGCCTACGTTTTCCTAGTCTCCTTTCAACTGCAGCATAGTGCTTGTACGCTAAAATCGGGGCAACAGGATCCTTGGCAAGGGAGCTAAATATAGAATTCTATCAGCTGCATTGCGACACATTGGGATTTTTTTGTCTCACAAAATTAGTTCCATCAAAACCTACGCATGGAGGGCTCTGGTTAAAGCTTGTGGTTTGGAATAGAATTGCAACAAGGTGTTTAAGGTCGACGGCCTTATTACACAGCACTGACGCAAAGGTAGAATGATGTCATCGTCATCGATATCCGTTCTTCCGAACCTGAATCACTGCGGTTTAGTTTGAGAATGCAGATGTCCAGACGCATGACCTGCGTCCACAACATATTCTTTAAAGGTTAACGAGATCTACGCTTATGAGAAAAAGTCTTTCACTCACGCTCGCCCATTATCCAAGTGAAGAGCGTAAGAGGGCAGATTCTCGAAAACGGCGAACGATTCGTAATGATGGCGATCCTGATTACCTGGAATATTCAATGGTTTTTATTGTTATTTTGAGATCGTGTACACAAAATGTATGTGGGTGTAGAGGGCAGCAAAAATAAGCACTTTCATCTCTTTTACAAAGAGTCTCTGACAAAGAGCACAAATTAAGATCACACAACAGGGACTATGAAAGCGAAATTTTTAGCTTTTCCTACAACTGTTGAACCAAATAGATGTTCTAGAATCAAAGACAGATAACACTGAAACAAAAAGTAAATGTTTCCGTTATGCCATACCACCATATACCGTACACAGAGTTTAAGTTTCAGAAGTTCACATTTCGAAAAAGAGGTACCAGGAGCCACAAAATTCGTACATATGCCGATAGAATAGCAGCAAATTCAGCCTTGATACTAGCAATCAAAGACTTCATTACCTATTAGATAGTCTAGTATGTGAAGATCGACGAGATCCAAGAGCTTTCGACCGTGAGCATACTGTTTCTTCACTTTCACTTTATCTGTGCAGTAGTTCATATTCGACTGCCACTCAGCGACTTGATTCTTTTTCGAGTAGGTTCTGGAACGAAGTGATTGAATTCTGCTTGAGATCTACGCCAGCAAATCTCTATCTCATATTCTGAAATATAGTTACATTTGACTGATTGTCTTGTAATTAAATGCACATTCGAGGTATCGAGAATACAGTTATCATACTTTGCTCTCATAGATGTTCTGAAAGAATTTTCTCGCTTAGATTTCGCAGCAAAATTCATTAAGAGCAATCTACATAGCAAGTACAAGTAGGAGTGACAAGACGTGCAACACGAACGGAACAAAAAATGAACTATAAAATAGTGTAAAATTCGAACTCTATTGTTATTTGTACATTACCTCATGAACTGAATTTCAATGACGTTGGTTAAAGTTAGAAAGGATTTTTTGCAATTTCTCAACCCTCTCCCTCCCCCCCCCCCGCGTGTTTCAGTTCTTAGAATTCCTTTCAAACAAGTGAGCTTTATCGACCAGTGCAAAATTTGAACCACTATTGTTATTTGAAACTATTTGATGAGCATTAGATTTCAACGACGTTGGCTAGAGCGAGAAAGGACATTCTGCAAATTTTTTATCCTCCCCCCCCCCCACCGCCGAATTCTTGGTATCCCCTTCGAATACGAGGTTCGAGAATTTCTTTGCTGCATGCTGCACCAGCATCTGCTGCTGAGATTGTGTTTACATTCAACATTTCATTGTTCAGCAACCCCGACATAATAAGCCATAGCGACGACATTTTCGCTCATTCTTTCTACACACTTTGCACATGGAAAATGACGTTTTATTGTTTGCACGTCTTCTTTATAACGTCATTTGAAAAAACAATCTTTGGCTCAGCGCTGTTGCGTAGATGATTTACATTTATTTTAGTGCAAAACTAACGATTACATTGCTTTATATTGTTTGAAGCAGCGTGGGATGTACAAGTTAAAATACAATTGGAAAAATGGCAAGTTGCCGGTCGAAGTGATTATCATCGCACAACCAACTTTCATTGTACATGTAAGGGAAGGACTGATTGTTGCACAAATTTTGAGTCCATTAGATGCGTCCTCTCGAGGCTGATATTTAAAGGCATTCAGCAAAAAGTGGCTTGACCAGGATCTCGACTTGCATACCCTTGCATTCCGTCTCGAAAAAGGTGCGGCGCACTTTGGATTGAACCAGTGAAACCACCTGCCCCGATGTGTACCGACTAAACCTGTTGTAAGTCCTTAGTGCAGGTGTACTATATCGCAACATGGGTGGGCTGTGTAACGGTCCAGACCTGACCTCGAAAAACAATTCCGGAGCACTAATCTCTAGGAAAAAACAGTGATATTGCGATTATACGGATAAAGTATATTTGGGACCACTTTTTCCTATTCTATCTGATTTAAAAGAAGATTATGGTAGTTGTGAACTGTGTGCAGAGTCGCTATTCCTGAATTGTACCCTACGATTGACGAGTGCCCTCTCCTTCATCACCCGCATACGCTGAGCGCTTTGTTTCGAACCTAATTTCGCGCTTGCCATTAATTTTGCAATGATAAATGAGGTCGCCACATAGTGCATTCTTCTGGCTCAGATCATTCTTGCAACAAAGACGACCATTTCCTCACTTTGAGCAAAAGTACTATCTCGAGAGTATCTTTGCTTTTAATATAGAACTTCAAAAATGTGAAAGTTCGGGAGTCTTCAGAATTTACACCTTCACCAATGCCACGGCATTTTCTTCGATTCGCTAATGGTACACAATTATTTGAAACGGGATTTTACTTGCCAAACGTTCTAGTTCAGTGAAATATCAATGAGAGCGAAAAACTACAATTAACATACAACCGACGATTAACAGTTACGTGTAAAATTTCTCATTTTTCACTTTTGCGGTCACTTGCTGATTCAGAGAGCAGCCATTTTTACATCCTAGGGGGAATACCATGAATCCGGACAAAAGGAAATACATTTATATGTTGCTGAATTTTTGAGAAATCTTCTGAATGTTCTTTTTAAGAGATTTCCTGGCAAAATCTTTGCAGGGCTGCTAACATTACAACGTAATGTTTGGTCGGCAACTTCAATGAAATGTGAGAACCTGGGCATAGATTCAGGCCATTCTCGTTTCCATTTTGATTAAGAATGACGACATGCAATTCGTTGCGAAAAGTAAGATTTGCACGAACCTCCTGTATGGACTGCGATTATGTCTTCGTGGAACGACCGATTCGTCTGGGAGAAAAACTTGAACAGAGCCCTCCTTGAGATCAGGTAAACCACAGATTGCGTGGGTCGTGTCACAATAGTAGTCACATCGCGAGACAAAGCAGTGGTTTTTCGCTGAACATGCTGGATTTTTTCGGGAGAAATCAGAACTGTTTGGGGACAAATTTCTTGAGATTTTTTCAGCTCGCAACGTTTTTTGCTTCCATGCACAGCTGTGCGAACAACATCTCACTAATGACTGCCAGCTGGGCTAGCACAGTTTGTACAACCATGATGGATCAGACCAGATTACAGCACATTGCAGAGTTGCTTTTCCGCAATAAATCACTCACCAGGTGATATAAAGAATGTCTTCTTCAGTTTCTTCTCCGCCTTTTCGTACAGTTCAGACGTCATGTTCACGATTCTTCCCACGGTTGGAACGGCACGCCGAAAGCCAAGAACCCTTGAAGGAACTAAACTAGGGTCATTCATGCATTTCTTTCGTTACTATGAGGTCGCGCACCTGTCCAGATGGAAGGTGGCTATCTCAGCGTTGTGGCGCTCGAAGTCGCTGAAGTAGAAGTGATTCGGATCCGACTCATAATCGCGGCCAAACCTGAAAAACATCCTTTTTCGCTGTAATCTAAACCTATTAGTATGTTCGTTGGGAGATGCAAGAACATGATTTACCGACCTCATAGGCTTGAAAACTGCTTGTTTGTCGTTGTCGAAGGTGAACACAAGTTTTGCCTAGAACAGAACTAGTCTTGGATGCCTAAAGAGCTCACTGGATAGTCGACTAACCTGAGTTCCTCCATCCATGATGTGGACAGCTTTGATGGTGGCACTGTTCAAATCCGCCAAAAGATCGTCTACAGTTTGGTCATTGTTATACACGCTACACGTCCCAATTTGAGCATAAAATTTTTCCCAAGAATCTCGTGTCGGAACAGATTTTCTGAAAGTACTCTCCGTTACTTTACATAATTAATCCAAAAAATGCTAACGAACTGCTTTGTTTTCATCCAGTACTCAGCTAATGTGGTATTCTCGTGACACTCTGACGCAGCCATCGCTACGAGATCCCTTCCATTCAGGAAATTGTGCAGTTTGTTCAGCACAATTCGATTGACGTACGCCGGAAAGTCTGCAAATAAATGCCTGTAATATCGCTGCTCAGTGCCTCTCATAAGAATGCGCTGCGCTTTGCACGATCGTCGCGCGCACATTTGTAGTATTCGAGCTATTTCTGGGAGCTTAAACAGATGGCCCAAAAGACTACTTTGTTGCCTAATGTATTGGTAAAAGAAAGAGAAGTCACTCAACAAAAGGATCGTCTGCTGTGTCTTTGTGGATGAGACTCGGAGGGTTTGGCTGTTTTTGGAACGACATCTGCGGTCCGGCTCGAGCAGCCCGGATGGCCGCGTCTCTGCTGATGGAAGCCCTCTGCGACTGCAGCTCACTCGACTTCGGCGATTCATCCCACTCTCCTTAAACTCCTTGCATTATTCCACTGTATTGCCAAATACCGTTCCTATTTTCCATCTTTCATAACGGGCCTCACGCTTATTTTGCGCAGCGATTTCTGTTCGAGAATGCACCCTCAAAGCAGTATTTCGAATTAAGCATACGTAGTCTGTGTAAACACGATTGAGGACTGTGCGCAGCCAATGAAAAGAGCGAGCAAATGATTTCCACACTTAATCCACAACGCGTTGAATTTTGAATGGTGAATGGAGAGAAAAAAAACGCCGCAACGGTTCTCACGACAAGTCTGATTATGTTTTTTTGGAATACATACTGGAAAAATACGATGATTGTGATGAACTCACGTCCAAAGTTGTCACGAGGAAGTGAAAGAAGCACGAGGGTAGCGCCAAATGCACCGAAGGCAAAGGTGAATATTCGTCTAATGTTGCAGCGCATTCGGCAGCTATCACATCGCTTTTGTTGGGATCTTCCCTGCAAAGAAAAGACGAGAAAATTTTCCGTTTGAGCAGAGCAAAGGAAATATGCACGATGTGATCAATCATGAGGATAGGTTGTTTGCTTGGTACAGAACTACGGGCAAAAGTTGGGTTGAATTCAAAAACCGGTAAGGAAAACAAGAGCTGATTGAGGGGAGCAAACAAAACCTCGTGTCAGAGCAGTTCAGGACCGGGTAGCGTTCAGAGATAAGAACGCAAGGCTTCTCATTGCCCTTGGAATGTTAGGGATGTCAGAAGAGGATGCATCAAACCGCAGGAAATGTCAGCGTCACAACAAAACAAAAGCGAAACGATGAACAAGATACGCAAACTTACAGTCATGTTCAAATGTTCTTTGTGCTCCGTTCTTGATTTGTGGCTGTGAAACAAAACTCGGAAAAGTTGTCAGTTGTAGCCAAAATAAGTAGAAGTACACAAACAGGGATAAACAAATCAAGAGACGTGGTATGTCCACGAGGTATCATCTGTCTGAACAAACATGGCCCCGAGTGGCAAGTTCAATTGATTGCCGTCCATTGTAAACCGAGAACAAACGCAGTTGAGGAAAGGTGACTTAAGTCGGTTATGTGCATCGGAAGCTTGTTGAACGCTTGCTTTTCACGACGAATTAGCGAAGATCGCACAATAGCGATTGTCAAGTGGCCGCTTCGAGAATCAGAGGATAGCATAAGGACTTAAGTTGCGTGGCTGCGACAGCAAAAAAAACAATGCAATTCCTAGTTAATACTCAATGAACAAACGATATATTACTGTGCCCTGCGGTTCATGGCTCTTTCACGCTCTGCCTACGAGGAGAGAACACTCTAAAGTATTAGATACATAGCCCATTAATGGGAATGGAGTCGGGGAGGAGAGAAAACAAGAAAAAACAAGCTGTCGTTATTCTAGTCTGGGGTGGCTTATGGTCTGAGAAATCTGCCAAAAAACTACGTGCATAGTTAGTCTGTTGCAGATTTAAGGCAAAACAAGATAGTAACGTGCACTTCAAGGCTGGGTTCTTTCGGATCAAGTGGTATAGCATGAAAGAAATGAGAGAGAATGAATGAAGAGTCGGTTGTTGTACGAATGATACGGCATGTATTCACCGCTGACCCAAACTGGTCCTGTTAGCGTCAACGCACTGTCGGTGGGATAGCCGAGGAAATAAGTGACAGGCCAATCGCAGATATAAATCTCGCAATGAATTAGAGAACTGATTTCCTGCTGCCCGCTAATTGAGCGTAAACCAATCATTTCGAGATGCAAAAACGAGTGACGACAGATATCAGAGCAAAGTATCAAAATCTGTAGATCCATCGCAAAAGACTCTGCAATGACTCGAAAGTGATTGCGCCTTGGGAATTTTCAGAAAAAGAACGACTGGCGAGTCCGACAATGGGGAGCGACGTGAAAAGAGGCGCTTACACTTACCTGTACTGCGAGCATCGATTGAGATTATGTAGAAAATTGGTTTAGATAGCCGTAGTGTGATCCTACTGGGTATGACCAGCAGATTAATCTTTTCGCTAGCATCAATCTTGGCTGTCAAGTTAAGGACAGTGACATTTATTCTCCTTATGGACAGGTTGGCTCAAAACATAATGCGTAATGAATGATTTCTTTACACCAAATGAATGAGCTATTCTAAGCTGTGCGTTTACTTAGCAATATGTTAACGACATACAGATGACCCAAAGTGATGTGCACCTTTGCGGTGTGCCAATGCGCTTGTATAAGAAGAATTCAAAAATTTTATTGCCTAGCAAATCGTTGAAAGGTCTGAACGCGCTACCTTTATAGTTATCCAGTGAGTTTGAACAGTTGCACATTGTATTTTGATTGAACTTGTGATGCTTTGTCAACAGAAACATGTGTACTCAGGAGAGACGAATATGTAGTGGCAGAGCGAAGATAATAGGAGGCGAAACAGAACGCAGAAGCATGGATTTCGAGTAAGACAAGGTTTGCCATTAGCAGAAAAAGAAAAGGGCATGCGAATTTACGAATGTAAACGAGGGCCGCAAGGGAGTAGTATGACACTAATCATGGTAGAGTGACTAAAAGAATAGAGGATGTTGCTGCTGCTTTCTTAGCCAGCGATACCATGGAGATGAAGCGGACCGATAAAAATTATGCGAGGTAGCAGCGCTAATCTAAGCGAAGGCGAACGTGGTAGGATTTGCCGGATAAAGATAAGCCGATCTCTCACTGATGAGACAACAAGCGCATGCCAAGATACGCGCCGAGGGTCAGTGCGGGACATATTGCAGTTGTCGGAGATGAATAATTCATGGACTGACAGCATAACATAACACAAATTAACGCTCTAGACCAGTTTTTGCAAGTGAGTCATCGCAATTTGCGATAATATCGCGTTGACACCCGGTTAAATTCTGCAAGTTATACAAAATCAAGGTCCATAATAGCTTTGTGCGCTCTCCGTAGTCTAAGATGGTGAATGAACTGAACGGCGACCTTTGCCAAGCATCGCAAAAATAAGTTTCCTCCATTTCGAAGGTGGTTTGCGCTCTTTCAATTCTAAGTGGTCTGATGCAGAATATATTTCTAATCGATGCAAATTGCCAATCATTATCCGAGTTAGGGCCCTTGAAGTGCGATGCGATCGCACATATACAAAGCGAGTGCCTCGACGCGCAGTACGACTATGTCAACAGATCCAGTTGAACTCGACGAAAGCGATCGGAATCGCTGACAGAAGTAAAGCCAAACAATCACTAGGCAGGGCGACAGCGGACGGAGCAAGGATGTCGGCTGAAGGTGGTTTTGTGAATGTTGCTACTCACTTGAAGGGGTGCGGTGGTCGCTTAAAGTGGGACGAAATCGCGCCGTTCTATCAGTTCGAATCGCGGACTCGACGACGGCGAAAAAACGGTCAATTGAGCGCAAATGTTACGCGCCGTCACTGCTAAGGTACAAGCTGATTCTGACCTTAGAAGGCGCGGAGATCTGGAGGAATTTAGTACAATACATAGTGCTGAAGACGCAGCTAAGTGCAGTCTTGGTAGATAGAGATTCGAACGCAGAGCGGCACATGTTTTGTGTGGCAGCTGCTTCTCGGCTCTAGAGCCTTCGACGTCTTGAATCATTCTTTAGTTCTTCTCCTTCTTTGTCTGTTTGGTTCAAAAGGGTCGTTGCGAGAATTGAGTGAGAAACATCAAGTGCTGTGCTTCCAAGAATGATTATTGTCTATACGAGTCCATATTCGAGGCGATTTGAGACTCAAGCTTGGCAAGTACCCCTAATCGTGCATACAATATTTAGTGCAGTAGAAGAGGATATAGCAAGCTTGTTCGCAGCTACTGCGGCTCATACATCTGCTTGTGAAAATGCATAAGGGCAGTGCTATTAAGGCTAAGAGGCAGCAGAAAAAAGGATTATTGCGATGAGTGCGGTGTTATTCTTTGCGATGACGTGCCAACCTGTCCACGGCTTCTGAAATCTGAGAACAGTGTGTGGCTTCAACATCGAAAGAAAGTGCCAGACAAGTTGACGCAAGAGGAAGCATTAAGCAGAAATCATCGAAGCAGGTTAGCGATACGCGTCAGAGATCAGTCGAATTTGTCAATCATATTAACTGCTCTTTTCGCAAAGCTGTGGATAGACCGGATGTAGTCTAACGTTTTAACTGGGAGGATCTGATATTCGAAGTAACATAACCAAAGCTTCTCGGCAGAAACTACCCGGCTCTCAAAATGTTACTTATTCCTCCCATCTCACGTATACCTTTCCAAGCTGTAGATGATAGCATTAGCAAAAAGAAAACTCAAGAGTGAATAAATTCTCCGCATGAAAGATATATGATATAATTCCATGTCACAGCAGAAATGTTCCAAAAATGCTATAAGAAACGTTGCTCTTGGAAAGCATTGTTTGTTAGTATGACTAAGAGATTAATGGCGTGACGTAGTTTGATCATTCGAACCGGCATTCACTAAACATATAAGAGCAACAGCAAAATGCTATTCGTTAGCAGAATGTCGAATTCAAAGAGCACAATGTAGAGAAATTGAGAGCATAAGCGTGCAATCAACCTTTTGACTAATAGGACGCGAACAAAAACATTTTCAATTTTGTTCTTTCGGGCATTTTCAAAGCGAAGCGGCCTACTATCATTTACAATATATCAGACTGATTAATTCGTACTCTATTGCAAGTGCGTCTTACCCATAAATGACCTTTCTTGTAGAAGGTTAAGCAGCTGGTTTTTTGACGGCATTCTGCGAAAATTCTAGTGTCACACATTGTTTTGTGATCTTTATTTTACGGATCTCTTGAAAATCGGACAGAACCTCGTACTTTTGAAGACAAATAAAAACATCAAGATTGTTCTGCTGAACAAAACAAGATCAGGTTTATCAAGAGTCTCTTTAAGATCAAAAGTTACTTTTGTGCTTCGGCGAGGCTTTAGTAAAGAATGAACTGCAATTTGCAACTCATTTAATAAACCAAGACGTATTAGCAGAAAAAATCAGCTCTGCAGTGCTCATGCATGGTTTCAGCGTTTACGACTTACTGCGAGAATACACTACTCTCATTTTCAGCTGTATTCTTATCAGAGAAGGTCATGGATTGCTATTTAATGCTTCATATTGTACATAATGCTTGAGTCCTACGCCATTGTAGAAGTACTAATATTCAACATAAAACAGACACTAACTGAAGATAAGGAAATTACGCGCAGAAACAGGTTCACGTACATGTGTACACATAGCAAAAGAAAGAAATTTCGGTTAGGAATGTCGTAGCAGAACATAAGATGGGCTATGTCCAGAAGTAGTCTTCGATAAAATGGGATAAACAAGATTAGCAAGCGAACCGGATTTGCAATACAAAAAGTAAACGTGTGAAGAGCGCTATTTTACATTATATGCAAGAATAGATGCTTATCATAGCAGGTCTGTGGTAGCCGACAATGAAGACAAGGCTAGATTAATCTCCGAACAGTTGTCGCTTTTACATCTTGACAACGTAGATTGAAACGAATAATGTAGGGATGAAGACTGCTTTTATGCTTGAATAAAAGAAGTCGTAGTTTATATCAAAAGTGTAGAATCAATACTAATCGTTGAACTGTTTATATCTTAAAAAAGACGTTAGCCTGCAAAGCTAAACCCAAGGCTTTGAGAAAGTACAAATTGTTTGAAGCATAGCTGTGGTGGTGCAGGTTATTTACAACGGTGGAGGAGAGATATGTAGATTTAGGAGAGTTACGAATGGCTAAAGTAAATGATGAAGGTGAGGCGATAGTGATTCGATCAGCCTGATGCACACACCAATAATAGGGTGTGTGTATCAGGCTGATCGAATTAGCACCTGTTACCAATTTATCATTGTCATTCTAGCACAAAAACGTTGATCTTAGTCGCGCCGGGTGAAATGTTTCCTATCCTGTAGTTGGCAAGAATTTGGCTCTGCAACCAAGTCCTTTGATAAGGGTTATAATGGTAGTATTTGTGGGTGTCTGGCTCCAACCACCCGAGTAAATGGTCCCACAAGAATTGAAGGTCCAGTCCGGAAATCCATATAGCCGAGGGTATCACGCGAAATCAGTGTGGTTGGCCGGGCATTGATCGCCGTGCGGGCAGATCAGGTGTGACGCGGCCGGTTCAAGGCGAAGCGATCACGGCGAAAACTGGTAATCGTGTCAGTTAACCCGGCGATTGTGCTCGTTACATAAAATAGCGGTACGATGAAGTGCACGCTCTATGATGAACGTACGCTCTACGACGACGATATCGAAAAGGCGCGTAACGCTGAGTGAATGATTCGCAACCGAATTGCGGCAACATATAGTCGGAGGAATTAGCAAGTGTGAGCGAACTAAGTAAACAACTACAAAGTCAGTTCGCCCCATACGTCCAGCTGTCCAAATTTTTTCAGCTATGTCTATGGTGTTTGGAATTCTACAAGTCAATACTTTAAAAATAGCAGACGTTGTACTGAGGGCATACCGAAGCTGAGGAAACAAGATTGAAAATAATAGGAATATGCCAGATGCCTGCTGAATACAGTCATAACAGTGCTTAAACATTATTCAGATGATTGTTGGCGCGGGAGGTATATTTGCCAAGCATTTTGACCTTTTTGCCACGAATCGGTTTATTCAGGAGAGAGACGTCCGCACTTACGCGCTGATTCTACCGTAGTTAGCTTTGCGAAGCCCTGGTGCACTGCGACAAAATTTGATGTAGAACTGCTGTCATTTGAAGAGTCATAAGGTTTCATTCACATCCAAGCTTCAAAAGCATTAGCCAAATCAGACCTTGTAGCCCATTTACAAAATGCTTATATATTGTATTATACAAGTCACCTTCGATTTGATGATCATTAATGCCTTAGAAGTTCGCTTTGAAGTACATGGTGATCCATTCCATTAAGTTGTGTGTAATGAGTTCTATAGCATTTTTTGATTTAGTTTTTTCTTTACACTTTGTGCTGTAATTGATAAAGCGTGATTATGCATTTGAAATTAGTCTCGTCTATCAAATTCCCATATCGTTTTCTCACTTTGTTAAAATCTAGAAATTTTCGGCTTCAAAACTAGATATTCAAAGAATCAAGAACATGTTTGACAACTACATTACTTTCCCTTTCATGTAAATCAAGCTTACGAGGAAATGCTTAAAACTTTCAAAGCCATTCCAAACATGCCGTGCATCATCGCCATCGTCTTGAAACACTGAGTAAATATATGTTTTTTATCTGCCGAGCGACTATCTCAGAGAAGTTATGAGGGTTCAAATATGAGATATTTTTCGAGTTTCGACAAATATAACTCCTTGAAAGGCAGCCTGATGGAGCGGATTCACAATGGCTATGGTTATTTTAGTTACAGCAAGAAGCAGATTCACCAAAAGCCTGAAAAAGTGTTTTTGAAACCTATTTCTATATTGGAACATGCGCCACAGAACACTTGACAAATCGCACATATAAACGCTCATAACTCCTCCAAGATATCGCTTGGCAGATATAAACATATATTCGTGATTAGCGTTCCAAGACGAGTCCGATGATATACAACGTCTTTGGTATGGCTAGGTTGAGTTCTGACCACTTTCCTGCTTAGATAACAGTTCGAGTAATCTGCCACGTGCTCAGGCGAAAGTGTCGATTTTGAAAAGCTATGAAATCACAAAATCATCGAACATATGGTAATTATATTCTAACTTCTCATTTGTTTCATTGTATGGGACATCTATTAAAATTTATTTTCGCGGAACATACAACTCATGTACACAAAATGACAAGAGAAGACTTTAGCTAAGCCAAATCTTGAAATAACTGCATTAGATGGTGGTGAAAGGTAGAGAGCAAGCATTAGAAGTGACGGTACCCATATAGTGTGTTGTTCTCTTTGTGTTAAAGTGATCAAATAAATCTACCAATAAAACGGGAAAACTGAAAGGCAATAGAGATGGCGAAAATGGATTTTTTGCCTCAAATTTTTCATTATGAAGCTATGAATTTTTTTGAAATCTACTGAATTAGCGTATGATGCAAAGAATTTTGTAGAGCAGATTGAAAGCTCTCGCACGCGCAAATGCATTTTGTCAACTCCTTCACAAAGTAATAAGAAAAAAAACTAAAACAAAAAATGCAACAGAACTTATTATGCAACCTAATACGAAAGAAAAAAATCTATCAAAAACATACAATTCTCCTCATAGATGCAAAATAAGGAGCCGTTTGAAAACAGACATCAACCATGCACACCTTTACAGAAACTTTGAGATCACTGCGAAATCTGCGCGTGTTCGACAGGCGGCGCGTAATTTGCATTTTGCATGACGGCCGTTTTCCCAGTGATTGGCAACGTCTAAATGAGTTACGATAGGCGGGCAAGACTCGCGTGCTTTGTTTTATGCCTTTGCATAGTAGGCTCAGAACTCAAGAAATAGAAATTTCTAATGCACCATTGAAGCTGTTAATCCCGTCGAAATGAATGAGAATGGAACAGGAGCGAAAGCTCACAAAACACGTTTCGAAAAGACAACCTAGTAAAGGGAGAGAAAAGGAGGAATCGTGTTTACGAGTAAGATGTATGATTCCTAGCCACGCTCATAGGATTTTCATGAGAAAGTGCTTCCAAATATATGTACGTCATAATTGCTACATGGAATCGGACAAGTAATAATCTGCATAGCTGTAGCGTATCTAATATAGTGCGATTCTATTTATTATTTCGCACACGCTCTAACGAATTTGAATACGCTTGCGTTGATGCTCGTAGAAATAGAAATTGTACGATTTCCGCTTTCACGACATGCCTAAGATAAGC
The DNA here is from genome assembly GCA_958299035.1 of Cylicocyclus nassatus. Taxonomy (NCBI): domain Eukaryota; kingdom Metazoa; phylum Nematoda; class Chromadorea; order Rhabditida; family Strongylidae; genus Cylicocyclus; species Cylicocyclus nassatus. The sequence continues at coordinate 19,664,795 of CATQJL010000326.1, forward strand.
GGCTGAAATATTAGATTGTTGAGAAATGGCGAAAGAAGCGCCAATCGTTCTATTTCCTGAAACATAAAATGGATGAAGTAAAGAAAAGATTTAGGGTTACAACTGTCAATATTATCTAATTACATACAGTAAAATACCAACTGATGAGACCGAATCAGCTAGAAAATGCAGCACGCACTTCAGATGTTATCGACAACACAGGAGCTACTGGAGCAAAACTCAGAATCATTAAAAAGATGGGGTCTATTGATGCTTCGCTGCGTTTGACCAAGGTTTGATGAGTATTTTTTCTGACAAATGGCGCTCACAAAGAGAGGAGATGGAAATCTGTGCATAGATGGCATTGTTTGACTCCAAATCCAAACAGAAAAAAAATGTTATTTGATGGAGATAATTCGCTCCCAACGGTTTGCAGATCTTAACGCTATAGCCGAGAAAATCCTAACCCTTTGGTGACATCTTTAGCAAGGAGTTCGAACTCGGCCAAAATCATTCGATTGGGCCAGTGCTGAATACTTTGCAGTAACTCTTCTCGAACCTTTTTATTTGCCAGCGGCAAGGTAAAAATAGAAAACAAATAATTTGAACACAGGCTGACAATTCAACTCCATACAGAGTTCAAAGAAAAGCACCAGTACGTCTTTATTCTAATGTGGACGACAAAGCTTTGTAGAGAGTGAAACATTATAGCGACAAGACCGATCGCTTTGATTGTATCTAAGACAGCCTTGCGATCATAATATGTGAACAGACTTCCGCGAATAGTAGACGGCTAAAAACCCATTAGCCCCTTGCTAATGAAAACTGGGAAACATCTTTGCACCCATTTTCTTGAAGAAAAAAAAGAAGGTTGGATTAAGAGCATGCTGAAAGCAAGTTCCGGGGTAGGAAACAAGGTGCTGGTTTCTTGTAGATGTTATGTTCAGCCTTTGCATGAGATAACAGCATCGCAAAGGCATTAGTGATAGCTGCCGGATCTCAGCGTCACATATTCCAGCAGGCTTTATGTGGTAAGAAGAGAAAGTTTTGCATAATTCAATGTCGCCTGTTTATTAATGGTCATTGATGGGGGGAGTGATTTTATGCAATGAGACTCAAGATGCATATCTGCGGCAAGGTGTCAAGTTTTGCACTATCGGGTAATGTTTGTTGTAATGGCTGTAGCTTCTTCAGATTAACCAACAGCGATGTCTGTTTAGAAATCAGGAGTACGGATGTAGAAGTGAGTACATGCGTTGTCAACAAGTGCTACACTTAATGTGTCAAAAATTCTGCTTCATTAAGTGTTAGGTTGTTCCATAGGTTTCAGCATTTTTTTAGAGATTCGTACTGTTCACACTTTCTGAGTAGACCTTGTGGTGATATTCGATACAAAAAATGGAGAAATAACGTACAGATTCGGACAAAGGTCTAGTGAAGTTAGAGCCAACATACTATATAAGCTTGAAAGAATAGTTACTCAAAGGAAAAAAAATCTGCGGAACCCCAATTGGTCTCGCATACTCGTCATATCAGGCATTTATAAACAGTTATCAGAAATTTTCTCATAGCAGAAAGCGCAAATGAGAAATATTCCGAGTATATGTACTAGAATATTTCCGGGTAATATGCCGAAGTTAATATATCGAAAACTAGAGCTTGTGAAAGTGTGGTATATGATCGCATTTTCATAGAGTTCAGTGTGAAATTCAAAAAGAAGTGAGGACAGTCCGGCAATGTTTTAGCAGAAGGATGCCATTTTTGTTTTCTCGATTTCTAGCCCTAGGAAAATCACATCGAGTGTACAAAGAAGGAGGAGTATACGCTTGAGCAATTTAAAGGTCCGCACGATTTATTAGTACCCTATTTTCAGGTGTATAAGCCGCACCCTTTTTGCTCTAAACGCGAGCAGACCCAGGCGTGCCGCCGCGCATATCTCTCGCGAAGCGGTCGCCTTATCGCATACTGCTCTCACTTAACGCGCTCCATGATGACAGTCAGTCTTTTGGCGTGTTCGCCTTTAGAGTGAAAAGGGTGCGGCTTATACACCTGAAAATAGGGTAGATAGATATTGGTTGGATAATTTCAGAATTTCGCTTATAGGTTTACGTACATCAAACTATTCTAGACTCATAACTGACAGCATGAAAGTAGGTTGCCTAGTAAATATTAGGTGGGTCCGAAAGCTAGTGCCGTTTTTAGACCTATCCTAAAATCGTTTAGAATGATGATAAACAAATTGTTCAAACAGTATCCGATGCAGAACTTCTTCCTTTCTTCAGCAGCTATGTCAGCGAAGCGGCCGTTTCGACGAGTGCTGAGATGACTGCCAAAAAATGGAACCCTTCTTTTTTACCATGTCTAAATTTCGCTAATTTTCAGAAATTTCACTTTAGTCTTTTGAAGGTGCTCTAATAACTATCTGATAGGACAAACCTTTTGCAAATCAATGTAATTTTTTTGCATTTTTCCAGCTTCGTCTCTAGAATTTTGCTGAATTATTTTACCAGAGCATTGAATTTTGAAAAAATCGCGTGACACAAAATTCCAACAAACACTGCAAAATACTCAAAATATTGAAGTTCTGAAATCAGATTATTACTAACACTAGTACTACGAATTAAATGAGCGATTATGGCGTAAAAATGCATAGGTTTTGGAATTTCGATTACAACCTTGCGCACTCGTAAAATTGGTAAATACAGCGTTGTCTGCAAGAGTCGCATGTTTTGCGAAGGAAAGGTAGCTATCAGAAAGTGCAGGAAATGATGCATCGAATAATACCTAAACTATTCAACGTCTGATGCTTTGCGAGGTTAGAATGAGCCAAATATAAAATTTGGTCACTTAAAAAAATATATTTAAGTAATTCTAGAATGCATGCCAGAGAGATGCAAAAACTTGCGATAATTTGCAAAATGTCTGCCCTATCAGGTAACTATTAGAGCAACTCCAAAAGCCTAAAATGAAAAATCTATAAATTAGCGAAACTTACACATAGCAAAAATGAAAAGTTTTAGTTTTCGACAACTATCTCGGCGCTCGTCAAAGCAGTCGCTTGGGGAACATAGCTGCTGGAAAGAGAGAAATTCTACATCGGATACTTTTTAAAAATAAGTCTATCTTCATTCTGAACGATATTACAATAGGTCTGAATAACGGCACGAACTTTCGGACCCACCTAATAATTTCGGTTGTTTTTGCGACTCCTACAGATGCTGCAGACAATAATTTGACCAATATTCGGTACCTATGGAAGAAGCACTTCAATGAGATAGAAACTTAAAATCTGTTTGAGTAGAATTTATGCTGCATTAGAAGAAATCCGCAAAGAAATAACAAGGGAAGGATACCAGGTCGCGATGGCGAACCGAAATGATATGCATATCATTAGATGCGCCTTAGTGGGCTGATCCCAAATCTACCTTTCCTATCTGCCACGAGCTTCTCGAGAAGAAGCTATGGGCGTTTAAAGATGTGAGATTGTTGGGATTTTGATGCGTAATGCGCTATATAAACTAGCTTATAAAATGATCAATTTGCATGGTCTTGAGTACATTGACTACAAGGAATGCATACATACACCGAAAACATAAGAAAGCGTCTCTGAACAAGTAGTTCTTGAAGATGCGGCACTGAATGTTTGCTAATTTTGGACATTCAAACGCCCATAGCTTCTTCGCGAGAAGCTCGTAGCAGGTAGAAAAGGTAGATTTAAGATCAGCTCATCAAAACGCACCTAAAGATATGCATATCATTTCGGTTTACCAATGCGATCTGGTATCCTTTTCTAGTGAGAAACCCTTTATTTTCCTTCATGTGCAAATACGAGAAATTTGGTTTTTTCGGTCAAAGAATTTTGAACTGTCAGAACACAATTTCTAATGGTATCCGCTAAGTAGAGAAAACTTCTCTGTATCTAAATATTAATTGTTATTTTCCACAATTATCACACCATGAAAAGGAGGCTCGGATAGTCGCAGAATTGAGCTTTTGGAATTTTCGGGCCATAACTTCCCTTACCGACAGTTGGAACTTCTGAATAGTTGATATGCAATAGAAGAACCTTTGATGTACTCATCTACATCATGTATAAAGAGCAATTAGAGAAGTTTTTATGCAGATTTTCATGCTAAAACGAAATTATTTTTTAGCCAAACTAATAGTAACACCTAAACAAATGCAAACAAACAAAAACAGATTCCGTTGTAAATTTTCCATGACTGAGCATCTAAGTATATTCCCAGTCTATCTCAATATCCGTTATCCCAAGAATTTGAACTGACAACTACTACAACCAGCAAAATTAAGTAGAACTCCAGATTTTACTTTCAAAAGAGAGGAATTGTTTCACGAATAGCTAGGGTACTGAAAAACTGATGTCTACAAGAGCAGGAGGTGCCATATACGTATGACACGTGTATGGTATCGGGGGAGGAAAGGGGGAATCTCTGAACGTATAAAGCCCTCCCCCCCCCCCCACCCCCAACTCGCCTCCTCACTCCTAAAGTATACATAACATGACTAATATGATCGCATCGAAGGGATTAAAACCGACTTTTGCGTGGTAGACAATTTTTCAGGAAGTTTACGCTAGACATAGGCATTAGCGCAGCTATTATTACTCTTCGGAGAAACTAGGCAGATCACTTGCCTGCTCCTTCATGAATCCCTCCTACGACAAATATACAGAAACAGTGAGCATTTACTTGAACGAGCACTTGTTTCTGATCTCTAGCATATAAAATGCCAGATACTGACCCGAATGCGCTAGTACCATGACGAACGACTCCACTCGACTTGATATTCAATGGAGCTGACGACGGAAATAGCTCATTGCCTTGCTTCTTGTTCGACCTCCAAGTGGGAGCTATGACATGGAACGCTAATGTATCGAACAAGTATGAGAAATGGCAAAGACTTTTTTCAGTATATACTTTTATTGTGCAAAAAGCCTCGAAACCCATAAATTATCTCTCCTTACTCTATTGTACTCATTCACAGTAGTGCTTTTATCATTGCCTCCACGTCTAAAGTTTTAAGCATTGAAAATCTAAAACCTCATTCTATGGAGTATAGGTCTGCTTCAAATGATGAAGTAATTACTCTTGTGTCTGCAGAGATATCCGTATAAGTACAAACACTTCTTACCTTGTTGCAAAGATCGATTTCCTGAGTTTGTTGAATGTTCTACCTTATTCATCTTGCAGAAGAAAACGAAACAGTGGGTACCGAAGGGAGAGGGTTGAAGCTACTTACATGGATATAAATAGTGCAAGTGACTTTATACATTCAAATGATCAAAATAATATTACAAAAGTTCAGCTTAGCCTTTAGAAAAATTTTTTCGCGGGGTGTGGTTGACACCCCTTTTTTCTGAGATTTCGGGGTTAAGGACCCGCGAAAATGCTAGAAACCACGCCAAAAAAAATTTTGGAGTTTCCTAAAAAAATTTTTGTCCCCCCGCCCCCGAACGACAATGGGTACGCCACTCAAGCGAAGGAAAATGAGATACAATTTTAGATTTGTTGCCTTCGTATCAGATAGTGTTTCACCTGTTATTGTGGCTTGTACAAGCTGCAGAAGATTCTTCACTGGATGCAAAAATTAACTCACAAGGGAAGGATGGTCGGTGGCCTTTAGAGATGGGTTGTATACCATGTTGGAGGGCATATAACACTTATTCCAATAACACAAACTCCTAATGACAAGGAACTATTCTATTAGGTAATAGGATAAAAATGTAAATAAAATAAAAAACTCCGTTTCGTTCCTACCCTTAGACGGAGTAAAGGAATTATTAATAGCCCTTCCCGGAACTCCTCAGTAAAGAAGGAGGGCAAACTAATAAGTAGATTCAAAATATACTTACCTGAATCTCTTGTGTCCGGTGATGGCGTCCTGGAAGTGGATGGGCATAAAGGGTAACAATGGCCGTTATCAGTAATTATTTCCATAAAAGAAACTCAACTAAGTTTCTATTATTGATTGTATACGCAGGTAAATGCTTTAGAGCGCGAAAGTAATCGTTTCAGTGTGTGTGTGTGTGTGTGTGTGTGTGTGTGTGTGTGTGTGTGTGTGTGTGTGTGTGTGTGTGTGTGTGTGTGTGTGTGTGTGTGTGTGTGTGTGTGTGTGTGTGTGTGTGTGTGTGTGTGTGTGTGTGTGTGTGTGTGTGTGTGTGTGTGTGTGTGTGTGTGTGTGTGTGTGTGTGTGTGTGTGTGTGTGTGTGTGTGTGTGTGTGTGTGTGTGTGTGTGTGTGTGTGTGTGTGTGTGTGTGTGTGTGTGTGTGTGTGTGTGTGTGTGTGTGTGTGTGTGTGTGTGTGTGTGTGTGTGTGTGTGTGTGTGTGTACCGTTTTGTAGAGCTGGCTTCAACTTAGATTTGCATTATAAAACAAATCACCCATCTCTCTTCATTACTGTAGGATTACGGTAGAAACTTGAAACATATGGTGTCAATATGGAAAAAGCTGCCTTTTCAAAAATTTTCAAAATAATGTGAAAACATGTGTGATAGGGTTTTTATGGACGCTGAGTTCAATGCTAAACTATTCACAAGATTACGAAGCTTTCTAAACGGTTTAATCGCACTTTTTAAGAACATTGAAAAAATGGCCGCTACCTCTTACCTGGCATAACTCTTCAATAAAGCATCATAACAAGTTGGGAGCTTTACAGTTGTAATCAGCAACTCTAATTAGCCTAGTGTAAAAGTTTTCAGGCTGTTTTGTTTCTTTTTTGAGGCAAAATATGGCCTTTCATGGCTCAAAACCCTCTTTAAAGTTTCTACCGTAATCCTACAGTAATGAAGAGAGAGGGGTGATTCGTTTTATAATGCAAATCTAAGTTGAAGCCAGCTCTACAAAACGGTACCTGAAGCAAGGCAAAAGACTTCTTGGGAAGAGAGATATTAACGATCAAACGTTCGAAACATTTTTTGGGACACCCTGTATATATATATATATATATATATATATATATGTATATATATATATATAATGAACAAATTACTATACCCATATAAAAATATTGAAAATTAGCGAAAGTTGGACATGATGAGAAGGAAGGGTTGTAATTTCCAGCGATTATCTCAGCACTCTTTCAACAAATCACATTGGGACTATGGCGGCTGGAAAGTGTAAGAAATTCTGCATCGGATATAGCTTGGAATATTTGTTTATCATTACTTTACGGGATTTCCAGCTCTCTGCAAGCTTTAGTTCTCGAGAAATATCGAATACAGTCTCTAGTCATGTGAAGCTAAAATTCAAATTTCTCGAGAACTAAACCTTGTAGAGAGCTGGAACTTTACGTCTGTACTTCTACGGGTTTGTAGTGTACAACTACTTATGTGAAAACGGCACAGCACCACTTTGGCAAATGCACGAAAATTTCCGTTTCCTTGATTTCTAACAGAGAAAAAAATACGGCAACGACGTATATGAATGCCCTATGTGGATTGTGTTTATGTGAGTAGGATTGTTATGAACTGAGTTACGATTTTTCTCAATTTTCGAGCAGTTGAATCCTTTCAGTTTTTGGCTCGAAACTCTTGGTGGATCTATATGAAACTTTTGAGGAAGCTTTATTAACCAACAGATAGCACAAACCTTTTGCCAGTCTGTAGCTTATATTTTAGAAGTGATAGCATGAATTTTTTGAAGTAACCAGATTTTATATTTTGTCTATTCTAACCTCTAGAACATGAAATGGTAAACAGCTCACAAGGGAGGTCGAATCAGTCGAAATGGCCTTTCCAAATGGGTCATATACTATTCTGAAGAGCGTTAAACGCTGAATCCGAATCTGTCTTCGTTATCTGCCGAGCGCCTCTGGACGCCGAGTTATGAGCGTTCTTTGAATTGAAAAATTGAATGCGTAATTAGAGCAAAATTCGTCAGAATTGCTCAAATGATCCAATGTTGGTTATCAGAGCACTCCATTTCAGAGGATGCCTTCTGTCCAAAACACTCATGCTACATGTTGCTCTATTTAGACGCTGAAAAGTACGTAGTAGTTACCCTAATTTCACGCGTACAAGGCGCGGGGTGGTCCTAGCTTACATCGACCAGCCCGAAGGCGGCAAAGGACTTCGCAACCAAAGGAACCCCATACCGTGCTGCGTTTTGCCTGACGAATCGTGCGGCATGAGGATCGCTTCTTAAAACACGTTGGGGCGGCTGAGCAGCTCGATGAAAGCTAGTATCACCCCGCGCCTTGTACGCGTGAAATCAGGGTAATTTTACTTGAATTCTGCGTTCATTCTTCGCTTCAAAAACATTTATAACTCGGCGTCCAGAGGCGCTCGGCAGATAACGAAGACAGATGCGGAATCAGCGTTCAACGCTCTTCAAAACAGTATGTGACCCATTTGGAAAGGCCACTTCGACTGATCCGACCTCCTTTGTCAGACACCATTTGATGAAGCTTTTTCTCCTCTTTCGAATGGTCGGTCATTTCTGCTCGTCGAGACACGCGAAATTAGCGGAAAAAATCGCAATATTTCTCGTTTGCACGAGTCTGCAAAGACGCACCCTAGGTTTCAAAATCGTCATATTTTGAAGCGAAAATCGCTCATTTACTTGTAGGGTTGGTAATAGTGATAATCGCGTCTCGAAAACTCAATAATTTAGAGATTTCGCAGTTTTCGGAGCAATAGCATTTTTTTGCGATTTTTCCAAAACCCAAGACTTTTGAAAAATTACTTTGAAATATTCTAAAAATGTAGCTAAAAAAGAAAAAGTGCTACACTTAGCAGAAGGTTTGCTCTACTTTCTGTTCAATAAACTCCCCCAAAATTCTCATATACAAATTTCGAAAATTAGTGAAATGTTTACATGGTGAAAACGAGGGGTTGTAATTTCCAGCGATTATCTCAGCACTTTTTCAACAGATCACATTACATGACGACTAGACATTCTGCATCGGATACTGCTTGAATTGTTTGTTTATCTTTACTATACGGAATTTGCGGGTCGTCTCAAAAACCGACAAAACTTTCGGACCAGCCCAAAACACAGGGTGTCCCAAAAAACTGTTAACACTGTTTGATCGTCAATAACTCCCTTGCTTTCGCGTCCTTCGCCGAGCTTGAGACACCATTCTATAGAGCGAGGTTCAACTTAGATCTACGGTATGGAGCGAATCATGGATCGCTCTTCATTACTGTAGGATTACGGTAGGAACTTCGACAAGGATTTTAGGCGATTAGAAGCCATGTTCATCCTCGGAACAAACCGAAACAAGCCAAAAACTCTTACACTATGTTAATGGAAGCCGCTGACTTCAATATGAAATTCCCACTTTACTGTGATGCTTCTTCCAAGGTTAGCCCAGGTGAATCGTAATAGCTGAATCTCCAGCATTTGTCGGAAATGTGATTACGCCGTCAAAAAAGCTAAAAACACTTATAAAAAGTTGTGTAGTGGAATCAGCGTAAGCGAAAACCCTGGTACACGATTTTTCAAATTTTTGAAAAAAAATTTTGTCGAATAGCATATTTCACAATGGATCCACATGCTAGAAGTTCATACCGTAATCATACGGTAACGAAGAGCAATAGGTAATTCGCTCCATACTACAATTCTAAGTTAAACCGCGCTCTACAGAATGGTGCCTCAATCTCGGCGAAAGGCATGAAAGCAACGAAGTTATTAGGGATCAAACAGTGTTGACATTTTTTGGGACACCCTGTATATCTAAAGGGAAAAATTTTGAAATTTATATTTGTTTGTTTTGTAAATTTGTATTCATAACATGCTAAGGTAAGATCAGCAAAGTAAAGGAGTGCAACTACCTTCTTGAGGAACTCCTATTTTTTGATTGAAAAGTATGTTAAGTATGTATGTTATGTTGTTAAGTTATTGTGGCTTGTACAAGTTGCAGAAAATTTTAGATCATCGGATGCAAAGATTAGCTCACAAGGGAAGAATGGTCAGTCGAAGTGGCCTTTTGAGATGGGTTGTATATCATGTTGGAGGGCAAATAATAGGCAATAGGGCACTAATCCCAAATCTGTCTTCATTATCTGCGGCGCGTACTTACTAGTACTTCTTATACTTAGTGTCCGTGGCCTTTTAAGATGAGATGTAACCATTAGACTCGTCTCGTAACGCCGATTCCGAATCTGACTTCCGTTTCTGCTTTCTGCTGATGTTTCTCTAAAAGGAGTTATGGAGGATTTTTGAGCCAAGTTTGGCCGCCCGAGGGAAATACGGTCGTAGTGCCAAATGCCCCTAGAATGATGTGGTGTAGTGGTTGAAGCGATAGCCTCATAAGTTGATGCATATCTAGGTTCAAGTCCTCTGCGTTTTCTAGTTTTGCATTGCCTCATTCTTTTTGATTAGGCATCCTCGAGGTAAATGCATGCCCTTACTCAAAAAAAACCAAAGAAGAGTCATTTTTATATGAATACTTCCTATATTTATTCTAAAAGGTGCTTATAAAAATGAAAATGAATGGAAAATCATGTTAAACTCAGTGATGAAAATCTGTGACAGAGTGATTAAAACAAAATGCTGGCTGCTCGCACCGAATAAAGAATTAGTAGTTGCAGTTGGCTTTCTGCACTTACCCAACAATTCACGCGAAAAGCAGTATTGTACTAGGGTTTGGAATTGACCAGGATGCTCATCAAGGGTAGCCCCTGACGGTTTTTGTTTGAGTAAATTTACTCGAATTATGATTAATAGATACATTTCAGGCAGACAGTAATTACTGCTCAATTTTTCATATTTTTGAAGAGGAAGGGTATGCATTTACCTCGAGGATGCCTAACATTCAAAAAGAAGATTAACTGGGGCAATGAAACTAAAAAACACAAAAACTCGAACCTACACCTGCATCAACTTATGAAGTTATCGCTCTAACCACCATTACATCACAGCCTACCAGAGGTATCTGCCACTCCGATCGTATTTCCCTCGGGCGGCCAAACTTCGCTCGAAAATCCTCCATAACTCCTTTCAGAGAAACGATCAGCAGAAACGGAAGTCAGATTCGGAATCAGCGTTACGAAACGATTATATGGCATATATCTCATCTCAAAAGGCCACGGAACTAAGTATCGTTCCCTTGTTGGATTAAGCAGCGATCTTGATTAATTAATGGGGAAGGGAATGCTTCCTTATACTTTCACAGCTTGTGACATTCCTGAAGAGCTACCTACTTTCACCATTTCTGGCCTGGTTTTGTTATGTCACTGTTATTACAAGCTTTATCGTTTGTTGTTCAGTATATGTTCAATTTGTGGTTTTTGTTAACATAGGATATCCTATATAATATAATGGGCCGTTTCATAGATTCGCAAAGGTTCTCATTCTCGTCCTCACTTTTTTGAGGGGTGGTCGATTTGCGGCAAGATGCGCATGTCACGGAGGAGAGCATGTTCTTTCAAGCGATCTTACTGCATTCGATGTAAAATTGATCTACTTTGAATTTCTCACTTTCCGAAAATAGAATTCTCCTAAGCCAAAAAGAAGCATTTTAGACATCTGCGCATTTTTTCTTTCAAAAGAAGCGCTGTGGCATAGATTTTTGCGATTATGAGAAATGGCATCAGCATGTTGTGTAAAAGGCTTAAATTGTTTCAAAAGGCTAAAGGTCAAGCACTGCCCCTAAACAAGACTTTTAGTGGGACTGGCAGGAAGCCTCGCACTGAAACTTGCTGGGCAAAAACGAAACGGTTGAAGATATCCTGCGCAACTCAATTGCACCTTTTGGATGGAGCCATACTGCAGAAATGATCTCATAGACAGGTTCAGAGGGTTTCTCTGTCGATTTATGGCTCGAATCAAAAAATGTGCTCCGATTAAACTAAAGGCTTGTTTACAGCGAAGAACAAATAGCCGGCAGACGTCGTCAAAACTCTCCTGCAAGACTTGGTGGGAGTCATCTTAGCATCCAATGTCTGTTGAAATCTTGTTCTAGAAAATAGCATCTGCACTGGATTATTCGCAAATCATATGTACCGCATTTTGCTTTGTCTAAAGACGATCTTAAAGGCAGCGTTCAGGCACTGCACACATGGGGATCTCATGTGGATAGTAATTTTGGTTCTCTAACTAAGGCACTGCCCAAGCGGCAGCGCACGTGACTCACTAACGGCTGAGATATACGCCTCCAAACTGAACCCCAAGATCGTATTTCGCATGGATTCATGACGCAACCTATCAGCTTCGCGTGGGTGTCCTCGCGCGAAAGCATGCAAACACGATGCAATTCGTCCGATAATACGGATCCTGGGGTTCAGTTTGGAGGCGTGTATCTCAGCCATTAGAGCATTACCTGATCTGCCGGTCTGGCAGTGGCTTAGTTAGGGCTCCAAAACTTACTAACAACATGAGATCCCCAAATGTCCAGATTTTGTCATTTTTCAGTTTATGAAAGCTCTACGAACTTATGGAACGACCTAATGACTTTTGTAGGAGATATTCTGCGATCTGCGATTTACCGCTGTTTTTTTTATAATCAATGCTCTGCAGGTGTCGTAATTCTACCGCGTGTTTGGTGCAGCTGGTGGATCCCTCCGATATTGCTCATCATGCAATGCATTTCTGGAGACCTGACTCCTTTAAAAATTCATAACTCTGAAGTTCAAACCGAATCGCGCTGCGGTAATCACTGCCAAATAGAGCATCATTGAAGAGTTCTTCATTAATGACTATGCGCTATTTCTCTTATCCCAAGCCAAAAAATTTCAATGCCACCATTGGATTCTTCGATAAAAATCACCCGAATATAGTTTTGCGCGATTCATCCAGCTGGTGTATGAGCTTGTGTGAGCAAGAATTGCTGTGGACCAGTTCTTGTCAGGGGTCACTCATGTACAGCATAGGTGCGATAGGGGGAGCCGGGCTCTCCCAGATGAAGGGATCTCGGCTGTTCCCCACCTTCCAGGTGAATTTGAGCCTAGTGGGGGAGGGAGAGAGAAAGGGTAAAAAGCGTGGTATGAAGAGCTCTAATTTGTACCTTATTTAGGTCATGCTTACGATGGGGCAGAATAAGGAGGACGCGTAACAAATTTATCTGAACAAACTTTGTCATATGCTAGCAATATGTCGCGCCAATGTATCTTATATAATTGAAATTTGAATATTATGATTTTATGAAGATCTGTGCTCCTGTTTCATTGCATCAACAAAAACGAAAGCGATAAGGTTTATCCGGAAAAGATGTACAAGTTAGGAACAACTTACAATTCCTGCACATTATCATCAATAATATCACTATCGCTAACGTCAGAGACAACAAGTTCGCTGCCTGAGAGATCTTTTTCTTATTCCAAAAGGTCGTCGGAGTAGAAGTAGAATTACGTGAAAAAGTATTCTGAGTCGAAAATGGATTTGAAACGTTCTTCCTCTTCTAAGCGCTTTTGTGATTTTTCCTGGCCCTCTGGTAGCACCAGGAAAGTCAGCAGGTAGGTAACCAGTTTCTTCGTACCATCTTTTAGGATATTTCAAAAAGTCATACGGTGATAGCCTGTCCGGACCAGTTATGGCTTCCTTTCAATGAAGTTTTTAGATGACAATATGTTTAATAGAAGGTTGACAAACCTTAAGTAATTGCTTAGATGCTCCACCGTTGTGCGACTTCTGCGTTGTGTTCTGATAACAGAGTAGATAAAAAATCCTCCCTCCACCTCTGCCGTGCTAATCGGAATGGAAACTAGCTTTGCTAGTAAGTTCATCAGATTTTTGCGCTAAATAATGGGAAAAGCGCTAGATCACATATGCTTTCGCAACACTGGAAGGAAATATTGCATATTTTTTGGGCTTCGTCGAACTCTGGTTTCACCTCCTTTGGCATACGTCTTGGTAGCTGATGAGAAAGCTGCTCAACTTCTTCTTTAACCGCATCTGCGGAATAGCCGAAAAAAGTAGATACTATGCGCGCGTAGGTTTTTTTCTTCAATATCATCATAATGTCACAATGCGAAAAACTTCCAGAAGCATAAAGCACAGAGTTAGGTTCGTACTCCAGTCGGGATCTAAGAGCAGTAGCTATGCTTTGTACTAACACCTTCCTTTTGTTCATACCATTTTCGTGAAATTAGCAGCCTTGAAATCTTCAGCAACCTGAAGATCAGCACTTGACTTCCTGGACATTTCCTCATTAAAACTAGGCAATCCGCTTGGGTTTCTTATGTAGGAAATCAGAGAGTTTCGCTCAATTGTCAACTCTGTATCAATGTCGACAACATTTTCGTCGGCGTAAGATTCTCCTTCTGCCTCGCTGTTGAACTGGAACCATGCGAGTCATCTGCGATTTTGTAAAGTATTCTGCCTGCTGTTTTTTCCTCAACTGCCAACCTTTCCAAAACATTGAAGGATATTTTAATAACATGTTGTTCTTCTGAATGCCTTAAAGTTTTTGATTCATTGAAACCAATCATTATCTACCATTAGGTGAGTCTAGAGCTTTTTCGCGAAAGTGACCTTCTTCAGCACTAGGTTTACAGAGTATAGATTCCAGAAATGGAGGGATTTTTGTGTGAAGGTGTGGAAATTCACCAATCTCCCCTAGTTTTTTTTTTGAGTGTGTGCTGATAATGATGGCATAACTATCAATCAAAAGCGCATTTTTTACTAAAAAAAACATAAACATAACAACGATAAGCAATAGAAATTAATGGACGCGAATGAAATAGAAAAATATAATATTAAATAGACGCGTTCGCCCACGTTCCCGTTAGTGCTGATAACGATGTCAATCCACAGCACATTTTTTACTATTAGTTTGCTCCACCTCGCTCTTACAGTGTATTGGCTTTTATCGGTCACCGGAACAAGTGCTTTTTAGAGCCGGGACGCAAAGAATCCCTAACATGCTTTATACTATTCGAAAGCTGAGATAATGGAGAATCGACATGACCGTCGCCTTTTTTCTAGGTCTTCTGTGTCGCGAGATATGAGGGATTCTATGTAATTCAAAAATCAACTGATTTCGTGTTCTCACTTTCTGCTCTCCAAATGAACGCTACGAGAAATTCGACGGTCTATGTTTGTTAATGAAGACTTGCTCTTTAACACAGATAAATAATCAGCATTAGGTCTTCGTTTGGCAGAAATCTGCTGTTAAAAATGGACATGTTTTAGATAAAATGCGGTGTATCTCTCGGTAGAGGGGGGCTAGAAAGAAGTCGACGGTGTAAGTCGAATCCCCTTTTCCTGAGCTTTCGAATGGTATATAGGTTGCTGGGCGAAAACACTTAACAGTTTTCAAAAATGGGGTGGAGATATTTACTATTACCTTGCTCCACCCAGCTCCACCAATGTATTGGCTTTTATCGGTCACCGGAGCAAGTACTTTATCGAGCCGGGAAGCAAAGAAGCCCCAATATGCTGTATACCATTCGAAAGCTGAGATCATGGAGAATCGATTTAGATTGTCGACTTTTTTCTAGGTCTTCTGTGTCGCGAGATATGAGGGATTTTATGTACTTCAAAAATCAACTGATTTTGTGTCCTTACTTACCGTCGCAATATAAACAAAAGAGCTGTAGCTTTGATACAAAGAAGTGTTGATTATATTACTAAAATAAGAATGATTAATTTTCATGGAACTGTAACACTTAGGGACGTATTTATGAATGCTCGGAAAGAGTTTGTGCTTCTGTAGATGCTTTTTTTTGATAAATAAATGATACGAATAAACATAAATGCCATCTCTTTTGTAGATTTATGAGTGTACTTGTTGTTTGAGGTGCTTAGCCTGCAAAACCTTTTGATAACGATTTTCATTTCATATTCTCAGAGTAGAATACCAATCTCAGCCCAGGTGAAGGGAGTCATCCGGAGTTTGGCCTCAAAGTGAAGGGGGTAAGCTCCATCACTCCACCTATAGCAACATGGTGTACAGACGCTTATAACAGAGTGAGAATTAACCATAGAGAAAAGATAAATTGCGACAGGGTAGACACAGTAACGGCCTTTGTAAGTATGCTCAAATTCCAGGTTTTCTTCCGCTGGAACGATTACTAACGGTTTCAGTTAAAAGTCAACAAACTAAAATAATTTTTCAAAACTTATTCAATCGGCTTATAATTGGGCTAGAAGGATAGAATTATATTTCTGTAGTTTCCGGATAAAGCATTTCTCAGAATGCATACTGATTATGTAGGAGGTGATCGGAGGGAAAAATGGGAGTTCCCGTAAATATCATAACTTTAGAATTATGCGAATTGGGTAGCTCTTGCAGCCAGGAAGGTAAACTAGGAAATCTCCAATAGTATATCGATTGGTTGCATAAGTTAGCGTCTCAGTACAGTATAAAGTGGGCGAGACTACAGATTGCGCTGAAAAATCCATAATTTTGCGTAATTCTATACGATTTTAAAAAATCATAAAGGATTTTGACGCTATGAAAGCAGGTAAAAACTGATTGTTAGTATTCCGAATGAAAAAAAAATTACAAAATGGTATTTAAAAGGTGGGTGGAACTTACAGTTCACAGCCGAAAAGTCATAATTTTGCATAAATCTGCACAAATTCAAAATCCGTGCAGCGTATTTTGACGGTACGAATGCCAGTTAAAAAAGAATTGGTAGTATTTCAAATGGAGAACACAAAAACTAATATTTGAGCTGATTTAAGTTGGGTGGATTACGTGCAATTTCTTAAAGCGCTGAAATAAATTTTTTAACGAACTGGAAAAGTGTTTTTTCCTGAAAATGGATGTCGGTTTTTGTTTATCAGCATGAATGAAAATTAAATGGTATGCGTGACTTAGTCTTGTGCTTTGTTGGACATGTATCATCAGATGGCGGATTTGACAGATTGATAGCTCCGCCGACGGTATCCACTCAGACAATCGCTGGGGGCAGGCGCTCAGATAATCGCTGGGGGCAGGCGCTCAGATAATCGCGGGGGGCAGGCGGTCCGCAAACTCGCGTTTTCTTGCAGGCGGTCAGCAGAATTTTGAGGCGTGGCCAAACCTTCAGCGGGCGGTACCTCCTTTACTGTCGAATGTCCTGCTAGCGGGGCAGAATACAGAGTTTCTGCAGGCGCTCGCCAAATAACCTCTTTCAGCGAGCACTGGCCAAACTCTCAGCAGGCACTCGGGCTCTTTTCAAGCAGTTTCGGACGCATATCGAGCAAATGTGAGACTCTATGCTGCAGAGGTGTCATCGATGGTTTTATTACTCAAGTTTGGGATACTTTCCCTTAGCGAAAAGTACCTACTAAAGTACTTACCTAAAGTACCTACGGGCTGTGCGGTCCTTCATGAAGGACAGTGCGGCCCCAACAATTTTGCATATTCTCGCGGAAAGTCCGCGAGAATATGCAAAATCGGGGTTTTCGCGCATTTTCGACTTCATATTCAAGAGAAGTCCTTGGAATGACAAAAACTTGGAAGTCGAAAATCTGGGTGGGGGGTGCCTTTAAAGCGGTGGATATCAGATATTCAACTTCACCAGAACTGAAAGATTGACTGGCGTGAACAGGATCTCAGATAATCGCCGAGGGCAGGCGGGCATGCGATTTTTGGGCAAACGGGCACCGGCAAAATAGTTCGCTGATTTCTTGCGGTTCGCTTGCAGAATTTTGGAAGAATGTTTACTAATTTATAGACGAATGCTCGGAGAACAATCGCGGTTTTTCTATAGATTAGTTGCGGCACAGTGACCGCGTTCTCGCGGACTTTCTCTAAGAATATGCGAAATTATTAAGGGCCGCACGGTTCTTTGTAAAGGCCCGCACAGCCCTCAGGTACTTTCGGCTAAGAGAAAGTACCTCAAACTTGAGTAATTTAACCATCGATGACACATCTGCCGCACACACTCAGATAATCGTCGGGGGCAGGCGGCCATGCGATTTATGGGCGGGCGAACACCGGAAAAATAGTTCGCTGATTTCTTGCGGCCTGCTTGCAGATATTTGGAAGAATTTTAGCGAAATTTGAGACGAATGCTTGGAGAACGATCGCGGTTTCCTCATAGAAGCTGCGGCGCAATGGCCGCATTCTCGCGGACTTTCCGCGAGAATATGCAAAATTTTAAAGAGCAGCACGGTCCTTTGTGGAGAACCGCGCAGCCCCCAGGTACTTTTGGCTAAGAAAAAGTACCTCAAACTTGAGTAATTAAATCAACGGTGACACCTCTGTCACACAGAGTCTTATCTGTGCTCGACGTAAGCCCGGAACTGCGTAGAGTCCGAGCGCCTGCTAAAAGTTCGGCCAGCGTTTGCTTAAAAGATTATTTGACGAGCGCCTGCAGAAAATTCTGTGTTGCTGCCCGCTGACAGAACATTAGACAGTAAAGGAAGTACCGCTCGCTGAAGGTTTGGCCACGCCCCAAAATTCTGCTCACCGCTTGCAGAAAAGCGCGAGTTTGCGGACCGCCTGCCCCTGGCAATTATCTGATCGTGAGCAGTCTCGCCTTTGCTCGGCGTACACCCGAAACCGAAAAGAGTTCGAGCGCCTGCTGAAAGTTTGGCCTGCGCACGCTGAAAGAGATTTTGATGAGAGCTAGCAAAAAATTTTGTATTGCTGTCCGCTGGCAGAGCACGGAATTGCTGAATTTTTGGCCACGCCCCAAAATTTTGCTGACCGCTAGCAGAAAAGCGCAAGTTTGAGTTTGCGGACCGCCTGCCTCCGGCGATTCTGAGATAGATACCGTTCAACTCACTATCGAAATCTCTTCCAATTTACTTCTTCATCTCTTACCTTAAACATGCCGGAAGAACTAAAGGAGTTTGCAATATAAAATGGGTACGATTCCGCACTTCAGCATGTCAAATTACCCCTATGAGCTGTACGTACCATCACATATTACATCTTCTGGTGTTTCCTAGCGTCTAAAAAGCGTGATTTTCAAACATGATTAACTTGGTTTCAAAAGTGAAGAAGACTTTTTTGTACTTATAACATAGTACCATTCTCTATCAATCTATACTGAATTAGACTTCATATCGCATTCAAATAGTGGACTAAGATTGCTGCCAAAATTTCAACCGCTCCGTTTTTTACATTGAATGCTTTAACTCCAAGGATCTCCATGGAAGTTGTGAATCTGGGTGGACGGTGCCTTTAACTTGTCTTCAAAATTCAAAAATCGCTCCATTCCTGGTATGAGTATTGAGGTAGCCTCTTCTTGTTACAGTGATAATTTGTAGCCAAACACACCACTCCTGTTGAAATTATGGCCATTTCCATATGGCAATTCAGACCAAAATCCGCCGTCACATTGCGTGTGTCTGTAAAGCCGTCACAGGACATCGACCGTACAAATATTCAATAACACGGCAGGACGGGATGATCCTTCAGAATGTCACAGTCTGTGGTTCCGGAGGCGAAAGAGGACGAAGGGGTCGTTTGGAAGCCTTCAGGAGAGGGAAGAGGGAGAGGGGTCGTTCTTGAACGGCTGGTGCCTGACCTCTTGCTCAAATCTGGTCCCAGATACTACATGGTCCTCTCTATGCATTTGCAAGCATTCGACTTCCTTATAAAAGCTGATGGTTGCAAATAAATTCTTTATTTATGGTCAAACAATAGGTCGATCACAACATAAGTATACAACTGCATCTGCGGGATACAACTACCAGTGAAGCGGAAAAGTGAAATCTAGCGTTTGTTTCTAATGATAACTATACAAATCACACGTGATGTTACACGGCTCATACAGCCGCATCAAATGCAAGATCAGATTTTCTGTTTTCAAATCGGCACGTTGTGCATTCAAATCGTAATGTGGTAGACGACTGACTAATAGAACAGAATCATCAGTAAACTGTATGGAACTAACTGATTGTCTGAGGCTCGATAGCGCAAACTAGTCATATAAGCAAATCCCGTTGCGCGATGTAATCCTGCTACATGTGAAGCAAAAAAGAGCAAAACTATATGTGAAAACTTTACATGGTTTTATATCATGATGCGAAAACGTCAAGCTTGCGAAGTGATGTAAACAATTTATCGAGCTCCTCTCTTTATCGGAGACTTTTCCCTTACACGTAAAGAAGATCTAGCTCCCTTTCGGATGATCCGGGCAATTGTCCTGGGAAAAGCAATATGACATGCTAATGCAGTAGATCGAAAGAACTATATTGGGTATTCTAATAGATGATATTCTATAACTCCATTGGATGTTTCTACAAAATCTTCACGATGAGGGGAGACGGGAGGGGGAGAGATTTTGAAGACAGAAACATATTGTTAGCATGTGCAAAAACTACGCATTTCTGTTGGCATTAGCCTCCTCGCACTTGCGACAGTAGTAGTGATGACCGTGATCACACTTTTCAAAGTGAAAGTGAGGCGTATCCTTGTGATTCTTCCTGATTGACTCAACTAATTCACCGGCGATGCACTTCTCGACGACCCGACGAGGGAAGTCCTAAATGAATGAATATCGTAGTGATGACATGGGCTAAGATAGTCGGTTGAACCATTTTTTTTAACTTTGACATGGTATTTCCAAGCAAATACTGAAATTAGGCAAGCAGAGTTGACAACCCCTCATTCTTGCACAGTACAAAGTGTTCCAAAAGCGCATCAAAAGTGTTGGTCATGATGGTTTTAATGCAATCTCAATGTATAAGTCGTGGGTACTAACTGTTCTATTTATTTGTGTTTATTTATTTATCTGTATACAGAAGTGAGCTAAAAAGAAACATCCAAAAATATACAAAGATCATTCAAAAAATCATACGAACAATCATAACATGTCGAAAAAGATCACAGTTTCCTTACAGGAAGGACCAGGTCGTTCTCCTTCTTCAAAAAGTGAGGGTGCTTTTACCGAGTTCTTTTTCCCTTACCCGGACGTAGTTTGGGACACCAGCAGGGCCGGTAGTAATCTCCCCAACCTGGCGGCAGGTCTCGTTGGCAGGTCGCTGGCACCTTTTACGTAAGGTGGCCAGAAAGTGAAACCCCAAATTTAGGCCGTCCCAAGCCTTTTTCCATAAAATTTTCTCGATAAAGATGCCGCCTCGACTCTATAGAAAACCCCATAGAAATTTGCGGTTTCAGAACTTCTCCTTCAGGAAAATATCTGGAAGCGTAAGGGGAGCTGCCGGCAACTTCGCGAAGTCGGTTGCCGGCAACCTGCCGGCAGCTCGTCGAAATCCGCGAGATGGCAGCTGCCGGCAGGTCAGAGAGCACGGAAATAGCCTGCTCTTTTGAGAGAGGGAGCTGCCGGCATCTCGACGTGCCCCTACCACGTCGAGGTGGTGGCACCTTTGCCGACGGCGTCTGTGAGTTTGGGTATTGCGGAATATCACACAATTTACGTCAAGCCGACGGACTAGAAAAATTTATTTTCTATCAAAAACAATCATTTTTGTTTATATGGGTTTTTCCTCGTTTAAAGATTCTTTATATATCTGTAGAAAAAATCTTATATATAAAGCTGAATGTCTGTTTGTCTGTATGTCTGTCTGTCTGTATGTGTGTACGTATGTTCCGAATAGAAAATTCCATTTCTGAACCGATCCGGACCAAACTTGGCACACATACGCTTCGGGCCCCGGCGGGTGTCATAGGCTACTTTTCGTCATCGATCGATACCGATTTTATCGATTTTTTGCAAAATTTGAGCTACGGGGCTGGGAGTTGGCACAGAGGGGTAATCGAACATGCTGATTACGAATATAATAATGACAGGGCCGGGCGGAGCCGGGTAAGTCAGCTAGTGGCTAATAATATTACAAAAAGAGAAGGAACGCCATCTTCTTCTTGCAATTCCTTCAAACCTTGTTTGCAAGTTTTCGCCTCTCTCTCGCTCATATCAATCAGCTGTTCTTTCAGGTCAAAGTCTCTCACGCAATGTATCGATCCCTCTTACAGGCGGCCACTTACCAGTGCGTTCCTCCTATTGCTGGTGGAAACGACAATGGCTGACCGAGTGGTCGAATGGTTAACGGGTGGCACTTGAAGTTAACGCGCGTAGGTTCGACCGCGCGCGGTGTAGCAGTTTTGCGGCTGTTTGCGTCATCAAAATTCAATGTGCGAAATGATTGCGTACTAAGGTTATATAAGATTATTATCATAGCCTACAATCACTCCGCGAGCTGCCGGCGGAGTTGGCATTTTTAAAAATACAAATTAGCCTTGTAAAAAAAATTTTCCGGGGGCGTGGCGTCGGCCTTTTTCCACGTTTTAGGGGTTGGGGACCCGCGAAAATTTTGAGAGGCACCCCAAAAATTTTTTCGTAATGCGTGGCTAACGCCACGCACCTTCATTAGAAAAAATTTTTTGTCGCCCCCCCCCCCGAGCCGAAATCCTGGGTACGCCACTGCCTCCTATCCATCTGTGACAAAATTTGAGGTAGGTTCATTCTGCCGAGACGCTGCCTTTAATCTTCAAACATAGCATACGGCGTTGACAAAGCATCGAGCCCCCTTCGCAGTTGCAATTGCAAATCTATAGCAAACGCACACGAGTAAGAGTGATAGCATCCGAAAAACATATATGTTGAAATTTTGCAAGGGAAATTGAAACTAGCACAAATTTTCCAAAATGGGTAAAATTGGCAGCCTTGTATTTGAAGGAAAAAAACACCGAGGATCAGTAGAAATTTTCTCTGGAATGTGTTAAAAGGATTGCCTTCAGGCCAATCGGATCACTGACTTTCCAGAACGAACTAAGGCCCGTATGCACTAGGATCCCTGCGAGGGGCGGCGAAGGGAGCGGCGACCCAAAGAGACGCGGGCGAACGCTGGAGGTCCTTCCTCTCGCCGCAAGGACGTTATGCATAACGGACCTAAGGGCCGCATGCATTGACGTCCTCGGGGAGGAAAACACAGATTCAAAAAACTTCATAAATTGAAGCTCCAGATACCTGGATTTCTTGCTGTCTATTCATCTGCAAGTGTTTCCACTACCCTTTACTATAAACATATTGAGCAGGGGCGAGAACTTGTGTAAGCTGCATTTTCCAGCATTTTATATGATCCCCTGATGATTTCCAGCGGCCAGACGTTTTCTTCAAAGTCATTTTTCTTCCTTTAAGGTTAATGAAAACACCCCAAAGTTGTGCTGATTATCTAGCCAAACATGTTTCTGATAAGGACAAATGATGTATCGCAATTATAAAAATTGCGATGAAACACGTAGAAAGTTGGGGATTTACTAAAATTTCCAGCATTTTTTGACTCGGAAGCACTAACCATATTGTAGCTACTGCGAGCAGGGCGGAAACTTTCGGTGTGGATGTTATCGAGGCTTCCATGTGAGAAGTGCGATTTTGTAGAGACGCGATGTCGATTCCCTATAAATGGGTTAGCCTTATTATCACTTTGACTAAGTTCCAACTAAGAACAGGAGAGTTACTGCCTGCCCATGAAATAGTAAAAGAAAGGCAAAAGGAAGTGGCAAATCAAAAAGATGTCGTGTGACAGAAATGAGGAAGAAATCTTGGCAAACGGTAAATGACAAACGAAGTAATAATTACTTACATGCAGATGACGAGGTGGCAGACTGATGCGAATCTTTATATCGAATATCCGTTTTAACATCAAAAGATTCGAAGCTGGTCGCCTAAACTCCAGTTTCAAAAAAAAAATAAAAAAAAAAAATTTAGCGTACCCTCTTTCTCCCGCGATCGAATGACGGATATTCGTATTGATAGGTTGAACGAAGACAAAAATCTCGGGAGTTATCACGAGGGTTCGCTGTCATGTCCACGAGTGATCGATCTTCATCAAAAATTTGCGAATCCTTAGGTCGCCTGATGTCGTAACGCTCTCCTTTTACAAATACATAAACTTCCTGATTTATTGTTTTGCCAACAAATGGACTGCAGCTTTCGAATATGTCTGAGTCCTTAGGGACTACAATCTTATGCCGTTCCCCTTTCGATGCTGCGAAATCTTGGTGGCTTATCGACGAACTCGGAAGTGAGTCTTTATATTTCAGAATATTCGAATCCTTAGGACGCTTCATGTCGTACCGTTCCCCTCTTACTAAAACAAATTCCTCCTGATTGGCTGTTTTGCACGCAAAAGAACCACCGCCTTGTAAAATTCCCGAATCTTTAGGAAGTCTAACATCGTACCGCTCTCCTTTCACCGTGATATATTCATGTTGCTTCAAGGTTTTGTCAGCAAAAGAGCCATCGTTCTCCAAGATTTGCGAAGCTTTAGGACGCCTAACAGCGTAGTGTTCTCCTTTCATCGTAACGTAATCTTGCTGGTTCGTAGTCTTTCTAGTGAAGGGTCCATCACCCTTTAGGATTCCAGAATCCTTAGGACGCTTGGCATCGTAGCGTTCTCCTTTCACGGTGACGAAATCTTGCTGGTTCATAGTCTTGCCTGCGAAGGACCCATCGCCATTCAGGATTTCTGAATCCTTGGGACGCTTCGTGTCGTAGCGCTCTCCTTTCACGTTGACAAAGTCGTGCTGATTCATGGTCATATCGGCGAAAGAACCATCGCCCTGTAAAATCTCCGAGTCCTCTGGACGTATGGTATCGGAACGTTCTCCCTTCACTGAGACATACTCTTGTTGATTCATGGTCTTGTCGGTGAACGATCCATCACCCTTCAGGATTTCGGAATCCTTAGGTCGCTTGGCATCATAGCGCTCTCCTTTCACCGTGACGAAATCTTGCTGGTTCATAGTCTTGCCTGCGAAGGATCCATCACCCTTTAAGATTTCGGAATCCTTGGGTCGCTTAGCATCGTAGCGTTCTCCTTTCACGGTGACGAAATCTTGCTGGTTCATAGTCTTGCCTGCGAAGGACCCATCGCCATTCAGGATTTCTGAATCCTTGGGACGCTTCGTGTCGTAGCGCTCTCCTTTCACGTTGACAAAGTCGTGCTGATTCGCGGTCATATCGGCGAAAGAACCATCGCCCTGTAAAATCTCCGAGTCCTCTGGACGTATGGTATCGGAACGTTCTCCCTTCACTGAGACATACTCTTGTTGATTCATGGTCTTGTCGGTGAACGATCCATCACCCTTGAGGATTTCGGAATCCTTAGGTCGCTTGGCATCATAGCGCTCTCCTTTCACCGTGACGAAATCTTGCTGGTTCATAGTCTTGCCAGCGAAGGATCCATCACCCTTTAAGATTTCGGAATCCTTGGGCCGCTTGGCATCGTAGCGTTCTCCTTTCACGGTGACGAAATCTTGCTGGTTCATAGTCTTGCCTGCGAAGGACCCATCGCCATTCAGGATTTCTGAATCCTTGGGACGCTTCGTGTCGTAGCGCTCTCCTTTCACGTTGACAAAGTCGTGCTGATTCACGGTCATATCGGCGAAAGAACCATCGCCCTGTAAAATCTCCGAGTCCTCTGGACGTATGGTATCGGAGCGTTCTCCCTTCACTGAGACATACTCTTGTTGATTCATGGTCTTGTCGGTGAACGATCCATCACCCTTCAGGATTTCGGAATCCTTAGGTCGCTTGGCATCATAGCGCTCTCCTTTCACCGTGACGAAATCTTGCTGGTTCATAGTCTTGCCAGCGAAGGATCCATCACCCTTTAAGATTTCGGAATCCTTGGGTCGCTTAGCATCGTAGCGTTCTCCCTTCACGGTGACGAAATCTTGCTGGTTCATAGTCTTGCCTGCGAAGGACCCATCGCCATTCAGGATTTCTGAATCCTTGGGACGCTTCGTGTCGTAGCGCTCTCCTTTCACGTTGACAAAGTCGTGCTGATTCGCGGTCATATCGGCGAAAGAACCATCGCCCTGTAAAATCTCCGAGTCCTCTGGACGTATGGTATCGGAACGTTCTCCCTTCACTGAGACATACTCTTGTTGATTCATGGTCTTGTCGGTGAACGATCCATCACCCTTGAGGATTTCGGAATCCTTAGGTCGCTTGGCATCATAGCGCTCTCCTTTCACCGTGACGAAATCTTGCTGGTTCATAGTCTTGCCAGCGAAGGATCCATCACCCTTTAAGATTTCGGAATCCTTGGGCCGCTTGGCATCGTAGCGTTCTCCTTTCACGGTGACGAAATCTTGCTGGTTCATAGTCTTGCCTGCGAAGGACCCATCGCCATTCAGGATTTCTGAATCCTTGGGACGCTTCGTGTCGTAGCGCTCTCCTTTCACGTTGACAAAGTCGTGCTGATTCACGGTCATATCGGCGAAAGAACCATCGCCCTGTAAAATCTCCGAGTCCTCTGGACGTATGGTATCGGAGCGTTCTCCCTTCACTGAGACATACTCTTGTTGATTCATGGTCTTGTCGGTGAACGATCCATCACCCTTCAGGATTTCGGAATCCTTAGGTCGCTTGGCATCATAGCGCTCTCCTTTCACCGTGACGAAATCTTGCTGGTTCATAGTCTTGCCAGCGAAGGATCCATCACCCTTTAAGATTTCGGAATCCTTGGGTCGCTTAGCATCGTAGCGTTCTCCCTTCACGGTGACGAAATCTTGCTGGTTCATAGTCTTGCCTGCGAAGGACCCATCGCCATTCAGGATTTCTGCATCCTTGGGACGCTTCGTGTCGTAGCGCTCTCCTTTCACGTTGACAAAGTCGTGCTGATTCGCGGTCATATCGGCGAAAGAACCATCGCCCTGTAAAATCTCCGAGTCCTCTGGACGTATGGTATCGGAACGTTCTCCCTTCACTGAGACATACTCTTGTTGATTCATGGTCTTGTCGGTGAACGATCCATCACCCTTCAGGATTTCGGAATCCTTAGGTCGCTTGGCATCATAGCGCTCTCCTTTCACCGTGACGAAATCTTGCTGGTTCACAGTCTTGCCTGCGAAGGACCCATCGCCATTCAGGATTTCTGAATCCTTGGGACGCTTCGTGTCGTAGCGCTCTCCTTTCACGTTGACAAAGTCGTGCTGATTCATGGTCATATCGGCGAAAGAACCATCGCCCTGTAAAATCTCCGAGTCCTCTGGACGTATGGTATCGGAACGTTCCCCCTTCACTGAGACATACTCTTGTTGATTCATGGTCTTGTCGGTGAACGATCCATCACCCTTCAGGATTTCGGAATCCTTAGGTCGCTTGGCATCATAGCGCTCTCCTTTCACCGTGACGAAATCTTGCTGGTTCATAGTCTTGCCAGCGAAGGATCCATCACCCTTTAAGATTTCGGAATCCTTGGGCCGCTTGGCATCGTAGCGTTCTCCTTTCACGGTGACGAAATCTTGCTGGTTCATAGTCTTGCCTGCGAAGGACCCATCGCCATTCAGGATTTCTGAATCCTTGGGACGCTTCGTGTCGTAGCGCTCTCCTTTCACGTTGACAAAGTCGTGCTGATTCATACTCATATCGGCGAAAGAACCATCGCCCTGTAAAATCTCCGAGTCCTCTGGACGTATGGTATCGGAACGTTCTCCCTTCACTGAGACATACTCTTGTTGATTCATGGTCTTGTCGGTGAACGATCCATCACCCTTCAGGATTTCGGAATCCTTAGGTCGCTTGGCATCATAGCGCTCTCCTTTCACCGTGACGAAATCTTGCTGGTTCATAGTCTTGCCTGCGAAGGATCCATCACCCTTTAAGATTTCGGAATCCTTGGGTCGCTTAGCATCGTAGCGTTCTCCTTTCACGGTGACGAAATCTTGCTGGTTCATAGTCTTGCCTGCGAAGGACCCATCGCCATTCAGGATTTCTGAATCCTTGGGACGCTTCGTGTCGTAGCGCTCTCCTTTCACGTTGACAAAGTCGTGCTGATTCACGGTCATATCGGCGAAAGAACCATCGCCCTGTAAAATCTCCGAGTCCTCTGGACGTATGGTATCGGAGCGTTCTCCCTTCACTGAGACATACTCTTGTTGATTCATGGTCTTGTCGGTGAACGATCCATCACCCTTCAGGATTTCGGAATCCTTAGGTCGCTTGGCATTATAGCGCTCTCCTTTCACCGTGACGAAATCTTGCTGGTTCATAGTCTTGCCAGCGAAGGATCCATCACCCTTTAAGATTTCGGAATCCTTGGGCCGCTTGGCATCGTAGCGTTCTCCTTTCACGGTGACGAAATCTTGCTGGTTCATAGTCTTGCCTGCGAAGGACCCATCGCCATTCAGGATTTCTGAATCCTTGGGACGCTTCGTGTCGTAGCGCTCTCCTTTCACGTTGACAAAGTCGTGCTGATTCATGGTCATATCGGCGAAAGAACCATCGCCCTGTAAAATCTCCGAGTCCTCTGGACGTATGGTATCGGAACGTTCTCCCTTCACTGAGACATACTCTTGTTGATTCATGGTCTTGTCGGTGAACGATCCATCACCCTTCAGGATTTCGGAATCCTTAGGTCGCTTGGCATCATAGCGCTCTCCTTTCACCGTGACGAAATCTTGCTGGTTCATAGTCTTGCCTGCGAAGGATCCATCACCCTTTAAGATTTCGGAATCCTTGGGTCGCTTAGCATCGTAGCGTTCTCCTTTCACGGTGACGAAATCTTGCTGGTTCATAGTCTTGCCTGCGAAGGACCCATCGCCATTCAGGATTTCTGAATCCTTGGGACGCTTCGTGTCGTAGCGCTCTCCTTTCACGTTGACAAAGTCGTGCTGATTCACGGTCATATCGGCGAAAGAACCATCGCCCTGTAAAATCTCCGAGTCCTCTGGACGTATGGTATCGGAGCGTTCTCCCTTCACTGAGACATACTCTTGTTGATTCATGGTCTTGTCGGTGAACGATCCATCACCCTTCAGGATTTCGGAATCCTTAGGTCGCTTGGCATCATAGCGCTCTCCTTTCACCGTGACGAAATCTTGCTGGTTCATAGTCTTGCCAGCGAAGGATCCATCACCCTTTAAGATTTCGGAATCCTTGGGTCGCTTGGCATCGTAGCGTTCTCCTTTCACGGTGACGAAATCTTGCTGGTTCATAGTCTTGCCTGCGAAGGACCCATCGCCATTCAGGATTTCTGAATCCTTGGGACGCTTCGTGTCGTAGCGCTCTCCTTTCACGTTGACAAAGTCGTGCTGATTCATGGTCATATCGGCGAAAGAACCATCGCCCTGTAAAATCTCCGAGTCCTCTGGATGTATGGTATCGGAACGTTCTCCCTTCACTGAGACATACTCTTGTTGATTCATGGTCTTGTCGGTGAACGATCCATCACCCTTCAGGATTTCGGAATCCTTAGGTCGCTTGGCATCATAGCGCTCTCCTTTCACCGTGACGAAATCTTGCTGGTTCATAGTCTTGCCAGCGAAGGATCCATCACCCTTTAAGATTTCGGAATCCTTGGGTCGCTTAGCATCGTAGCGTTCTCCTTTCACGGTGACGAAATCTTGCTGGTTCATAGTCTTGCCTGCGAAGGACCCATCGCCATTCAGGATTTCTGAATCCTTGGGACGCTTCGTGTCGTAGCGCTCTCCTTTCACGTTGACAAAGTCGTGCTGATTCATGGTCATATCGGCGAAAGAACCATCGCCCTGTAAAATCTCCGAGTCCTCTGGACGTATGGTATCGGAACGTTCTCCCTTCACTGAGACATACTCTTGTTGATTCATGGTTTTGTCGGTGAACGATCCATCACCCTTCAGGATTTCGGAATCCTTAGGTCGCTTGGCATCATAGCGCTCTCCTTTCACCGTGACGAAATCTTGCTGGTTCATAGTCTTGCCAGCGAAGGATCCATCACCCTTTAAGATTTCGGAATCCTTGGGTCGCTTGGCATCGTAGCGTTCTCCTTTCACGGTGACGAAATCTTGCTGGTTCATAGTCTTGCCTGCGAAGGACCCATCGCCATTCAGGATTTCTGAATCCTTGGGACGCTTCGTGTCGTAGCGCTCTCCTTTCACGTTGACAAAGTCGTGCTGATTCATGGTCATATCGGCGAAAGAACCATCGCCCTGTAAAATCTCCGAGTCCTCTGGACGTATGGTATCGGAGCGTTCTCCCTTCACTGAGACATACTCTTGTTGATTCATGGTCTTGTCGGTG
Organism: Cylicocyclus nassatus; assembly: GCA_958299035.1. Lineage (NCBI taxonomy): Eukaryota > Metazoa > Nematoda > Chromadorea > Rhabditida > Strongylidae > Cylicocyclus > Cylicocyclus nassatus. The sequence continues at coordinate 19,694,589 of CATQJL010000326.1, forward strand.
AACGATCCATCACCCTTCAGGATTTCGGAATCCTTAGGTCGCTTGGCATCATAGCGCTCTCCTTTCACCGTGACGAAATCTTGCTGGTTCATAGTCTTGCCTGCGAAGGATCCATCACCCTTTAAGATTTCGGAATCCTTGGGTCGCTTAGCATCGTAGCGTTCTCCTTTCACGGTGACGAAATCTTGCTGGTTCATAGTCTTGCCTGCGAAGGACCCATCGCCATTCAGGATTTCTGAATCCTTGGGACGCTTCGTGTCGTAGCGCTCTCCTTTCACGTTGACAAAGTCGTGCTGATTCACGGTCATATCGGCGAAAGAACCATCGCCCTGTAAAATCTCCGAGTCCTCTGGACGTATGGTATCGGAGCGTTCTCCCTTCACTGAGACATACTCTTGTTGATTCATGGTCTTGTCGGTGAACGATCCATCACCCTTCAGGATTTCGGAATCCTTAGGTCGCTTGGCATCATAGCGCTCTCCTTTCACCGTGACGAAATCTTGCTGGTTCATAGTCTTGCCAGCGAAGGATCCATCACCCTTTAAGATTTCGGAATCCTTGGGTCGCTTGGCATCGTAGCGTTCTCCTTTCACGGTGACGAAATCTTGCTGGTTCATAGTCTTGCCTGCGAAGGACCCATCGCCATTCAGGATTTCTGAATCCTTGGGACGCTTCGTGTCGTAGCGCTCTCCTTTCACGTTGACAAAGTCGTGCTGATTCACGGTCATATCGGCGAAAGAACCATCGCCCTGTAAAATCTCCGAGTCCTCTGGACGTATGGTATCGGAGCGTTCTCCCTTCACTGAGACATACTCTTGTTGATTCATGGTCTTGTCGGTGAACGATCCATCACCCTTCAGGATTTCGGAATCCTTAGGTCGCTTGGCATCATAGCGCTCTCCTTTCACCGTGACGAAATCTTGCTGGTTCATAGTCTTGCCAGCGAAGGATCCATCACCCTTTAAGATTTCGGAATCCTTGGGACGCTTAGCATCGTAGCGTTCTCCTTTCACGGTGACGAAATCTTGCTGGTTCATAGTCTTGCCTGCGAAGGACCCATCGCCATTCAGGATTTCTGAATCCTTGGGACGCTTCGTGTCGTAGCGCTCTCCTTTCACGTTGACAAAGTCGTGCTGATTCATGGTCATATCGGCGAAAGAACCATCGCCCTGTAAAATCTCCGAGTCCTCTGGACGTATGGTATCGGAACGTTCTCCCTTCACTGAGACATACTCTTGTTGATTCATGGTTTTGTCGGTGAACGATCCATCACCCTTCAGGATTTCGGAATCCTTAGGTCGCTTGGCATCATAGCGCTCTCCTTTCACCGTGACGAAATCTTGCTGGTTCATAGTCTTGCCAGCGAAGGATCCATCACCCTTTAAGATTTCGGAATCCTTGGGTCGCTTGGCATCGTAGCGTTCTCCTTTCACGGTGACGAAATCTTGCTGGTTCATAGTCTTGCCTGCGAAGGACCCATCGCCATTCAGGATTTCTGAATCCTTGGGACGCTTCGTGTCGTAGCGCTCTCCTTTCACGTTGACAAAGTCGTGCTGATTCATGGTCATATCGGCGAAAGAACCATCGCCCTGTAAAATCTCCGAGTCCTCTGGACGTATGGTATCGGAACGTTCTCCCTTCACTGAGACATACTCTTGTTGATTCATGGTTTTGTCGGTGAACGATCCATCACCCTTCAGGATTTCGGAATCCTTAGGTCGCTTGGCATCATAGCGCTCTCCTTTCACCGTGACGAAATCTTGCTGGTTCATAGTCTTGCCAGCGAAGGATCCATCACCCTTTAAGATTTCGGAATCCTTGGGTCGCTTAGCATCGTAGCGTTCTCCTTTCACGGTGACGAAATCTTGCTGGTTCATAGTCTTGCCTGCGAAGGACCCATCGCCATTCAGGATTTCTGAATCCTTGGGACGCTTCGTGTCGTAGCGCTCTCCTTTCACGTTGACAAAGTCGTGCTGATTCATGGTCATATCGGCGAAAGAACCATCGCCCTGTAAAATCTCCGAGTCCTCTGGACGTATGGTATCGGAGCGTTCTCCCTTCACTGAGACATACTCTTGTTGATTCATGGTCTTGTCGGTGAACGATCCATCACCCTTCAGGATTTCGGAATCCTTAGGTCGCTTGGCATCATAGCGCTCTCCTTTCACCGTGACGAAATCTTGCTGGTTCATAGTCTTGCCTGCGAAGGATCCATCACCCTTTAAGATTTCGGAATCCTTGGGTCGCTTAGCATCGTAGCGTTCTCCTTTCACGGTGACGAAATCTTGCTGGTTCATAGTCTTGCCTGCGAAGGACCCATCGCCATTCAGGATTTCTGAATCCTTGGGACGCTTCGTGTCGTAGCGCTCTCCTTTCACGTTGACAAAGTCGTGCTGATTCACGGTCATATCGGCGAAAGAACCATCGCCCTGTAAAATCTCCGAGTCCTCTGGACGTATGGTATCGGAGCGTTCTCCCTTCACTGAGACATACTCTTGTTGATTCATGGTCTTGTCGGTGAACGATCCATCACCCTTCAGGATTTCGGAATCCTTAGGTCGCTTGGCATCATAGCGCTCTCCTTTCACCGTGACGAAATCTTGCTGGTTCATAGTCTTGCCAGCGAAGGATCCATCACCCTTTAAGATTTCGGAATCCTTGGGTCGCTTGGCATCGTAGCGTTCTCCTTTCACGGTGACGAAATCTTGCTGGTTCATAGTCTTGCCTGCGAAGGACCCATCGCCATTCAGGATTTCTGAATCCTTGGGACGCTTCGTGTCGTAGCGCTCTCCTTTCACGTTGACAAAGTCGTGCTGATTCACGGTCATATCGGCGAAAGAACCATCGCCCTGTAAAATCTCCGAGTCCTCTGGACGTATGGTATCGGAGCGTTCTCCCTTCACTGAGACATACTCTTGTTGATTCATGGTCTTGTCGGTGAACGATCCATCACCCTTCAGGATTTCGGAATCCTTAGGTCGCTTGGCATCATAGCGCTCTCCTTTCACCGTGACGAAATCTTGCTGGTTCATAGTCTTGCCAGCGAAGGATCCATCACCCTTTAAGATTTCGGAATCCTTGGGTCGCTTAGCATCGTAGCGTTCTCCTTTCACGGTGACGAAATCTTGCTGGTTCATAGTCTTGCCTGCGAAGGACCCATCGCCATTCAGGATTTCTGAATCCTTGGGACGCTTCGTGTCGTAGCGCTCTCCTTTCACGTTGACAAAGTCGTGCTGATTCATGGTCATATCGGCGAAAGAACCATCGCCCTGTAAAATCTCCGAGTCCTCTGGACGTATGGTATCGGAACGTTCTCCCTTCACTGAGACATACTCTTGTTGATTCATGGTTTTGTCGGTGAACGATCCATCACCCTTCAGGATTTCGGAATCCTTAGGTCGCTTGGCATCATAGCGCTCTCCTTTCACCGTGACGAAATCTTGCTGGTTCATAGTCTTGCCAGCGAAGGATCCATCACCCTTTAAGATTTCGGAATCCTTGGGTCGCTTGGCATCGTAGCGTTCTCCTTTCACGGTGACGAAATCTTGCTGGTTCATAGTCTTGCCTGCGAAGGACCCATCGCCATTCAGGATTTCTGAATCCTTGGGACGCTTCGTGTCGTAGCGCTCTCCTTTCACGTTGACAAAGTCGTGCTGATTCATGGTCATATCGGCGAAAGAACCATCGCCCTGTAAAATCTCCGAGTCCTCTGGACGTATGGTATCGGAACGTTCTCCCTTCACTGAGACATACTCTTGTTGATTCATGGTTTTGTCGGTGAACGATCCATCACCCTTCAGGATTTCGGAATCCTTAGGTCGCTTGGCATCATAGCGCTCTCCTTTCACCGTGACGAAATCTTGCTGGTTCATAGTCTTGCCAGCGAAGGATCCATCACCCTTTAAGATTTCGGAAACCTTGGGTCGCTTAGCATCGTAGCGTTCTCCTTTCACGGTGACGAAATCTTGCTGGTTCATAGTCTTGCCTGCGAAGGACCCATCGCCATTCAGGATTTCTGAATCCTTGGGACGCTTCGTGTCGTAGCGCTCTCCTTTCACGTTGACAAAGTCGTGCTGATTCATGGTCATATCGGCGAAAGAACCATCGCCCTGTAAAATCTCCGAGTCCTCTGGACGTATGGTATCGGAACGTTCTCCCTTCACTGAGACATACTCTTGTTGATTCATGGTTTTGTCGGTGAACGATCCATCACCCTTCAGGATTTCGGAATCCTTAGGTCGCTTGGCATCATAGCGCTCTCCTTTCACCGTGACGAAATCTTGCTGGTTCATAGTCTTGCCAGCGAAGGATCCATCACCCTTTAAGATTTCGGAATCCTTGGGTCGCTTGGCATCGTAGCGTTCTCCTTTCACGGTGACGAAATCTTGCTGGTTCATAGTCTTGCCTGCGAAGGACCCATCGCCATTCAGGATTTCTGAATCCTTGGGACGCTTCGTGTCGTAGCGCTCTCCTTTCACGTTGACAAAGTCGTGCTGATTCATGGTCATATCGGCGAAAGAACCATCGCCCTGTAAAATCTCCGAGTCCTCTGGACGTATGGTATCGGAGCGTTCTCCCTTCACTGAGACATACTCTTGTTGATTCATGGTCTTGTCGGTGAACGATCCATCACCCTTCAGGATTTCGGAATCCTTAGGTCGCTTGGCATCATAGCGCTCTCCTTTCACCGTGACGAAATCTTGCTGGTTCATAGTCTTGCCAGCGAAGGATCCATCACCCTTTAAGATTTCGGAATCCTTGGGTCGCTTAGCATCGTAGCGTTCTCCTTTCACGGTGACGAAATCTTGCTGGTTCATAGTCTTGCCTGCGAAGGACCCATCGCCATTCAGGATTTCTGAATCCTTGGGACGCTTCGTGTCGTAGCGCTCTCCTTTCACGTTGACAAAGTCGTGCTGATTCATGGTCATATCGGCGAAAGAACCATCGCCCTGTAAAATCTCCGAGTCCTCTGGACGTATGGTATCGGAACGTTCTCCCTTCACTGAGACATACTCTTGTTGATTCATGGTCTTGTCGGTGAACGATCCATCACCCTTCAGGATTTCGGAAACCTTAGGTCGCTTGGCATCATAGCGCTCTCCTTTCACCGTGACGAAATCTTGCTGGTTCATAGTCTTGCCAGCGAAGGATCCATCACCCTTTAAGATTTCGGAATCCTTGGGTCGCTTAGCATCGTAGCGTTCTCCTTTCACGGTGACGAAATCTTGCTGGTTCATAGTCTTGCCTGCGAAGGACCCATCGCCATTCAGGATTTCTGAATCCTTGGGACGCTTCGTGTCGTAGCGCTCTCCTTTCACGTTGACAAAGTCGTGCTGATTCATGGTCATATCGGCGAAAGAACCATCGCCCTGTAAAATCTCCGAGTCCTCTGGACGTATGGTATCGGAGCGTTCTCCCTTCACTGAGACATACTCTTGTTGATTCATGGTCTTGTCGGTGAACGATCCATCACCCTTCAGGATTTCGGAATCCTTAGGTCGCTTGGCATCATAGCGCTCTCCTTTCACCGTGACGAAATCTTGCTGGTTCATAGTCTTGCCAGCGAAGGATCCATCACCCTTTAAGATTTCGGAATCCTTGGGTCGCTTAGCATCGTAGCGTTCTCCTTTCACGGTGACGAAATCTTGCTGGTTCATAGTCTTGCCTGCGAAGGACCCATCGCCATTCAGGATTTCTGAATCCTTGGGACGCTTCGTGTCGTAGCGCTCTCCTTTCACGTTGACAAAGTCGTGCTGATTCATGGTCATATCGGCGAAAGAACCATCGCCCTGTAAAATCTCCGAGTCCTCTGGACGTATGGTATCGGAACGTTCTCCCTTCACTGAGACATACTCTTGTTGATTCATGGTCTTGTCGGTGAACGATCCATCACCCTTCAGGATTTCGGAATCCTTAGGTCGCTTGGCATCATAGCGCTCTCCTTTCACCGTGACGAAATCTTGCTGGTTCATAGTCTTGCCAGCGAAGGATCCATCACCCTTTAAGATTTCGGAATCCTTGGGTCGCTTAGCATCGTAGCGTTCTCCTTTCACGGTGACGAAATCTTGCTGGTTCATAGTCTTGCCTGCGAAGGACCCATCGCCATTCAGGATTTCTGAATCCTTGGGACGCTTCGTGTCGTAGCGCTCTCCTTTCACGTTGACAAAGTCGTGCTGATTCATGGTCATATCGGCGAAAGAACCATCGCCCTGTAAAATCTCCGAGTCCTCTGGACGTATGGTATCGGAACGTTCTCCCTTCACTGAGACATACTCTTGTTGATTCATGGTCTTGTCGGTGAACGATCCATCACCCTTCAGGATTTCGGAATCCTTAGGTCGCTTGGCATCATAGCGCTCTCCTTTCACCGTGACGAAATCTTGCTGGTTCATAGTCTTGCCAGCGAAGGATCCATCACCCTTTAAGATTTCGGAATCCTTGGGTCGCTTAGCATCATAGCGTTCTCCTTTCACGGTGACGAAATCTTGCTGGTTCATAGTCTTGCCTGCGAAGGACCCATCGCCATTCAGGATTTCTGAATCCTTGGGACGCTTCGTGTCGTAGCGCTCTCCTTTCACGTTGACAAAGTCGTGCTGATTCATGGTCATATCGGCGAAAGAACCATCGCCCTGTAAAATCTCCGAGTCCTCTGGACGTATGGTATCGGAGCGTTCTCCCTTCACTGAGACATACTCTTGTTGATTCATGGTCTTGTCGGTGAACGATCCATCACCCTTCAGGATTTCGGAATCCTTAGGTCGCTTGGCATCATAGCGCTCTCCTTTCACCGTGACGAAATCTTGCTGGTTCATAGTCTTGCCAGCGAAGGATCCATCACCCTTTAAGATTTCGGAATCCTTGGGTCGCTTAGCATCGTAGCGTTCTCCTTTCACGGTGACGAAATCTTGCTGGTTCATAGTCTTGCCTGCGAAGGACCCATCGCCATTCAGGATTTCTGAATCCTTGGGACGCTTCGTGTCGTAGCGCTCTCCTTTCACGTTGACAAAGTCGTGCTGATTCATGGTCATATCGGCGAAAGAACCATCGCCCTGTAAAATCTCCGAGTCCTCTGGACGTATGGTATCGGAACGTTCTCCCTTCACTGAGACATACTCTTGTTGATTCATGGTCTTGTCGGTGAACGATCCATCACCCTTCAGGATTTCGGAATCCTTAGGTCGCTTGGCATCATAGCGCTCTCCTTTCACCGTGACGAAATCTTGCTGGTTCATAGTCTTGCCAGCGAAGGATCCATCACCCTTTAAGATTTCGGAATCCTTGGGTCGCTTAGCATCGTAGCGTTCTCCTTTCACGGTGACGAAATCTTGCTGGTTCATAGTCTTGCCTGCGAAGGACCCATCGCCATTCAGGATTTCTGAATCCTTGGGACGCTTCGTGTCGTAGCGCTCTCCTTTCACGTTGACAAAGTCGTGCTGATTCATGGTCATATCGGCGAAAGAACCATCGCCCTGTAAAATCTCCGAGTCCTCTGGACGTATGGTATCGGAACGTTCTCCCTTCACTGAGACATACTCTTGTTGATTCATGGTTTTGTCGGTGAACGATCCATCACCCTTCAGGATTTCGGAATCCTTAGGTCGCTTGGCATCATAGCGCTCTCCTTTCACCGTGACGAAATCTTGCTGGTTCATAGTCTTGCCAGCGAAGGATCCATCACCCTTTAAGATTTCGGAATCCTTGGGTCGCTTGGCATCGTAGCGTTCTCCTTTCACGGTGACGAAATCTTGCTGGTTCATAGTCTTGCCTGCGAAGGACCCACCGCCATTCAGGATTTCTGAATCCTTGGGACGCTTCGTGTCGTAGCGCTCTCCTTTCACGTTGACAAAGTCGTGCTGATTCATGGTCATATCGGCGAAAGAACCATCGCCCTGTAAAATCTCCGAGTCCTCTGGACGTATGGTATCGGAACGTTCTCCCTTCACTGAGACATACTCTTGTTGATTCATGGTCTTGTCGGTGAACGATCCATCACCCTTCAGGATTTCGGAATCCTTAGGTCGCTTGGCATCATAGCGCTCTCCTTTCACCGTGACGAAATCTTGCTGGTTCATAGTCTTGCCTGCGAAGGATCCATCACCCTTTAAGATTTCGGAATCCTTGGGTCGCTTAGCATCGTAGCGTTCTCCTTTCACGGTGACGAAATATTGCTGGTTCATAGTCTTGCCTGCGAAGGACCCATCGCCATTCAGGATTTCTGAATCCTTGGGACGCTTCGTGTCGTAGCGCTCTCCTTTCACGTTGACAAAGTCGTGCTGATTCACGGTCATATCGGCGAAAGAACCATCGCCCTGTAAAATCTCCGAGTCCTCTGGACGTATGGTATCGGAGCGTTCTCCCTTCACTGAGACATACTCTTGTTGATTCATGGTCTTGTCGGTGAACGATCCATCACCCTTCAGGATTTCGGAATCCTTAGGTCGCTTGGCATCATAGCGCTCTCCTTTCACCGTGACGAAATCTTGCTGGTTCATAGTCTTGCCAGCGAAGGATCCATCACCCTTTAAGATTTCGGAATCCTTGGGCCGCTTGGCATCGTAGCGTTCTCCTTTCACGGTGACGAAATCTTGCTGGTTCATAGTCTTGCCTGCGAAGGACCCATCGCCATTCAGGATTTCTGAATCCTTGGGACGCTTCGTGTCGTAGCGCTCTCCTTTCACGTTGACAAAGTCGTGCTGATTCATGGTCATATCGGCGAAAGAACCATCGCCCTGTAAAATCTCCGAGTCCTCTGGACGTATGGTATCGGAACGTTCTCCCTTCACTGAGACATACTCTTGTTGATTCATGGTTTTGTCGGTGAACGATCCATCACCCTTCAGGATTTCGGAATCCTTAGGTCGCTTGGCATCATAGCGCTCTCCTTTCACCGTGACGAAATCTTGCTGGTTCATAGTCTTGCCAGCGAAGGATCCATCACCCTTTAAGATTTCGGAATCCTTGGGTCGCTTGGCATCGTAGCGTTCTCCTTTCACGGTGACGAAATCTTGCTGGTTCATAGTCTTGCCTGCGAAGGACCCATCGCCATTCAGGATTTCTGAATCCTTGGGACGCTTCGTGTCGTAGCGCTCTCCTTTCACGTTGACAAAGTCGTGCTGATTCATGGTCATATCGGCGAAAGAACCATCGCCCTGTAAAATCTCCGAGTCCTCTGGACGTATGGTATCGGAACGTTCTCCCTTCACTGAGACATACTCTTGTTGATTCATGGTCTTGTCGGTGAACGATCCATCACCCTTCAGGATTTCGGAATCCTTAGGTCGCTTGGCATCATAGCGCTCTCCTTTCACCGTGACGAAATCTTGCTGGTTCATAGTCTTGCCAGCGAAGGATCCATCACCCTTTAAGATTTCGGAATCCTTGGGTCGCTTAGCATCGTAGCGTTCTCCTTTCACGGTGACGAAATCTTGCTGGTTCATAGTCTTGCCTGCGAAGGACCCATCGCCATTCAGGATTTCTGAATCCTTGGGACGCTTCGTGTCGTAGCGCTCTCCTTTCACGTTGACAAAGTCGTGCTGATTCATGGTCATATCGGCGAAAGAACCATCGCCCTGTAAAATCTCCGAGTCCTCTGGACGTATGGTATCGGAACGTTCTCCCTTCACTGAGACATACTCTTGTTGATTCATGGTTTTGTCGGTGAACGATCCATCACCCTTCAGGATTTCGGAATCCTTAGGTCGCTTGGCATCATAGCGCTCTCCTTTCACCGTGACGAAATCTTGCTGGTTCATAGTCTTGCCAGCGAAGGATCCATCACCCTTTAAGATTTCGGAATCCTTGGGTCGCTTGGCATCGTAGCGTTCTCCTTTCACGGTGACGAAATCTTGCTGGTTCATAGTCTTGCCTGCGAAGGACCCATCGCCATTCAGGATTTCTGAATCCTTGGGACGCTTCGTGTCGTAGCGCTCTCCTTTCACGTTGACAAAGTCGTGCTGATTCACGGTCATATCGGCGAAAGAACCATCGCCCTGTAAAATCTCCGAGTCCTCTGGACGTATGGTATCGGAGCGTTCTCCCTTCACTGAGACATACTCTTGTTGATTCATGGTCTTGTCGGTGAACGATCCATCACCCTTCAGGATTTCGGAATCCTTAGGTCGCTTGGCATCATAGCGCTCTCCTTTCACCGTGACGAAATCTTGCTGGTTCATAGTCTTGCCAGCGAAGGATCCATCACCCTTTAAGATTTCGGAATCCTTGGGCCGCTTGGCATCGTAGCGTTCTCCTTTCACGGTGACGAAATCTTGCTGGTTCATAGTCTTGCCTGCGAAGGACCCATCGCCATTCAGGATTTCTGAATCCTTGGGACGCTTCGTGTCGTAGCGCTCTCCTTTCACGTTGACAAAGTCGTGCTGATTCACGGTCATATCGGCGAAAGAACCATCGCCCTGTAAAATCTCCGAGTCCTCTGGACGTATGGTATCGGAGCGTTCTCCCTTCACTGAGACATACTCTTGTTGATTCATGGTCTTGTCGGTGAACGATCCATCACCCTTCAGGATTTCGGAATCCTTAGGTCGCTTGGCATCATAGCGCTCTCCTTTCACCGTGACGAAATCTTGCTGGTTCATAGTCTTGCCAGCGAAGGATCCATCACCCTTTAAGATTTCGGAATCCTTGGGTCGCTTGGCATCGTAGCGTTCTCCTTTCACGGTGACGAAATCTTGCTGGTTCATAGTCTTGCCTGCGAAGGACCCATCGCCATTCAGGATTTCTGAATCCTTGGGACGCTTCGTGTCGTAGCGCTCTCCTTTCACGTTGACAAAGTCGTGCTGATTCACGGTCATATCGGCGAAAGAACCATCGCCCTGTAAAATCTCCGAGTCCTCTGGACGTATGGTATCGGAGCGTTCTCCCTTCACTGAGACATACTCTTGTTGATTCATGGTCTTGTCGGTGAACGATCCATCACCCTTCAGGATTTCGGAATCCTTAGGTCGCTTGGCATCATAGCGCTCTCCTTTCACCGTGACGAAATCTTGCTGGTTCATAGTCTTGCCAGCGAAGGATCCATCACCCTTTAAGATTTCGGAATCCTTGGGTCGCTTAGCATCGTAGCGTTCTCCTTTCACGGTGACGAAATCTTGCTGGTTCATAGTCTTGCCTGCGAAGGACCCATCGCCATTCAGGATTTCTGAATCCTTGGGACGCTTCGTGTCGTAGCGCTCTCCTTTCACGTTGACAAAGTCGTGCTGATTCATGGTCATATCGGCGAAAGAACCATCGCCCTGTAAAATCTCCGAGTCCTCTGGACGTATGGTATCGGAACGTTCTCCCTTCACTGAGACATACTCTTGTTGATTCATGGTCTTGTCGGTGAACGATCCATCACCCTTCAGGATTTCGGAATCCTTAGGTCGCTTGGCATCATAGCGCTCTCCTTTCACCGTGACGAAATCTTGCTGGTTCATAGTCTTGCCAGCGAAGGATCCATCACCCTTTAAGATTTCGGAATCCTTGGGTCGCTTAGCATCGTAGCGTTCTCCTTTCACGGTGACGAAATCTTGCTGGTTCATAGTCTTGCCTGCGAAGGACCCATCGCCATTCAGGATTTCTGAATCCTTGGGACGCTTCGTGTCGTAGCGCTCTCCTTTCACGTTGACAAAGTCGTGCTGATTCATGGTCATATCGGCGAAAGAACCATCGCCCTGTAAAATCTCCGAGTCCTCTGGACGTATGGTATCGGAACGTTCTCCCTTCACTGAGACATACTCTTGTTGATTCATGGTTTTGTCGGTGAACGATCCATCACCCTTCAGGATTTCGGAATCCTTAGGTCGCTTGGCATCATAGCGCTCTCCTTTCACCGTGACGAAATCTTGCTGGTTCATAGTCTTGCCAGCGAAGGATCCATCACCCTTTAAGATTTCGGAATCCTTGGGTCGCTTGGCATGGTAGCGTTCTCCTTTCACCGTGACGAATTCTTGCTGGTTCATAGTCTTGCCTGCGAAGGATCCATCACCCTTCAGGATTTCTGAATCCTTGGGACGCTTCGTGTCGTAGCGCTCTCCTTTCACGTTGATAAAGTCGTGCTGATTCACAGTCATATCGGCGAAAGAACCATCGCCCTGTACAATCTCCGAGTCCTCTGGACGTATGGTATCAGAACGTTCTCCCTTCACTGAGACATACTCTTGTTGATTCATGGTCTTGACGGTGAACGATCCATCACCCTTCAGGATTTCGGAATCTTTAGGTCGCTTGGCATCATAGCGCTCTCCTTTCACCGTGACGAAATCTTGCTGGTTCATAGTCTTGCCAGCGAAGGATCCATCACCCTTTAAGATTTCGGAATCCTTGGGTCGCTTAGCATCGTAGCGTTCTCCCTTCACGGTGACGAATTCTTGCTGGTTCATAGTCTTGCCTGCGAAGGATCCATCACCCTTCAGGATTTCTGAATCCTTGGGACGCTTCGTGTCGTAGCGCTCTCCTTTCATGTTGATAAAGTCGTGCTGATTCACAGTCATATCGGCGAAAGAACCATCGCCCTGTAAAATCTCCGAGTCCTCTGGACGTATGGTATCGGAGCGTTCTCCCTTCACTGAGACATACTCTTGTTGATTCATGGTCTTGTCGGTGAACGATCCATCACCCTTCAGGATTTCAGAATCTTTAGGTCGCTTGGCACCATAGCGCTCTCCTTTCACCGTGACGAAATCTTGCTGGTTCATAGTCTTGCCAGCGAAGGATCCATCACCATTCAGGATTTCTGAATCCTTGGGACGCTTCGTGTCGTAGCGCTCTCCTTTCACGTTGACAAAGTCGTGCTGATTCACCGTCATACTGGCAAAAGAACCATCGCCTAGTAGAATCTCCGAGTTCCCTGGACGTATGATATCGAAACGTTCTCCCTTCACTGAGACATATTCTTGTTGATTCATGGTCTTGTCGGTGAACGATCCATCACCCTTCAGGATTTCGGAATCCTTAGGTCGCTTGGCATCGTAGCGTTCTCCTTTCACAGTGACGAATTCTTGCTGGTTCATAGTCTTGTCGGCGAACGATCCACCGCCTTCCAGGACTTCGGAATCCTCAGCACGCTTGATATTGTACCGCTGTCCTTTCACTGAAACATACTCCTGCTGCCTAATAGTCTTATCGGTGAATAATCCGTCACCTTCCAAGATCCCAGAATCTTTGGGACGCTTGGTCTTGTGACGTTCTCCTTTCATTGCGATGTATTCTTGTTGATTCAATGTTTTTCCCGTAACTGGAACGTCGCTTCCAAATATTTCGGAATCCTTCGGACGCTTCATCTCGTAGCGGTCTCCCTTTACTGCAACGTATTCTATCTGCTTTACAGTCTTGCCAGTGAATGATCCGTCGCCTTTCAATAACTGAGAATCTTTAGAGTGTTTTGCGTTATGATGTCCAACAGTGTGTAGCGTGGGCTCTTGCTTTCGGCTATACCCAGCAACATGAATGTCATCTAACTCGGAGTCCTTGTGTCGTCTGTTATAAGCAACTTCTTTGGACACAAAAATCTGTTCCTGTTGGCCTTTTCCAGTTGTGGACCAGCCGTTAGCTATGTCCAAGTTTTTGTTCTCATCTTCCTGTTCCTTATTGTCATTTTTCATCTCTTTTTGGACCCTATTTCCTCGCGCATGAGCTTCATCTCTTGTTTTTCCCTTACTTGTAGGATATCCTATATGTTCTTCTCGTCCATCCTTTGCCGTGGAATCATGGTATTGTACATAACTGGGACCAGCATATCCGCGCACAAGATGCAGGTGTTTATTATTGCTGACACGTTTCTCATTTGACAGTCGCCCGTCCTCTAAAGTGGAGCCGATAACTGTTGCTTCCCTGTGTGCGTTACTGCCGACCTTCAATTGTACAGAGTTCTCATGAGTATCTTTTAGAATATCTCTTCCTCTACTCACAGTCATACGAGAGGTTTGCGACAATCTGGTGGTATTGCGTTTACTATCTCGCTCGTTCGCCAGCACTTTTGAGCTTTTTGTGTACCATGAATCTTCCCCTTTTACAGTCACATCTTCTGCTCCATTCACTTTTGGCAGCGCTACCTAAAATGAAATTCATTTGATTACGTCAACAGGCATACAATTCTTATTAGTGATTAACAAAATAGAAGTAGATGCTATTTTTTCAGTTGCCAAGCTACTATTAACTCTCTTTAGATTACTGCAGGTCGAACTCACCTTCGACTCCGCCTCCTTGCGATCTCTTGATAACTTCCGCTTGCCGCTGCCTTTGGGATCATCCGGTTCGCTTCCTGGAATTAAAAGATCACCAATTTCGCGTTGTTTTGAATATGGGTTGCTATGATTTGCGGTGCTTTTGTTCGTCAGTTTTTCCACATCTCGCTTACATGGTACATCGAGAAACTCAACCCTTCCACAAACAATGCTTATGTGGAAGGCACACTGAAATGCGCAGTTCTTCAACATACAATGTTTGTGTGTGAAGAATAATGCTCTTTTTCATAGTCATTCAAAGGACAGAGATATCAGCATCTTTGATACCTTCTGCAATGCGCCAATGTATCCTGCTTAATAGCTAAAGAGGCTACTGAATACGTAAAGGCTACTGCATGACGAAGGCGCAATAGCAGTATCACTTGAGCGGGCGCGAACTCGTCGCGCGCGTATCTTCACCGTTGTAAATCCTGCGCCTTATGCGCTTTGCGGCTAATAAAGCCGCATTCGCGCCCAAAGATATTGCGCGTAGTGACTGGGGGTGCAGCGGTGGCAAGACTGTGCTTATATCCCTCTAATTGCTCTGCCACCAATCTACCGTCTCTGGAGAGTAAAAGGTAGTTTGGCCCAGAAACAGAACCTTGGTCCGGCCTGGTCTTTGCGGCATATCATATCACTACACTCGTCTTATACCTAATATTGTCTAACAGACTGCGTAACGAGTCCCCTTTTCCGTTCCTTTTTCGTTTTTTGGCAATAACCATTTAACTACTCGCATCAGGACTTTGTGACACTTATGCTGCCTACAATCCGGCGTTTCTCCGACCGATCGAAGTCAAGCGTGATATTGCTTATGGTACGAGTCCCGCTCATACGGTTTGCTTCAAGGGGATTGGCGGCAAGGCGGGGCTGAGCCCAAGCAAGGCTAAGATATGATCGAGAGCACGCTCGCGAGAGAGACGCAGACTGCGTCGCGGGTGCGAGCTGTTGCCTTCCAACGTCAATCCCGTTGTATCAAAGGGTATACCCATTCGCGATATTTTGGGCAATAACCATTGTTAGCCAATGATCGAAAACTGCAATGTTGAAGAAAGCTGCCGATAGGCCTTGCTTACGGAACTTAAGCATAAGAAAAACAACAGTTCATGACCATACAGGATACAGCGCCCACTCTGCCAGACTTACGTTTTCCATTCTGTCAGGATCCGTTGTGGGTGATTTCGTCTAGTGGTTACTTTTTGGTGATTCCAAGGCCATATGCATGTCCTTCCGGCAAGAGAAGCGGCGTCCCCAATGATGAAAAAGCCGCAGATATGGGACGCCGCTCCCTTCGCCGGAAGGATGTTTATGTCAAGAAAGCTTATGCCATAATTTGTCTTTAGAGATACCAAAGGTAGTATTTATAAAGGGGCAACCAACATGGGCGATAACTTGTGCCAGCCATATGCGTTGTATAGGTCAATTAGGCCCGTAGGAGACCTCCGTCATTCCAGCTCGACTGAGGCTAAACTAAATTGATGTTAGGGCGCCTCAGCGCAGTGCCAAGGGAGCGATTGATCTGGAGCATATCGCTTTCTGAACGTTCGCGTTTTCATGGGTAGAACATTCTTGCCATTTGTGCATTATTAGTCAAGTGAATAAGACTACTGCTTTTCAGGCGGCAGAGCCGTGGTTCGACTGCGGCTAGCAGTACGATTTTTGCTACTTAGCCGGGCGACCTTTAATAGCGGCGCTGTCGAAAAAATCGATAATAGTCGCTATCAGAGATTTCACCTAGCAAACAACGAGATAAAACAAATGCGCTATATTTCGGCATTCATACGAGGAAAAATTACTTACCTTGGCGAAAAATGAATAGAAAGGTAAATTTACCTTCTTGTTATCTGAAGCGTTTTTTAGGAAAAACAAGCAACAACTGCAAGAAAAATGCACCTTTTTTTCGTCGCGCAATCAGCTGTTCATCGATCCTCACTCACCTAGACCCCCGAAATTGTGCAGTTTTGAAAGTTTTGCAGTGCAAAATAACGTCAGCTGCGGTGTCTCGTAAGATACTCGCGAGCAACTTACGAGACCTTTCTCTGTGGTCTCTTCTTTAGCACAGTATTTGCGTTATGTCATCGCCCGGCTATCTCCGATGACTCGATCGAGAGCTCTCCCTGCCGGGCTTGATCTGAAGCTCACCTGTCCGGTGACGTTCCATACTTACAGCAAGGAAAAGTGGGCGGTCCTCATTTCACCTGCCACCCGAAGCCTCATATGAGGGCCTCAGGGGAGGTCATTTCCCCTGACCGAGCTTTACTCCGGGGCATAATTTCCAAGTTCTATTTACGCTTTGATGTTACTTAGGAATTTGGAAGAAAAGCTGGGCGCTCGGTATGCCCCAATCTTCACTGCTTCAAGAAGACGACTGTGGTATAGGCGCGTTCATCCTCCTTGGTGGGACCTCACAGGAGAAGTATGTTATGCGATGCTTTGGGCAAAAAAAACATGTTGTGGGGTTTCTCAAAGTAGCTAGAAGAGTGTTCTTCTGCTTAGTAAACGTATACGACGGAGTAGTGCTATGTGTGGAGGACCGGTGCTCAATACTATAGTAACCAACTAGAAAATGGCCCAGTGTGTCATCAACATCAATGTATATACACTTTCACTGCACTTTCGCCCAGTCTTGTCACACACATTGTAGAAAATTCTACTGTTCAGCCCAACACGCGTAGCATTTCCTGGTCACCAGGGTCGAGCAAGAATTGTGGCACACAACCGCCGGATACGCCCCCCCCCCACACCAGCATTATCGTTTGCCTTCCGCATGCATGACATAAAGGCTCTCCCAAGCATAATTAGTAATGTATTCGTAATTATCATGTCAAATAACCCCCGTGGGCCAAGTTTTAGCGAATTCTGAGGGTTCCTAGCACATTGGACCACCCAATTGAAGTGGTTATTTCCAAACATGATTGATTACATTTCAACAGAGAATTAGCTGGCTCTACTCGTACAAACTACTCCCTATTTACTCCTATAATGAATTGTGTTTCAATTAGCCATCAAACTATGGACTTGGAAAAACAGGCCAAAATCTCGTATGTCCCAATTTTCGTTTTTGATAGCTCTGCTTTCACCAACTTTTACTCAAAGCAAAGCAGACGAATCAGGCCCAAACCACTTCTGTAAAAACTACGAGATTCAGGCTATCAAACGGTGTATATTTCGTTCGCTAAAATTTCCTATGGAGTTAAGTTAACGGGATGTGGCACAACCCCAGAAAAGCTGTGGCTGCCACACCTTTTTAGGAGTTGTGCCACACCCCATTCACTTACCTTCAAAGCATTCAAATAACTGTTTTTCCTATATAGTTGCTACTGCTGGACCTTCTTCCTTACATGTCAGGAATTTCTTTCGAAATTGTTTCTCCTAGGGCAATATATGGTCGTTATTCCTTACCTATGCAAACGAAAATTACTGCGAAAATACTGGATTATTTTAACATGCTAAGTCTGCGCTACTATGTTCTCGAGGGAAGGCGGCAAGAACAAGTGTATCGATAACCTAATCTCCTTAATTTTTACAAATGTGATCTGAGGTTTATTGGTCTTCTCTAGTCTGAGATATTGAAAGCGAAAAATGGGACAAACGAGATTTTGGCTTGCTCTTCATTCCGTAGTTCGGAGGTTATTTTCGGAAGTGAGATTTCTGAAGTGAGCAAAAAAGTAGTAGTACTTTGTATTTAGTGCAAAAAGAAGTAATTAACTCTCCTTTGGAAAAAGTTAGCTTCTTCCAAAAAGAACATCTCACCTGGGTGGCCTAATAATTGGAAACCTCAAAATTCGCTGAAACTTGGTCCACAGAGGTTATTTGGCGGGCTAGTTGCGGAAATGATTCTCTTATGCTTTTAGAGATTTTTTGTTATGCTTACTGTATGTATACGAGTAGGCCAAAACATCAATTCTGCATGATAGACCCATCTGACCTTGTTAACGAATATCATGCTATCGCTAACATCACCATCACCTCGATGACGACTCCCCTTCCTGACCCTTCAATACGACCCCCCCCCCAGGGCCCGGCGGGGATGGCGCTTTCCCAAGCTGGATATCGTTTTTGGCCCGAAAAAGCAAAGGGGAAGTCGTATCTTGGGGTCCGGGCTGAGCCCCGGACCCCAAAATGCGACTTCCCCTTTGTTTACCGATAAACAATGCACATATCATTCTTTATTCATCATTCCTTGTCGATGCTACTGTCCTATGAACTTAGATTCCAGCAGTGTGAAAAATCTGTGCTCCGATCGCTAGCCTGCCCGCAGGCGGGAATTCAATTCTTGTAAGAGGAAAATAACAAAATAGGCTCGTTTTCAATGCACAAGTAACGATATGGCACCAAATTCGCTGTATAGTTGGAGGACCATGAGCACAAAAAAATATGAAGAATTATGAGAAACTTATGTGAATTTAAAAAATGGTAAGTGTTTTTCGAAATTAGGTGGCTCCCGCGCCACCTGGGAGCCACCTGGGTGGCTCCCTGCTTCCCTTCACATAATTTCCCGGATTTCTTTACATGAATGTGGACTAGGTCGAAAGTATTACTATATGTTCAAATCCGCTTCCAAAACCAACAAGGCACCGCTTCGATACAGTCCCAAAATAGGGTTCGCAGCGTTATGATCGGCCTCGGAAAGCGCGCTCCAATCGCAATTGGTTATTGTAAATTGTAAAGTTTCGCAGCTGACTAATAAATGAGTAGTATCTTAGATATATAAACGTCAAAGTTTGTGCAAATCTTGACCCTATGTTTTTTATAGATTCCTTTGCGGATGAACCCACTGAGCTGAAACCTTGAAAACATATGTTTTCGGCCTCGGTAGATGGTTTTAAGCTACCCTTCAAAGCAATTCGTGGAATTTTTCTATAGATTTAATGATTTTTTGGCACCTTGCAAGGAAAGTGAACACTTACCAGCCGCTAACAAACTGCTTGCACATTTTGGTGTGAACAATGCAGTGAAGTTCATTTCCACTTTAAAATTAGAAGGTGCAGTCACTCCAATAAGCCTTTCTGGGGTAAGCTCGTGCAGGAGGGTAAGGAGGAGGGCTGCAGTGCAGTACTGATACTGCAGAAAAGGGGTGGAGAATATGGCCTAAAAGGACGGGAAGGTAGAAGGACAAAGTGTGGTTTTTGGCCATCCCCTCAAACGATGACCCGGGCTGGGCCAGGAAAGCCAGGTAGTACTACTATAATAAGCTCTGAGGCCGCCCATCTTATTATTTGTGTATATCTGTTTGTCAGAGACTTAAGGGGGTCAAAAATAGGGTCAAAGGGGAAGTCGTAAGAAATTTTGGCTTCAAAGGGGATATCGTTTTCAAAATTCTGAAATGCCACCTGCCGGGTCCTGGACCCTCCGGGTGGCGTGCAACACCCCACGCTTGATCTTGCTCGTCATCCTTGTCTTCGTCGTCACAGCTCATCCCATTGCCGAAGATGACTACCCAATGATCTACTTATCTGCACCCGCCTTTAGTCATCATTGTCAACTGTTGGTCATCCCACAGTAAAGAGTGATGCTAAGATATGAATAAGGTCGCCAGAGCGAAGATTTATGGCCAGTTATCATGTTCAATGTCTCCCCTTTGACTCTTATTCGTGTACCAGTTTTTGGCTTCCTACAAAGAGTGCTAACTATCAATAAAATGGCTGAAGCAATAGGATTTTTTTTATTCAAGCGACGCTCGTAATCTTCTAATCATTATTCTGTCCACATATCACAGAACCCTGAAAAGTCCGCTCTTGCTCCAAGTCTGCAAAATCAACAGTCAATAGTTTTGATGATGGGTATGTTTTATTCGTAATCATCACTATCTTACCATCCGCCTCTCCAGCTCGAAAACTACAAAGGAATCCCTAGACTGGAAGCAGTCAGTAACACTGGCACCCGAAAATTCATTCATCGTGCAAGGCGATAACGAGAATCGACCAAACGAAAATTCAAAAGTTTTGGACAACTTATAATAAAATTTATGTTTTTTATAGCCGGTACTCATGGATCTCCCCTCCCCTCAGCTGTAGGTTTAGTAGATCTGATATCCAATATGGTGCTTGGGATTTCGACAACTGGGCGTAAACAATGACCATGGTGCAAAAAACTTTCGCCGTGATGTTACACAAGATCAATTCACATCTTATATATAAAGCTGAATGTGTGTATGTATGTCTGTCTGTCTGTCTGTACGTATGTGCGGAATAGAAATTTTTATTTCTGAACCGATTTGGACCAAACTTGGCACACATATACTTCAGGGCGGGGAGCGTGTCATAGGCTACTTTTCGTTATCGATCGATGTCGATTTTATCGATTTTTATCGATTTTTTGCAGAGTTCACCTACGGAGCTGGGAGTTGGCACAGGGGGGTAAGTGGGTATGGCGATTCCGAACACAGTATTAGTTTTCGGAATTATCGATTACTTTTATCGATTCTATCGATTTTTTGCAAAGTTTGAGCTACAGGGCTGGGAGTTGACACGGGGGGGGGGGGGTAAATGAGCATGAGAATTCCGAATACAATATTAGTTTTCGGTAATACCTATTACTTTTATCGATTTTATCGATTTTTTCAAAACTTGAGCTGAAGGGCTGGGAGTTGGCACAGGGGGTAAGTGGGCATGCTGATTTTGAAAACAACACAGGGAACGGGAAATGAAGTGTAGAAGTGGGCACAGGGAAAGGCTGTACAGGGATGGGGATGGGACCTTTATTACAGTGTTTTGACGAGGCCGACCGGAGCCGGGTAAGCAAGCTAGTCCCCTATGAAAACTATCTAGCATACTAGTAGCCGCTGCCGCAATGCGGTACTTCAAAGGCTCACAAAATTGTTTAGGGATTTTTATCGAATAACAAGCCTTCCTCATCCCATAAAACTCCATACAGTTTTCAATCGACGAGAGAATTCCAACCCCATTATTTGAAGACCTCGTATAAGAACACGGACTGCATCTTTATATAGGGGCCTGCAGGATCGCGAGAGTCGGACGTGCGTACGGCCATTGCGCCGCGCACGTCGTATGTCACTGGGTCGTACTCGATTTAGGCTGGATATGTGAGATTTTTTTGTTTTTCTTCTCATTTCTCGCCTTCTTTTCTTTTCAGGCGGCGAACATATGTTGGTGCAGAGGAGTTTAAGATCTAGATTAAGGTGAGGTGCAGGATTATGCTCAATACGGGCCAATATTGTGGACTTTTCACCCCTGCTTTGAAGAATGTTGAGTTTTCTGTTCTGGCTGTCCGATTATGTTCGATTTTTCGTCCTGCCTGCCCGGTTACGAAACTCCGTTTTATTTGCAACGTCTGTTCTACCTCATCTTGCATCATGCGCGTCATCACAATCATAATCATTGTCATCATCATCATCATCATCACAAGCAATATGCAAGATAAGGTAGAATAGACGGTAGAAATAGAACAGTTTGCTGTAACAGGGCAGCCAGGACAGAAAATCCAACATCTCAACCAGCAGGCATGGAAGGTCTGCAATATTGAGTCCGTATTGAGCATAATCCTGCACCTCACCTTAATTCAGATCTTAAACTCCTCCGCACCAACATGTGCTCACCGTCTGAAAAGAAAAGAAGGCGTGAAATGTAAAGAAAAACAAAAAAACTTACCTATCTAGCCTTAATCGACTACGACCCAGCGATATCAGGCGTGCGCGGCGCAAAGGCCGTACGCGCGTCCGACTCTCGCGATCCTGCAGGCCCCTATACATTGTCTTTGGCCGCAGGTTCACACACGTCAGAAAGGAGGAGCACGCTTAAAGGCAGTGTCCGGGCAGAAACTCGACTTTCAAAAAAAAATCAACTTATCTGGGGTTATCCGCAACGCTGAATCCGAAAATCCACATCAGAAGGCGCGAAAACGGCGAGAACATGCATTTTCCAAGTCCTCACATTTCGAAATTTGGGGATCCCCGCCAGGCTAAGACGCAGAGGTTGCAAAGAGCGCACGGTTTTTAACTGTAGCGGCATATGTACTCTGCCGTCTGGCAGGAATTCAAACAACTCGGAGGACCCCGCCCCAAGGCGTAAGTTTCCCCAATTTGCAATCGTTTTTCTTGCTTTAGGTCGAACGTTTTATGCTCGCAGTTGCGCGATGTTGTGTCTCAGGGGGGCTACTTTCACATGGCAGAGAAATCTCAGAACCCCCATTTTGCCCGGACACTGCCTTTAAAGGCAGTGTCTGGACAAGGTGGGGTTTGGGATTACAGTGCCATGCAACGTTGGACCCCTGCGACACGCCATCGCGCAAGTGCGAGGCCATAACGCTTGACCACAACCAAGAAATATACTCGGGAAGCTGGGAAACTTATCTTGGGGCGGGGCTCTCGCCTGTTTGAATTCCTGTTATGCGGCAGAGTACGCATGCCGCCATAGTCAAAAAAGGTCCCACAGTGACTCTGCGTCTCAACCTTGCTGGGAACCGTCCAATTTCAAATTGTAAGGCTTTAAGAAGCGCATGTTTTTGCCATTTTCGGGACTTCTTAGGCTGCGTTCATACTGATCCCAAAGTTCGGGAACAGTTCCGCACAGCGATTAGTTCGAGCACTGTGCTGGAAGTGTTCCCGAACTTTCAGATCAGTATGAAGCAGCCTTAAGTGAATTTTCGGATTCAGCTTGCGGATAACCCCAGGTGAGTGGATTTCCCACAAATCGAGTTCTTGCGGACACCGTCTTTGAAGGCACCGTCCAGGCCTTCCAGACACGCTTTTTCGCTCCAAACTTCAAGGCCTTCTCATGTCCCTGATCCCGAATATGAGGTCGAATCCGCGAAAATCTCGACAATCCCCGTTCCGGAGAGCCCACAGGCTGGCTTTCTGGAACGGTGATTGGCTGGGCGCGCACGGATGCGCGGGCATGAATAGGAAGGGCGGTGCCGTCTGTGGTTCCTCGTGCATCTTCGTTATTTCGGAGCGATTTTCCCGTTTCCGAAGCGATCGCCGCGACTTGGGCATTGGCTTGATAGAGGCCCTACTGTCATATGCTGCCAAAAGCTCAAGACCCTCAACTTACAACTTATGGTGAACGGTGTCTTTAACGTGTTAATATATGAAGGGGAAACCTGCAGCCCGTCCAGGCGCAGTGCATGGGACTTGGGTAATGGCCTAATAAACATGATCTCTAGCTAAATCTCAACAAATCAATCTAATTCAAATTTGCCAAGCTTGCCTTTAGTAGAAGTGGGCACGCCTCTGCCTCTAATAGAAGCTAGTATATAATATAACATTTCTAAGAACTGATACGTTTTAAACTGGAAAGCATCAAGACCTACCATTCACAGCACATGATCTCTGCCGTTTCACAGCCTCGTTCTTGGAAGCTAATTCGCTTCTTGTTTCACTTTGAAAAATCTGAATCTTGAAATAAATATAACACTTCTTTTTCTTTCAAGGTACCAACCTGGGACGTTTGGTTTCTCCGCTTGAACGCTAAACTAGCATTATGTCGACTTTTAGCATCGTTCGATATGCTAGTCCCTTCGACACTAGCAGGAACGTGAGCGCTCACAGACGCCTGAAAGTAAGGACTGAAGAGCGATCTCAGCGCAGTTTCTAGAGGAATATAAACTACTGCTATATAACGAGGGATTGGTAAGAAATCGAAATAGCCAGTCCAAACGAGCTGCATACCATGATGCAACATAACTCGTTAACTTCGAACCTGTATTGCGCATCTGCTTAGCACTTATGTGGGCGAAGTTATGAGCCGTTAAGGGCCGTTCTTTTGCAAAGAAATCATACATGCAAAGCGCGGAAGTACAGAGCCATGTTCGGTTTAATGCTGGGCCAAAACATGCAGCTAAGTTACTTTATATTCATGGAGCCTAAAGGTGAAAGTGCAACAATGTGCTCAATTTCGCAATTTTTATGTACAATTTTTCGCAATAAAACTGCTCATAACTTCGTGCACAAAGGCGCTAAGTAGATAAAGGATTCAGATTCGAAATCAGCGTTAAATGCTGCACCGAGGGGTAGACAGCTTGATAGGATTGGCCACTTCAACTTCCGACCATTCCCTTGTAAGCCTTTTTTGCTTGCTTGTAAGTGGCATGCTCACAAGCAAGCGAAAACCTCCACATACGCGCGAATGCAAATTAGTGAGAACATTTCTTCGCACTCTGTCAAACATAACTTCCAAAAGGTGGCCCCGTGATTTGTCAGAGTGCCAGTCGCATGTATCTCGTTACATGCACCTTTCCAATGCAAAAATATGACAGGTTAATCGCGCACTATGCATTCAAAGTCAAAACCCAGTGCGAGGCAGTAGCGTACCGAGAGGGAGGGGGCGAGAGGGAGGAGTTTCTTAAAGTTGCTTAAATGTGTTATAAAAAAGTGCAAGCGACTTGTTTTTACTTGTTAATAATTATAGTAGTTTTTGAAAATTTTTAAAAATTCAAATAAGCCTTATACAAAATTTTTCGGGGGCGTGGCTGCTCCCACGCCCCTTTTTCAGAATTTTCGGGGTCGTAAGCTCGAAGAAATTTTGCTAAGCATACAATTTTTTCGGAAAGGGTGGCTACCGCCACGCACCTTCATCAGAAAAATTTTTGTCCCCCCTCCCCCCCCCCCCAAGAAGGGAAATCCTGGGTACGCCACTGTTACAAATGAAGGAGGCAAATCGCCAAATGCCACAGCAGAGGAGATCGCGATAGGTGCGCCAAGACGCCAAAGCTTAGTTAGAGTCGAAGCACGAAGTCGCCCGGGTGTCTAACGCGCGGTTGTCGAGTAGGGCTCGGCATGAGGTGTCTTTCCGAATATACAAAAAAAAACGAAGTCCCCTTGATTTTCGCAAAATTTCACGAAGTCCCCTTGGACCCAAAATCAAAATCGGAAACCTTGACAAAAACTAACCTGTGTTTTCTAGACCGCAAAAACGGTATCCCCTTTGCTTTTCTGTCCCAAGAACGATATCCAGCTTGCTTATGAGCCGCCTGTGCCGAGCCCTGCTGCCGAGTTGACTGGGGGTAGGGACTATCTGTCGCCGAAAGGGATGCCGCACGCGGACGTTCACGACAGACCACGCACCTCCACACATTATAGACATTGCAAATTTGTATCAGCTATTTGCGCGGGATGGAGCCTATCGCCGACATATAGTCCTTTACCTGATGACTGGGGGGGGGGGGGAGGGGAGTATGCTTAGCATTCGCGCGTATGAGTAATCACAGCGCCTTAAAGGCAGCGTCCAGGCAAGCCTGGACACATGGGGATCTCACGTGGATAGTAATTTTGGGGCCCTAACTAAGCCAATACCCAACCGGCAGCTCAGGTAGTGCTCTAACGGCTGAGATATACCCCTCGAAACTGGACCCCGGGATCGTATTTCGCATGGATTCATGACGCAAAGCGTGGATCCTGGCGCAAAACTGTCATGAATCCATGCGAATACGATCGCGGGGTTCAGTTTCGAGCGGAATATCTCAGCCGTTAGAGCACTACCTGCGCTGCCGCTTACAATGCCTTAGTTAGGACCCCAAAAGTACTTGCCACGTAAAATCCCCATAGGTCCAGATCTGCCTGGACGCTGCCTTTAACTTCCGGACGGCATTGTTCCACTTCATGCAACCCAAAAATGAAAAATCACGGATTTTGCTGTAAATTCTTTTAACCCATTGACGACGACGAGTGGCGGCGCTGGGGGAGGACGCGATTTTGCACAACACTTGCGATGTGGGGGAAGCTTTTGTGGTTGTTTGCAAGATGTAGATTGTTTTTTTTTGTGAACGATTGTCAACATTTTTTTGAACAACGGAGGCTACAGGACCCAAAAGCGCAAAAAATTGGAAAAAATCAGTATGTGGAAAAAATACTAGGCTTATAGGCCGGCCGCGTAGGGCACGGAGAGTGCGCAAGGTGTGTATTGCGCGTCACTCCTCTTCCTTCGTGCACTGTCGCTGCCTGTTTTCTCTGCGCTTCCACCAGTCATGAACTGCCTCGAATGGACGCAACAGCGTTGCTCTCCGAGCACAGCGCGGACGGCCTATACAGATGATATGATTTTCGGAGGTTGGGCCACCGGTGATCCACATCGTCGTCAATGGGTTATGGAGGCTATTCGACCTGCTGACCGTGGCTGATCACGAATAACGTATTGATTTCCCACGTAACGTTCTATAGTGGGGTTGCCGTAGGCTCATGGTATGCAAAGTTACCGTTCGCTATAACTTTGCACTGGAGGTTATTTGACGTATTGATTACGAAAATAATGCTGATTCTGGGCGTAGGACCTTTTCCCAGCATTACGATGGGCATACGGTAGGTGTGCCGTGATTTGCAACTTGTATAGTTGCAATTATAATATCGATAGCGCCCGAAAAATATCGTTCTGCGCAGTTGTATTGGATATTTGATATGTCGCCCAAGTCAGTTGATAAAAGAGACTCTCAACCTACAAGTAACTGGGATCTATTCGTAACCAGCATGTTGAAGAACCCCCACCCCCTTCCTAAAGACAAAGTCTAGAGCAAATTTCGAATCCCGCTCCACCTACCGCATTGCCGTCATTCTAGAAATTGGTCGTACGTATAGATCTCATCTGCTTTGGGTGTCTTCACACCGCGCCGACAGCCGCCGCTAGCAGCCCGTAGCAGCCCGCAGCAGCCGCCAGCAGCCCGTAACCGCCGCTGGCCGCTCTTTTGTTATCATAGGAGCGCAGAATTATCTATTTTTTACTACGTTGTCCTTCCTGTTGCCGCCAGTATGGTATTTGATCACATAAAGTTACTAGCGTACATTGTTGTCATTATATTGTTGCCGTACATTGCATATCCTATTGGTGTCCTCATTTCACTTTTGCAATGTCTTGTCTGAAAAAATTGTGAGCGATTGTATTACTCCTCCGCATTTGGGGTGTTCAAATTCTGCCTTGTGTGCTTTGCTTCTTTCACCTATGAATAAGTTTTTGCTGCATGTTCTTTTATGTGGTAATACATATCATTTATTCTAAGACCAAAAGACTCGGAACCACTTTGCCCATAACATAAACAAATTTAACTTGTTTTTCTTAGTTTCAAGGAGTAATGCTTGATGGGATGGACTACAAGCGTAAACTTGTTAACCACTTAACTTCTTGACCTGGCGACAACAGGAAGGAAAAATTGTGGAAGATGGAAAGCATGGGCGGATCACTCAAAGTAGTACGAACCTGATGATTTTGCGCTCCTATGGTAACAAAAGCGTCCAGCGGCTGCTACGTGCTACTGGCGGCTGCTGCGGGCTGCTCGGGCTGCCCAGGCTGCCAGTGGCGGCTGCCGCCGCGATATGAAGGCACCCTTTCTATGATCAGCATATCAAAGCGCCCTAAGCAAAGTCATGCACAGTGATTTCCGTGGTGGCTTCACAGCATGAACCTACCGTAGCCACACCATAAGGCGTGCATTGATAGAAAGGGTACGAAAGAATTTTCTAAATTAGTGTGGATATGATGGTAAGGAAAAGGTTTGTGGTTTTTTTACCTTTCATTCTAGGATTGAGCAACAATCCCGATACGAAAGAGAAATAGGGAGTAGTAGGGAGGGAAGCTCAAATGTCAAAGAAGGTTTCGTAAAATTCGAATCCAAAGGAGAACTTTGTTTCAAAAATCTCTTAACAGCTCGTGCCGAGACCTGCATGTTGCGAGTAGCTTCTTGTGCGTAACTGCTCGCGCGCTCAGCCTAATGTATTCGGTTGATTTTCCATTAAGACTTCTTCTTTGGAACAGGCACAGCATAACACTGAGAAGCTGTTTTTATGCTCTATCTAATGCTTTGAAACAGCTTCCATCCTCATCTGTTATAAAGCCACTAAGCTAATCGCCTTTAACTTCGGAAATATATTGCATTCAATTTTCTGGCCAGAATCCGAGAGCGCATAAATGATGCTTTTTCAAAATTTAGCTATGGCATGTCATAGAAAATGTCTACATCATACATGCTTAACTGTAAATTTTGAAGTATCCATACTGAGATATCGGCTTCGCAACATGGGTGGTCGCTGCGGTTATTTTATCTTATATATAAAGCTGAATGTCTGTTTGTCTGTATGTCTGTCTGTCTGTCTGTATGTCTGTACGTATGTTCCGAATAGAAAATTTCATTTCTGAACCGATCCGGACCAAACTTGGCACACATACACTACGGGCCGCGGCGGGTGTCATAGGCTACTTTTCGTCATCGATCGATATCGATTTTATCGATTTTTTGCAAAATTTGAGCTACGGGGCTGGGAGTTGGCACAGGGGGGTAATCGAGCATGCTGATCACCCCCGTGGGGGTGATCAGCATGCTCGACTACACCCCCTGCCAAATTCCAGCCCCCTAGCTCAAATTTTGCAAAAAATCGATAAAATTGACATCGATCGATAACGAAAAGTGGACTGTGACACCCGCCCGAAGTGTATGTGTGCCAAGTTTGGTCCGGATCGGTTAAGAAATGGAATTTTCTATTCGGAACATACGGCGGAGCCGGGTAAGCCAGCTAGTGGCTCATAAATTTCTACTAAAGAAGTTCGCGAGAACTTTGCTCAATTCTGTAAACGTAATGCTAGTGCATCCTATTAGCAGTTTTAGCAAAAACATCCAGCCGTTCCGTATGAAAATCAAAAAATTCTATGTTTTGGACTTTGAGGCATACTGAAAAAATGTCGTAAGAGTTGAGAATTCCTTATTTTAATTATTTTCTTTTCACAAATTATGTCTCTCCAAACCCCTTTCATAGTGTTTTGTACTACTGGCTTGCGGCAACAAGATAGGTCACTTATAATTTGAGCTGACTAATTTTGAGAGAAGTTATGAATTGTCAAACACAAGGTTTAAAAAAACCTTCTTTGTTTTTCAATCCGCATTTTTCTGCCCGTTTGTGATATGACTCCTGCTGCTTCTGATGGTCTTTACCGTAATGGGAAATGTGGATTCTTGAAAAAGTTACAACAGGTCTAGGTGAGAATTCGCAAATAGGCCATTATTTCTTCATCAACCTAATGCATATATTGCCTGTTCGTGCAGCAGTATGCTTGCGGGCACAGGGCCTTTGCAGTACCCCTGCCGGCACGCACTGTGCCGGCACATGAGGAAGCTCAGATAATTATTGGCAATTTGGCATCCGCCGTCGTTTTCTGGCGGTGCGCGGGCGCTGAATTCTTGGACTGATCGTCCGCGGCCCTAGATTTATTTGTTTGGCAACCCGCGGCTCAATGCTATCGCGAGGGAAAGCCCGCGGGCCACATGTTGGTTTCCTGGACATTCACGGGTTTCGTTTGGGCACTTATCGGCGCATCCGCAGGTAGATTTCGGGAGCTTGGCGTCCGTTTATTCTACCACCCGCGGCATGGATGAAGCGTCGGCCGGCGCCCTTCCGCGGGTGGTCGCAATAATTGTCTGAGAATATGAGCCTTGCTTGAAAGATGCGGGAAACACCCGCTATAGTACACATTGAATTCATGCAACCCATAGCACACTTCCTCCTTCCCCCCCCCCCCCTTACCCTTTCCCGAGGTCTTTGAGATGATCAGAAACTATCTTCTGAACTACCTTGCGAACCTGCAGGTTTGCGAGCTCATGCGAAATTCACAAAAATCTATCTCAAAAGAAGCACTTAGGTCGTTAGGGCTCATTGACTAGTCTGTACTATGCTATTCTAGCTGTGTTTCCAAGCAGTTTTATGTCACCCTTCCCTCGGAGCGCATGATGAAACTGCAGTAAGTGTTGCATTTATTTCCCATCTTCTAGCATACCTTCCAAAAAAGGCGCTATGTATTATGAACAAGAATCAAAAACGAAGAGATTCATAAAATACATACCACAGTCGGAAAATACATATTGTTGTCATCGCCGAAGGACAGATGACTGGCATTTCTATAGTGCGGACATTTATGACGCCTGAAATAGCTGACGGTAATGAAGTGCAAATAGCTTCTGTGATTTCTAAAGTGTTGCCGATTCTAAGCATTTTCAGTGGAGTACTACTTACAAGGGAAGAATACCAACATAATCTGGCAAACCAGATGATGTATATCAGTAGACGTGCCTTCAAACGCTGATTTCAAATCTGCTTTCCTTTTCTGCTAAGCAACTCTCCAAAAAAAGTTATAAGCGTTTGAACGTCCAAGTTTGTTATGATCGAAGCGGCTAAAAATTAGCTTAAAGCTCTAGAACAACACCTAGCAGATTTCCACTGGTTGTATTCCGTCCTTGGTCCTTCAGTATACTTGATACAGAACCGATAATCCACTTCCATGTGTTTTTGTACAGTTTTCGTCAATTTTATGCCACTCAAGACTTGACAAATTTGGATTTTCAAGCGCTCATGACTTCTTTCGGAGAGTTGTTCCGCAGAAACCAAAAGCAGATTTGGAATTAGCGTGTGAAGATGCTTGATATACGCTAATATCACGAGTACAAGACGCACCTTTTTGTTTAAGCGAGCCGCTTAGCCGCCTCGTCGTGGTTTGAAAAGCGAAACTTATACCGCACGTTTTTTCAGGCAATACGCAGCACTATATAGGGACTTGGTTGCAAAAGTTTTGGTGTGTTCAGGCTGGTCGATCGAACTGAGGAAAAAAACAGGTGCGTCCCGTACTTGTGAAACTAGTGTACATCTCTTTTTGGTTTGCCATATCATGTTGGTATTATTCTCTAATTAGACAGCTGCCTGCTCATACAATACAGAGTCTTTTGAGGCGCGTGGATTTTGGACGGAGGCCCTACAATTCTTCACACACAGTTGACGGGTACCAGCTCAGGCAATTGCTGAGGATGGCGGGCATCCGAATTAGATGAACTCGCACTCCGCTCGCAGAATGTTAGGAAACTGTTCACGAGCTTTTGCAAAGCTTTTAACTGATTTTTTTTACTTCGACAACAAAGCAGTAATCTATCCGCAAAAAAAAACAGAGCGGAGAAGGAATCTACAGGCATCGGGAAAGCTCGCCTTCGGTTTTCTAAAATAGCGCGAGCGAAGTGCGAAAACCAAAACGCGTATCCGGTGGCTCACAGGGCTGTGCGTGATCGCGAAGTTCGCTGAGGTTGCGGCTATTGCTGATGCATCAAGCTTTCATAGTTCTCTATCTCCTGTCAAATGCTTTTCTGCTATCAGATGTTGACTTTCATTCAACTGGTTTGGGGCCTAGAGGCATATTGCGCGGGCAATGGGCGCAATCTCACCGACCTTCGCGATCATGCACGGTCCACCTCCGATAATTGTTTGGAAGACCTGCAGGGTTGAACCCATAAACTCTGCGTCCCTCAGTCTTTGTCTTCTGAACTTCATACTTCATAATACTGATTCTCATTTACTTTGCAGTCGGGTTGCGGAAACGTTTTTCAACGTTTCGCTATGAACTAACCAAACGTTAGCACGGAGCTACGCACTTGTATCGCCATAAGTTTGCTCAATTATGCTCTACTAGCCAACTCAGGCAGAAATTGGAGGAATGAGTAGTTTACAAATGCAGCGGCAGGCGGACGTAACGTTAAATCCCAAGATTATTCGATACAGCCATTGTGAAATCATATCGAAAGCCATGTAATAACTGGTTGGCTGTTCTCTTGGAATCTCTTATAATGCATCACCATCCTTTACTTTCAAGATCCACAGACAGCGAACTTCAGTTGGTCTTAGGGAGAAAAGATGTCGGAATTCTTGGCATTATTAAAAGCTCAAAAAGGTAATTCTTTGCATATGACTGTCGTCCTACAAAGCTGTATAGAAGGTCAAAGAACGGTATAGCCATACTTTGAACTCCTAAAGACCATATATGAAAGCGCGAGATTACATCGAATTTTAGCTGTTCGTTCCCACGCCTTTTCGTTGCGCTTCGAAGTAGTCCTTGAAGGCGAGAAAAGCTTACGAGAGTTTTTTCATTTCCAACAGAGAATTCTGACGAGTGCCTGGATGTGCTAGATGGATGCTTTGACACAAATTCACGCACTTTTCGTCTGCTATAGAGTGAAGGGAATCCGCAATGGGCCTCGGGTTTGGTACATTACGATACAGAAGGAATCGCATCCAAGTCAATGACCAAAAGAAAGTCAATTTATGGAACCACAGAGTAATATCCTAGACTCCCCCCTCCCCCTCCTCCTCCCCCCTTGACCCCTTCCCCGCCTTTTAATCAGGCACGTCATAGCTATTTTTGAGCATGGCCTTGCGTAACGAAGACTCTTTGAGTGAAGTTTTTTGAAAAAAATCACGCAGTAGATACAAATTGTCAGCACACAATGAATGAATGTTTTGTGACACTTAGTACTTCGTTAAAAAAGTATGGATTTTGAATTAGCTTACCCGCATGTACAAATTTGGCAAACGCATTGCGGTTGATGAGCCCTGAACGAGAATAAATGCTACGTGATGGTTCAGAAGTTGTTCGATCAACTCACATGAGTTTTACTTCAGTTTCAATGTAGAGGTTCCTCAGTCATATGCGAGGATAATCTTGTGTAGGTGTTCGACTGTGGTCGAAACGTCCCCGAATCCCCTTTGACAGGATGGCAACTGAAGGTTCTGAGACGGCGTCGCCGAATTTGTACCTATCATGTAACATCTTGTAGTAAGAACAAATCGTAACGCGAAGTGAACGGGGTACCTACTACGGACAGAATAACAGATCGAAAACGTGGAAAAGGAGATGAGCTTACGGTATAGAAGCACATTTTGAGGCAAGACAATTAAAACTGGAAGATACGCAAACTACAGGTTGTATGACGGCGGCTCAAGACGTGAGCATGTCAGTTAAGCTCTCAAGTGCACATGATTCTCTGTTTTGCGCTAGGATTATACAAAAAAGATGTTACATTCGCCAATATGAAAACTCATTTGAAGGCATAAGAACCGCTATGCATTGATCATCGCTGCTCACCTATAGATTAGCAGCAATGTAACATAGGTAAACTTCACGTGTCATCGTCATGATATTTGAGAAGCGCCTAAGTACTTGTGTACAAAGTTAACAATGTGTCGATGGAAATCGATTGCGTGATCCTCAAATTGCAGTAAGTTAGAAAGAGGAAGGGAAGAAGAATGAAATAGGAATAAATTCTGCGTTTTTGGAATAAATTCTGCGTTTTTAAAATAAGCAATGGGTGAACGCTTTAACTGATATTAAGAAAAGTAAGCAAAAAGTATCAATAATTCGGAAGGTACAGGCAATTATCAAGTTCTCCTACCCACCCAGAGTGTTAGGAACGGCTAAGGATAGCATTGCTTTATCCGTCAAGAGGGATAAGAAGTGTATTGAGAAAGCCTGCATTAACTCGGAAACACTTTGAAAAGATATTATGTTTGAAAGACAAAAAGGACGGAAACAGATCTCCATTTGGAGATTTTACTCATCCATCACACTAGTTCATTGCAAACTACGCGTCTTGCGCAGTAGGAATACCGTGACCATCGGATCATCAAAGAATTCATTCGTCTAAATTTGAGTATCCAAAAATCTTCTTCGACTTGTATTGAAGTGGAGACCAATTCTTACAGACAGTGAAGTTGTTTTTACGTTCAGGCAATGAGAATTCTGAAAGATCTCACAAGATTTAGAATGAAGTTTTACATGTCGCGTCCTCCCAAATACTCCTTGAATGATGGGCATCCAACATTTTTTGAGGGATGTGAAGTAGAAATTGCGTTGCGAAGGGGGAAAAACCTCAAAGTTTTTGTGTGAATGGGATTGCGATAATCCTGCTGAGAACGACAGCAAAAAGTTTTGCATGAACAAAGATTTCAGGAACACGATTTCCGTCGAAACATGGGAAACTCGAATCCAGCTCAGTGATGGCGATTTTCTGCAGAATCAACTCTGTTGTGTATTCAGCAGCACGGTTCCGCCTTTCAAGCTGAACACTTTTTCAAAAATGTCCCACAATGCAAAGCGATTTGAATGAGCTGGCGATTTTCAAGATATTTCGCAGATACAGCTGAAAAGTTGAAATTAGTCGAGCAGGGTCAGCAGCAAAACTTAGAAATAACGGGATTTCACAGAGGAGAAGTCGAGACAAGGATGTCTTTGATGGAAATCTTCAGATCCACGCATGTGCGTCCCTATTTCGAACGAAAACATGTATATGCTCGCAACAAAGACTGCTTTTGTTGTGAGACATAGAAGCTTGTGACTTACATGCTCAACCCCATTTCTTTTTTTATCAAACGTCTTCAGTCTCTCAACATTCAAACGGCTGAAGACCTCAACAAACGGTCATCAAGCTGAACGATAACGACTATCCTCCACTTCTAAACCATTCATGGTTTTTAGCTCTCTAAAGGCATCGCGCTCTAACAACCATCCGATGTAGATTGTTGCGCTATACAAAAATACAGAAAGCCAAAATAGCATTTTAAGGATAGATGAACAAACTACTTCGCACCATCTTAGTAGGAGTTTCAACAAACGGGCTTTTATTGTACAATATAACCTTCGAAAATTTCGGGAGTCGAAACAGGTTAACTGTAAAAACATTAAATGACTTAAGTATACTGTGCGTATAGCAAAGTGCTGAAGAATGCTCTAGAAGTTAGCCATGGTAAGATGTCGTGTTTGTTCTACGCATAAGGGAGCAAAGTAACGGGGCTGATTTCTACTCGAACACAGACATTAAAAAATGAAAAGTCGTTGCTCTCAATTAATGGACATGTTTTTCATTTAAAAACATGACCTCTTCCATGAAATGTCGTTTCTGATAAATGCGTCAAGTGTTCTCTTCGTTGACTGCTTTTGTTCATAGAACAGCCAAAAACCATAAGAAAAAGAGTCACCCATTTGTTCTTAAAATATGCTTTTCAATCAGAAATTATTTAATTTCAAATCAGCCTTAACAATGGTTCGATGCTATGGAAAATGTCTCAAAAGTGAAGTGAGATTTCCTGTATATCTACATATAAAGTCACCCCAAATTTTGTCACATTTCCCTGCTGGGTAGATCCAAATATTCAAGAAAAAGGCAGATCCAGATATGACAGTAGACAAGAAAAAGGAAGATGCTTCGCATTCAAGGCAGGTAAAACATTTCCGACTTTTACTACTGCATATGTGAGTGATGACTGCGAGAGATTTCAGCATGAAACAGTGTTAGATTGAAAAGAAAAGAATCTCGTTTTTTTTTTATAGCAAAGCAATAAGACAGATCCAAGACCAAATACGACGAGGAGTAGAGCAATGGATGCTCTACAAGATGACCTTTCTATATTGGCAGAAGTCGTGATTTACACAAAGTTTGGAGCCAGGACATGAGAGCAACTCATGGTGCCAAAAAGCGGATTTTCGCCCCAAAAAATTCTATGATCCTCTCACCTGCTCCTGCTCGCAACTGACACATACAATTATCCACAGATACACTTGCTATGTTTTTTTTGCTTAGAAATCAAAAAAATTTTGTATACTGCAAACCTTAGAGGCTTCGAACATAAAATCTTAGCCCTGAATAGGCCTTAGTTCTTGGGAAAGATCAATTTTAGCAACAAACGCGGGACTTTTTTTTAATCTATGAAAAATTAACAAAACCAGTACTTGTACAACAACAACATCACCTAGATTATTTGCAAAAATTTTCACACTAGAATTTTGGGTGCAGAGGTTGGTCTGGGAACATTCCACAACTTTTTCGATAGTCTTTCATCAGCGATTGTGAAGACCATGAACTAGCTTGAAATAGCATGACACATATTACTTACCAAGGTGCTCTTGCTCCGTATTCCATAGTAAACAGAGGCCATACAAGATAACAAAAACCATTTTGTAGCTTACGATCTATTCTTCCAAATAGTTTATGACTTACTAACAACCATTCCCTCCTATCATTACATGATGTACTATGAAAACTAGTCAATTGCATTCTGAATCATTTTTGCAGAATTGTTCCAAACTTTTACCATAGACGATTTCAAGTCAGCAATTTATGAGGCTCAGAGCATGAATGATTTCGGTTCGAGGTTTTGAAGACAAGTAGTTTTGAGATATGCATTGTATCTCAAATGATGACACTTTGTTTCTTTTCTATTTGCAGTAGTCAAAATATATCTTCTCCCGAATCGACCAATTACAATCAATGAAGTTTTTGTTTGAACGAAAAGTTGCATGCGGATTGTAGGGGGAAGAAAACCTCTTGCTAACTACACTTCCTTGATAAGTATTTCCAAATAACAACAAAATTTTGTGCCTAATTTTGTCGACGTAGTTTTGGGACACACGGTAGCTTTTACAATAGAGAACGGGTGACCATGGTGGACGTTGAGGTTTGCTTCAAAATATCTGCAAGGCTCCGAATCAACTTGAGACTACTGGGAAGCTGAATGCCACATTATTAGAAAAGCAAACTTGTAAATACATGTGCTCCAAGGAAATCATGTTATTTAGTAAACAAAGAGAAGACAGCAATTGTGGCATGATCAATCATGCTAAATTCAGGACTTTCAAGGCGAAAATTGCAAGATTACCTTCAACCCTATAATGTCGAAGATGCATAAACATAAACTTTGTCAAGCTTGGGAAAACTGCGCTAAGAGTAAAAAGGATATTCTAGCCGATCTTTCAAGGAATTCGACCCATTAAGTGCTTGTTAGAATCACAACAAAAACGATCAAGTTTGAGCAGCTTGATCGTCCTCATGGAGAGCTCTAAACACTTAGTAGCTTTGACTGGATCTTATGCTACAACGTATTTGCAACACATTTTGAAAAAAAAAGAGCATACTTAAGGCTTTTAGTACCATGTTCAAATAGTAAAAAGCTGACAAATGCTATGGCATCTAGTCTCTGCTTACCAAACTGCTGGGCAGGCGTACGAATATTGAGCATTCCTTGAAAAAGGTTGATTAGAACTCAGGAAGACTTTGAAAAAATGCCGATATGCCCCCAAGAGAGATGTTTCATATAGAATCCCTTCATTCACCACAGGAATCTGCACCCAGAAACATCAGTGACTGATATCATAAAGAATTCAAATCTGTTTTCAGCAACTGAAGGCGTACGAACAGCTACTCTAGAAAAAGTCAACATTACGCTCAGAAACTCATGAGCCATCACACATAGAGAGAGAGGCTCAGAGTTTCAGTAATCATGGATAAGAGTATCATGGAACCACGAGACTCAACAGGAAATTACATTTATCTTGTTTTCAAACTGCTATGACAACTTTTTTATCTTCAGTCCATAACAAATTGAATACACGACCTTCAATAGCTTGTAAAACTTCCAGAGTAGCTGTATACTCTCAAACATGTATACGACAAAAATGAATTGCAGCAAAGATGTCTACTTCGTTTCGAATAGATTACAGTCAGGAACTACAGTGTTTTGTGGAATTTATATAGCAAGAAGAAAGGCACATAACCGGGAGGAATAGCTTATGGCCGTTCTAGTTACAGAGCTTTTCCAATGTAGGACTCTCGAACAGCAAAATGGATATCCCTGCATATAGGGAGCATATAGGGACATCAGGCTCGAAATTTAGTTTTGTTTGCTTTATCCATGCTTGAAAGGTGAGCGAGCCTATCATGAGACTGCCACAGCCGCAGACATAAACAATTTGTTTTCACCATTTCAAAAATTGGGATTCAACAAATTCGCGATTCAGACTGGGGAATGCGTTGGCACCTACATCCCCTAAGCATTTCTGCCCTGAGTGTAGTAGAAAATACCGTAAACGTCGTGGAGGGGGACATGAAATGTCACGTCTACAGAAATCCATCAAAAGAGAATAAAGAACGCAAAGTGTTCGTTGCTCGAACAATAAAAACTCAATCGATGTGAATCTGATTGAAATACAAACATTTCCGGAGAATTTTGAGGCTGAAGATAATCTTTAAAGACTTGCACATGGGATGAACGAGTTGCTCCAAGAGTAGGCTAAGCATAGTTCTATAAATACTGTGAAGAAAGAATCCAAAGTTAGCCTTTTGAAAAGGAAACGTTTGGTGATGAGTACAAATGAATTATACTGCTCTATAAGAACAAAGTTTAGCTTTGTTTCTCATTGTTTTTACAGAAGATGATGAGAAGACAGCAAACTGAGATGAACATCAAACCGAGAGTGTAACAACCTGTTTGCAACAGCTAATGACATTGAGCGCTATGGAAGGTACGCAGTGAAAGGAAACGGTCCACTAGGTTTAAACTTCCTTTCTAGAAAAACGCAGCATGACTGGATTTCCGAAAAAGATAGTTTGATTAGTAAAAAGTAGCTGTTGTACAGTCATACAGTCGAGTAGATTTAGCGGTAAATATAGTGTGGTTGCACAGAAGGTGAAATGCGGTGAAATTTGCGCGTGAACAAGTAGCCACATCAGTAACGCGGGCATCTTGCGCGCGCAATTGGCCGGCGTCACAGTCGCAACTATTTCTTAACGCGCCAATTTTACCGCATTTCACCTTCTGTGCAAGCACACTATATTTACCGCTAAATCTACTCGACTGTAACCCGCTCGAATGCTTCGTCATCAAGATTAAAT
The DNA here is from genome assembly GCA_958299035.1 of Cylicocyclus nassatus. NCBI lineage: Eukaryota > Metazoa > Nematoda > Chromadorea > Rhabditida > Strongylidae > Cylicocyclus > Cylicocyclus nassatus. The sequence goes on from CATQJL010000326.1 coordinate 19,733,216, forward strand.
GCCAACTGGTGAGTTATTCCGCGAACCTGCGAAAATTAAGCCATAAATAGCAATGCGCCGCTTAATCAATGTGCGTCTCCCGATTAAGCGATTTTCCCTAATACACGAAGATAACAAGAAAAATGGTGCTCAATCACAAGGGGTTTTCGGAGCAGCAACGCTCTTTTATCCTACCTTTTACGTCATTGAAGTATATCCGATAACAAGCAACAGAGACAACGGAAAAAGAGAACGCTGGCGTAAAATGGTGAATTTGATTAAAATGAGGAGCAACGAGTATCGATTGTCGCTTACTCTTCTTTGGCTCAGGATATGGAGTACTGAAAGCCTAGAATGCGTAGCATAAACTCAAAAAACTTGAGATGTGGTAATGGAGCGGAAGAATTTCACAGACAAAGTCTGTGGCGGTGGGCCTACTACCAGTAACGAAAGTAGTTCGATTCTCGTTTGCATAGTGTGAAAAGATTGTATCAGCAATTACATAAGTGGTGTACTCAGATATACAGACAATCAACTTGTAATTAAGACCCGCTAAAACAGAACAAAAAGATGGAGAATTTGCTGCCCAAAGACTAGAAGAGATGAGGAAGGGGAACATAAAGTGCGTATTCGGCGAAAACAGCTGTAAACAGCCATGGCGTGGGAAGATGAAGGCATCAAAGAGCAGAAGCAGAATGCGTGTTCGCGCGCTGCCGCTTGCGCCAATTTCTACGAAGAGCTCCTTCTCCCTTCTGTGCTTTCTCGATAATGAAGACTTGCCTGCAGTTTCCGCTCCTCTTCCTGCTTATTCTGCATTCAAAGAGAAAATGACTATTAAGGAGTGAGTTAGAGAAGGTGGATAAAATTCATCATGAGAACGGTAGAAAAAAGTACTAAAAAATTCACTTGAATCCTCACTACGCCATTCCTGAGTGTTTGCTTTCGCATTTCTTATCAGCGGCTCTTTTGATCATGCGATTTAACGGGCCGTAAGTTATAGCTAAATTTTCTTTCCAGGCTGGAGTATGCACAGCCTGTTAGAGACTCTCAGAAAAGTAGAAAAGACCAAAGAAGGTGAAACTCTCCTAAAAGTATGCAAGTCTGTAAACCCTTACACCTAACCTTCATTTAATTCTCTAGCGGGAATCTGAAATATAACCGGCCGCAGCTGACAGAGCATAACGTCAAGCGTTCGAAACTGGAAACGTGTTTCATGGTCAGTTTTTCCATCCAATTGAGCAAAGAGAAGAAAATCCGAGATTGCAACAGGCAAAACCACCAAGCAGAAGGGAGTGAAAGTGGAATAGAAGGAGAGAAAGTAAACTAATTGACTCATGGATGTGCCAGCGAATGTTCTAAGAAAAAAAAAACAGCTTAGTCGATGAAATATTGACGGAAGCCCTACTGAATTAGCAGTGCACACGGATGTAGAAGACAACACGCAAATCCCAGTCATGGAATTAGTGTAGGCGAAAAAACTTTCGGGCCTCGGTTGAACCCCTGCTTTTATTTGTTTGCTAGCATAGTACGGCGGCGTGCGCATTATAATTATGCCTTGTTTTGGGTACTCTATGTTCCGGATGTAGGCAAGCAATGCAACCAGGGAAATCAATGCACGAAAATACTCGAGAAACTCTCCAGCAAGGAGTCATAGCAACGGATTAACAACGAGTAAACTTGTTGCACTACTCTTCTTTTTCCTTGTGAGAAAAAGTTGGTCAAATCTGAGACTTGTCTACTTTTGAGATGGAAACCAATGAGTTGTACTCGCGCATTCTCAAAAAACATTGCTAGTTGTAATTAATTGAAATCGGTAACTACCTCTGCACTTAGCAAGGAAATGTTGCAATTTCGAAACCAGGGCTGGACGGGAGCAGCATGAATGCAATGAAGTTTTGTGTTCTCGGAGGAAGGAGAAATGCTTGAAAAAGGGAACAACGCGGTGTCCGCCTTGGAAATTGGATTACCATGCAGCTCGATTCGTCAAATAAACTTGCACATTTCAAGGCTTGAGATGAGCGAATAGATGATACGCTTGGAAGAATTTTAACCAACTAGTCAAACGATTTCCTCTATGAATCATATTAGCCAGATTTATCCTGCATTGTACGCTAATTCTATGCTTTATACACATTAGAATAAAAGTGATCGATTCGAGGGGAAACAGTCATCAGACACTGGGGACAGTTCGTATTGACACGATCACATATTTTACTTTGGTACATTGAACGAGTCAAGGTATAACCTGTTATTGAGTCATCCAAATTGTCTGCCATAACAACGCGGAAACGTTCAAACATCGAAAAATTGGGCGCGTGGCATTTGTCGAATTGGCTGATCATCCTTTTTTTTCACTTTAAGAGATAAGAATTCATTCACGAAAAATTATTTTAACAAATTGGTAACTCTCTCAATTTATAATTGTCCATTCCTGAGTTTTTAGTCTATATTCTTATGGACTTAACAGTGAAGATCTTTATCAGTGTCCTATCGAAACGCAAAAAAGGAGGTTTGTCTCGTTCACAACAACAATCATACGAAATGCCCGGAAATACATGGCAGTCTCAGTTCGCACTCGGCAAATTTTTTCTATGTAATTCTCTCACTCTATTCCTATCTCTCCCTCGAAAAAAAGGCGCGAGCGGAGCGGTACTAGTTCCATTGTGTGTGCGAAAGTTCATTGGTTAGTGTTGCCAGATCAATCGTCGGGACACATAGACAAAAGCGATGATTCATAGTTATGTGGCTTTTAAAGTCTCGTTTTACGCGCAGTAAATCCCCTTAACGGAAGACATATCAATAATCATAGCGCGTTGTTGTTGCTTTAGAAATTCTTCACCCACCTCAATCTTCGAACAATAGACTAGCCAATTTTTTCGACACGTAAAAGGATTCAGAAAAACGTCGATTTTTTGGTTTTTTGGACTGACCGGAAGAGACTCCCGTAGAAGAAAAAAAGAATTCTTTGCAAAACTTTATCTAAGTTCAAGTGTACTTAATGCGTTTTTCAATGGTTGAAAAAATATCGTTTCCTCTCGCTACCTTCATGCATTCTGCTAGTGAAATTTTGAATAGATTTGATGAGGGATATGGACTTTCAAAAGCGGATAAAAACCTCTATTCATGATGAAGACTAGAGAGGATCTAATCTAGTCTGCTAAGTGTGCCAGCATTTGATGAGCGATGTGGTCGAATGCGTGAGTGTGAAGCCATAGACACCACCTTTGATGCATGCAAAGAGATCTTTCCAGCAACGCTCATCGAGCTTTGATTATATAGCCTCGACTATTTTGAAGAGGTTCTGCACGATGAACTGAGTTGTCAATACTTTGTGCGGGTGACATGACACTAATAAGAAGAAAATGAAGTCCGTCTCGCAATTACCATGAAGCGGCATGGATAACGAAAGCCACGGCAAATAATCTGTAGCATGCTGAATACACTCGTTTTCTATCGAATACCAAACCAGCACTTTATTTACACAACTGCCTCATCAAATGAAATTGTCCATTTCGTTTCAAAATGGGCAATGTGGCAGGTTTTAATCATAGATGCTGCTTCATAGCATTTGAGAAGGAATTATTCAAACATCTGATATGAATGCTGAAAATGCAAACTGCAAAATTTCTTATGAAAAACTTGACTGAACCGGTGCAAAACCAATGATTGAAGTGTTCTCATATCGCTGTCATAGGTTTACACATCAATACGATTAGGCAAATAGACGAATGTTTTCGAAGGGTCGACAGAAATGACCAAAAACAATAGAAGCATAAAGTAGTTTTACGAGAGACTGGGTAGTGCCTGTGCTTTACTTATTACAACTTTCTATCCTTACATCATTATTCTTTTCACCATCATATTATTTCTGGCGCATTGCGCCATTTATTATGGAATCAAATCTCATCTAAAAATTCATGTAACATTGCATTTTTATCGCGAGAATCAATTGAACCCTTAGTTCAAAATGACTCAAGCGTAGAAGAATTTATCATTACGGAAACGTTGTCAACCATTTACAAATCTATGTGTCAATTTTCCTATCGTCATGATGGTGACACATTATCCTATCAACAAAAATTCTGAACGCGAAAATTAGAAAAATGGAAACCGAATCGTTATCAGGGCTCGGCACGAGGTGGCTTACAAGCAAGCTGGATATCGTTTTTGGGACGAAAAGCAAAGGGGGTTTCATTTTTGTGACCGAAGACACACGCAAAATTGGCGATTTGGCAACGTTTTTTTTTAGTCGACGTTTCGTTTTTTGGTGGATTTTTAGGGAATATGGTGGGGGGTCAAAGGGGACTTCGTAAAAATACCCAAAAGTCAAGGGGGACTTCGTTTTTTGCATTTCCATCTAGCCACCTCGTGCCGAGCCCTGATCGTTATTCCCTGGCTCTGTATTTGATAGCAAATGTGTTGCTTCACCTCCTCGATTTGCAAGAAACTTTACCGTTATCATTCTCATCAAAAATTTGTAAGCTACATTCTTTTTTGGAACCTTCCTTGATTAGCTCGGCCTTTGCTTCAACCAAATGGGCTCAGCCATCTTGTCCCATTTTTGCTAATGCTTCTTCTAATGCGTGGAATCTTCAGTTTTGAACAATTTTGCAGTGGTGAGGAAACCTAATTACTGCATTCTACCCTTGTAGGCCCTGACAAAAGCGGATTGGATCAATTTCGAACAAGGTCTGCTAAAACATTCAACGTTCCAGGCATGTCAATACTCATGAAATCTAGGAGGCCCAGTGGCATTAGATTGGTATAAGAAACGAGTAGCATGGATATGGGAGACTTTTCTGTCGTTGTTGTTCAAAACCGGCAGTCGTTAGTAAGGTCTATTGTCGTTGACGAGGTGTTATGTCAAGTAGGCAAAAGCTCAGATGTAAGTCACGCTGACTAACGCAAAAATGGTACAAGATTCACAGGCATAAAGATAGTCCCGTTTGGGAAAAATCGAGGAATCAGTTTTTTGCGTTTAGATGGTCATGTCGGTCTCCTTCTGCAGAATGTGAGAAACCATCTACCGAGATTGTTTCCCCAATGCAGTGATGTCATAGTGGGTCAGGGCCCGGATGAGCAACTTAACCCATGGCCCCTGGGCGGGCTGAGAAGGGATCTCTATGAAAAAGGATCATTGAACCTTGGAAAGGTAATGGTAGGTCTGTATGACCTCCTGTAAAACGCAACCTTGTTTCTGTTGCGAATGTGCACATCTGTTAGCTTGTGTAACCCACTGCGAATAATCTCTGATATCTTGTGAAGACAAATGAGGTCAATGCCTGATTCAGTAGCAGAAGTCACATATCAATGTTTTTCGACAGCGCAAAAACTATGACCGTTCCTTGTTCTCACATAATCCTTGGTTTCTACCAGTGACATTCCGAGAAATGCGAGGGACGACAGAAACCTCTTCACTCAAAAGGCATGGCCCTAGCTACTTCTTCAAATATACCTTAGGGCCCAGATTTTGCAACTTCAAAAGCCGTAATTTTTCAAGGCGAAGCCTCTCAAAAAATTTATTTCAAAAGAATTCATTTTTAGCAGGCGAGAGGTAATTCCCCTTTCCCTTCAGTACGCTCCTGATAACCAATTGTTGATGACAGGAATTAGATAGCTTGTTTGCCATTATTACTTCCCCGAATTTGCAAACTGGAAGATGAAGTATCTATATGGTGGGAAAAGTTGCGATCATTTCAATGGATTGAATTGCTTTCGAAGCCACTGAAATTGGCGCTCAAATTTCGTATTTACGAGGTCACTGTAATTGGTGTGACAATGCTTTAGAACGATTGTAAAAAAACACGCGCAGATTCGATGAAACGACTGCCTACAATCCACTACAGAAAGGTCAAGATTTGGCAATTTTCGAACTTGGAAACAACTACATTCCAAATGAATCTCATCGATGAATTTTCCGAAAATTTGGCAAGCGGATCATGTATATCAAAAGCTGCGTTACAAAGCGTCCACTACCCTCTCTTTGACCACTACTTCTTGCTTGAATATACAACAAAAATAGAAGAATAAAGCAAACTTGAATAGTGGTGATTATGAAGATAGCAAACATATTGCTGTACTAATGATAGTACAAGAAATTTCTTTTCCAAAGGGAAAAAGGCCGAACGGGCGACAAAAAATTTTTAAGTGAAGTGGGGGGGGGGGGAGGGAATGCAGTAATAAAAGATTAGCTGTCGCTCGAACATTCTGAGTTCGGCCAGACGGCGCGACGCACAAGTAGTCTAAAACCTTAAAGCTATTTCCCTGTTTCTGTTGCCATATTTTGGATGTTTTCAAATTTTGAGATTTCTTGGCGTCCCTCCATGTGTGAGGTGCAGTCGAATGTCTGTCACAACAAATAATAAAAGCTACAAAAAACCCACATTCTTGGAAAGATGGCACTTTTCATTGTTCAAGTCCTCATCTGCTTGTCAGTGTCACTTAATCAGCTTATCTATTTATTTGAAAATTTCAATGAAAACAACAGTTCCGTTCAGGTGCTCAAAGAATGATGTGGATAATGAGATGTTGAATACACCACCATCAGAGCTAAACGGTTCAGTGCTCTCACCCACACCTACTGAATTTATGGCAAAAAATCCTGCAAAAAAATGTTCTTTGGTATCATAGGCAAATGTATCAATAATATGGGTTATGGACTTTATCCATCCTTTAGGTAGACTCGTACAAGGCCCTGGGCAACTTCTCGAGATTTCAGTCGCCACGCGATTTGGCCGTTTGCCAGATCTCTTCACCCAACACTCGCAGACCACAAATGCTTGATGTGCATCCAACTTTTGTGAGTTGATAGATGTGTATTCGTGTGCTCAAACTGAGTTGGCGACGAGAGCTCGGCACAGGTGGCTTATAAGCAATGTGGATATCCTTTTTGGAACAAACAGCAAAAGGGATATTGTTTTCGTGGCCGAAAAAGCACAACTTAGGTTACAGCTTAACAAATTAATTTTTTTCGACGTTTCGTTTTTCTAGGGGTCACATTGTGTTAATGTTTTACATTTAGGGTTTAGGGTCAAAGGATTTCGTAAAATTTCGTTAAAATTGGGGACTTCGTTTTTGCATTACCGGAAAGCCACGTTATGCCGAACCCTATTTGCGACGAATTATAAGTAACTGGATGTGTCAGCCAAGTCGTGTCGCGATTGAAATCACCTGAGATATGCCTGGGGCTTAAAATAAAGCAGTAGGTGTGCCTTGTTAATAGTACACCCACTAAAAACACAGTATGTGCTCTCAGATGATGCGACATTCATTACGCACGCTTTGCGTCCTCGAGTTATGTGCCTTAATAATTGAAATTTTGAGAATTTCCGAAGAATGATCGAGTTTCTTGGTATGCAAATTGCTTTATTTGGCGCCTCATCACATGTCAAATGGGGAATCACCGCACGTTCCTTCGTTCGATGTGTACCTAGTGTCATCGAGAGGCGTAAAAACCGACAACAAAAACAGAATCAGTAAACCCTGAAAGGTCAATGATCTTAACTACTCCTGTCACTACTCTGGAGAGCCTGTGTTTATCTTCCTTACATCTTTGAACCCAGAGTTTTTTAATCTACATAATAGGATTACCTGGCAGTGGTTCTGATACGATCCCACACTGCCTTATCACCAGATGTCAGAGATAGCAACACGATTAATGCCAGGCGTTTACATATTGTTTGAACTAAATAGATCCTAAGGCGAAGACGACAGCCGACAAACATTTGTAATGATGTGCTGTTCCATTCCATTCGCTCAGAGCAAAAGTAGTGATTGTTCGAAACAAGACGAGCGTGGTATAAATTATCTTATTGTACAAGAGGAAAATTATCACATACAAAAGGAATTACTCGTAGTTCCATTACAAGACAAGAATCTGTCTTTACAATCTTTGAATGCCAACAAATATAATACTGAACCGGTTTGAAAGCAAAAAATTGCAAGTGAACATAGAAGATTAGCAGACTTAGGCAATAGCTATCACATGCTTTTATCGAAAGCAAACCACCCCTCAAGAACTCGATTTCCTTTGCGATCTACAGGCTGATTTTTCAGTTTTTGCAGAGGAATGTAAAGTGTGTACATCTTGTTATTATCCATCAAGCCACCACAGTTCCATACGGATACTTCCAACACACGAGTGGAAAGCATATGTTCTCCATCCATTATATCATAATAAAGCTATAATAGAAGAAATATATACATATAATTCATACATGTTTTAATTTGCAAGTCAAGATTTCCAACAGACCTCTTTATTGAATGTAGGATTCTGACTAGCTTTGACTATCTGTGTTTTTCGTTTCGTCAGATTTTGTGGATCAGGACGAATGTAAGCCTTCATGTACGAATCTGGAGCCTGTCCAGTACTCAATAGCGCTAGATGCTTCACATGACCTACAAAAGCGTAAGTAGAAAAACAGCTACAAAGCTTCAACTATGCTCCTTACCTACAAATATACTCAGCTGCGAATGCGACTTACTGTCATTAAACTGTATTTTCAGATATACCTCACACTGATTGCGATGAATGTCAGGGTGCACATCTTCGTTATCTATGAAACTTGGTCTAAGGGGAAGGGTAATAACTAGTTTCAAATCACAATATATATATGTTTATAAATCACTAACCAACATACGAATCGATGTCGCTATCTCGAAGTATGAGATGGAAGAAGGTGTACACCAAATCACACTGAAAGCGCTCAGCATAACTACCACGGACTCTTTGCGTCCATAGTTCACTTTTAGCGACTTACATGACAAACTTCTGGACTAAGTGAGAATAGGTACCGCAGGAATGACTCCACATCAACCATGCGTCTTTGTGCTACTTCTCGAACATTAGATCGCATCTTCGTACCCGGGCTAAGTGCAGGAAATGCAACAGTAGGGAACCTCAAAACAGGGCTCGCCATTCTTTTAAAAACCTCACATTTATTAATCAAAAGCGAACATCAAATATGGTATAAGGTAAGGTACTAATTGCTTTGTCATGATAGAACTCAGATACCTTCGTCTTAGTTTGATATAAAGTTCGTTGAACTCGGTGAAGGACCTGTAAACATAAGCTGGGACTGTCTCAGATTCACGTACCACTTCCACTTTGTAGAGCTGAAATTCCAAATGTACAAATAGAAATTAGTTTAGAAAAACAATGGTACTCACATATACTTTGTTGGGAAGAAATCGTTTTTCAAACGATATCACACGAACATTTTTAATTTTTCCATCCGTATTTTGCCTGACAACATCCAAGGTAAAATCAAAATGTGGCAGTGTGAATAACAACGTACGTGTAAAGTTGCGGCACAAAACTAAGGACAGCTTCATTGTTTTTCGAGCTGTTAGCTGCACTGGAACTCATCACCTGAGCCAAAGTATGGAAGAAGAAGTTGATTCGCGGGAAAGCCGATTTCAGTGAATGCTAAAAGTACAAGGTTGTCAGCCACAGACAACAGTGGTGACTAAAAACGAATTACGTTTATCAACTGCGTGAACTGTATCACTGCATCAGTCTCGCTGAGCTCAAGCATCAGATTCTTCTCCACAAAGTTCAAGGACTCTATGTTCATGCCAGAGATGTCAGAACAGGCCATCTGATGAATGTGCCACCATATTTACCGACTCAAAAAGAAGATGAAAAATACTCACTATCTTGAGTAGATTGGTAAGAATACTGTAGTTTCGACGCAGATAATTGAACGCCTTGCAGCAATAATCTATGAACGTCTGGTAGCTTTCTCTCTGCTGATTACCACCATTGATCACGAAGTACATCTCATAGGTGAAAACAAAAGGCACACGGTCCCTGCATATCCACTGGTTATGGTAAGCACTATCTTTTTAAAAGAAAAAACTGAGATAGGAACGAACTAGCAGGAGGAGTGGGACTATTCCCAGTAAGTACAGAAGAAAACAGCCAAATTATTGCTTGCAAAAACAAAAAGAGACTATAAGCAGATAGGATTTTGATAATAATCTATTAATAATAATTACTAATAATTTAATAATAATTTTGATAATTTTGTAATAGTTACGTCAGAGTACTGCAGGACTTTTGCGAGAAAGTCGGTGATGGTACATGCACAGAATAACGATAATTGATAAAAAAAAAGGAAGGAATAGATAAAATCAAGCACAAAATTACTTCAGCGTACCTTCTGAAACCAGCAGCTGTCTGCCAGTCACCCATATATTTCCCAAAATCGATATGGAAAACATGGCCAGCGGTAGTCACAAGTATGTTATCATTATGACGATCACCAATTCCCAACACGTAGGTTGCAACACACCAACCAGCACATGACCGCGTGAAATTATCCAAAGCCTAAGAGATATACAGCAATGTGGTCTGAAAATGGTTACATGCAAAAGAGAACCAAACTTGTTTGTAAAGAAATTCAGTTGTGTTATGTTTCATTAGCCAGTTTCGAAGCACATCTTTGCTGAAAACACCAGTCATCCCAACTTCCTTCTGTATTTCACAAAGTGTTGCACAGTCCGAAACTAACTCAGCCATGCCTAAAGAGAATGCTTATTGTAGAATACAGAAACACTTTACACGGAAATGATGGGACCTCTTGAAGATATCATCCCAGCAATCAGCAAAAAATGCTGTAAACGCTACTTATTGTTCTCATTCACCTTTTCTATACCCGACGGGCATACAGCGAAAAGTTATCATTCTAAGATCAAGATGTTCGCTCAGCCATATGTCATTCATGAATGCAACCATTTGTAGTACCAACGCGTCTTGCCTCATGTCATCACCAGTCTACAACCATAACAATCAGTGATATAACAAATGGGAATGTAAAAGGTGCACCTTATGCATGATTGCGTAAGTGGAGTTGAGTCCGCGGAAAACAATCTTGAGTGGCTTGGCGTTTGAGTTGAAAATTTTGCAATCACGTGTTACAACACCGCTACATCGAAATGACGGAATGCACGGAAGTCGAGCATTGTGTTGAAGCAGGGACCCGTCCAACGCACCAAGACGAGAGCGAAGCAGCGAAAGCTTAAACAAGCACTGAACGTTTTGCCAATATCGAGACAGCTTGTAGTGATCAAGAAAAGACCACACAATGGATAAAGTAAACCTAATAACTGAAGAACATGCCCGTGAGATCGTATTACAAGCTCAAACATATTTCGCACAACAACATTTCAAAAACATCGTGAGAGTATTCGCAAAAGTATGCTAAGAAATACTGTAAAAAAGACAACAAATAGCAACACATAAATTACGAGACTGTTGAAAAGAGAACACATCGTAAGAAAAGATAATAGTATAGAACGAATGCAAAGCTATAAGAAAACATACTCTTGTTTGTTCCGACTCCTCCCTTCGAAGATCCATCTGAATACAATCCAGCTCATTGAGTAACTTATGTTGCCTTGCAATTTCGTCTCTGTAAAGAATAAGAGCCTAAATGTTACACGAAAGAACTGCTGCGGAATTCAAATTGATAGGAATACAAAATGCAAGATCCAGCAGATCTCAAAATACCTCAGATGATCCGTTTCATGACGCTCGAGCAACTCCTTTTGCAGAAGTGTACAACGTTGCGCATATGCAAGATCCATACAGTGATCAATGCGTTGCTGTAGCTGCCTGACAAACTTGTGATTTGATAGAAAATGGAATTGAGGTACGCACCAGTATATTTCAAAGGCAAATCTTCTATCTTTATACGAAAGAGTCAGGAGAGCTATGGCCAGTGAAGAAGATTCAAAAATCTCGAAACGAAGAGCCTCTACGAGCTGCGGAAGAGCATTGAATAGAAAATCTGATGACGCACAGAGGATCCATTCAATTGCCTTTTGTCTTATGCGCATATCCGGGTATCTAGAAACATTAACAGGCTTACAAAAATCTATATTCTGAAAGATATCCGACTAACTGAGGAAGTAGTAATTGCATAGCTTGTACTGGTGAAAGAGGAGCCCAATCCTCGAGAATCTGATACACATTGGAGAGGAAGTAATAACCCCAATCAGTAACAGATGATAGCACCTCAAATAAAAATGGTTTACTTAGACAGAAAACGTTGACAACTAACCAAAGGTAAAGCTTCAGGTAGATGCATAAGATAGGAGCGTTTTTGCCACAGCAACTCCAGCTCGTCGGGTTTTAAGCTGAAAAGAGATGCAAGAATAGTCAGTGCTTCCCACACAACAGAAGATGAACGTAGAATGAATCAAAGAGATCTAGGAAACAAAAACTGCAACGCTCCTTCTAAAAGCTAACAATTCAAACAATTTATAGGAAATCAACGCCAACACTTACGTTTGCGGGTCTCCAGCTTCAACCAGGCTCATCAAGTACTCCTGTGTTTCGCTATCTAACGATGATGGATCTTGTTTGATACTACAAATAACTACAGTAGAGGAAGAATAGCATGAAAAACCAAGCACACCTTTGATATTCAATAGCGACATCGGGGAACACCACCTGATATTCGTAAGAAGGTAAGGTTACGATGAGAATAGGATCCTTTTCGTTGGCAATAAGAGGATTTGGACCCCATGGTTTCAGCACAGGCTCTTTGAGCACCGACAAAGGTACGAAAACCTGTCCTTGACGCAACAACCTAAAAGCTTCCAGCTCTTTTTGCAAACTGTTAAAGCTGCGAAGAGTAGTAAGCGGGAAATAAAGCATCTCACATCTCATGATCGAAAAGCGGCAAGGATGCAAATGCTAATGGCCGACGTGTATTATCAGAACTTCCATCCGCGCCCGCATTGGGCACGGCAGAATAGCCGGAAAGAATAAACATAATTTTCGTCTCCCTCGGGCATGTACACAGTACATCTTCAAAGCAAACCTGTAAACAGAACATGCAATTTGCGAACAAGAGTGGATTTTTTTGAATTCTTAGAATACGTGGCATCTTTCTACAAACCACAAGACTTCAACTCACTTTAATATATGTCCTAAAAGTCTCACAACGATTTGAACTCACATAGACATTCATAGGGATATACGGGAAAAAGGCATCGTGTTTGACAGTTTTTGAAATACATTTGTTATGACCAGCCAGAAGTTGAGTCCCATAGTACACATTAACGGTGACAAAGAATTCCGTATAATCCCTAGAAACAGTGAGCATAATAACACACTAAAGTATACAACAATCACTCACCTCATCCAGTTTTCCACCAGATTATGCACGGAGTTCACCATCACCTTGAGTTTCTCTTTGCAATGCAATATCTCTTTCTTCTGTTTAACCACAGGCTAGACAAGGTATATCGTGTAAATGAGCAGGAAACGAAATAAATAATAAAATTTACCCTCAACGGAGCCAGTTTATAAGAGCTAAGTGTACAGTTACAGTACACAGAGATAAGTCCATGCAATGAAGCAATAAAGTCATTTCGAGCGCACCGCAATTGATCCTGTAATTAGAGTTGCTTTGCTGTTAGGGCTAACCAGAGCAGGATGTGATTACGTTGGTCGCTGCCGTCAGATAGTTCTGAAGATACTGATGCAGATTTATAGGTTCGATGGAATTTATGAGCTTGCACAGCATCTTCACACATTGCCGAACTTTATTAGAAGTGGAAGAAACTAGAAGTAGCATAATGAAAACAACAAATGTGATTTTTTTGAGTGGTGAGCCTTATAAACTAACTTTTCAACGTAGACGATGAATGAAAAGCATTTTCGTACTCGGTCATTTCCGCTTTAAGATGGACGATCATGTTTTCAATGTCTTCCTTATCCAGTATAGAAGAATACTTGAACTGAGCCCTAGATAAACAAGTCGCTTATCGTAAGCATGTACAACTCCCATACTTCATTTTCTCCCATGGCGGCGAAGGGCTGACGGGACGAACAAAGGAGGGCTCAAAGCGTCCAATCTGAACCAAGATCGTGGACCTGTGGAAGCGAAACGCACGTGAACTTACTTCTAACTTGACATCTTTTCCATGCAGTATACAATTGCCAACGTATAGATTATTACCTAGAGCAGCCGTTTTGGGTAAGAACTCGTCCAAGCCGAATATCTGCAAGTATGAACAGCGGCTGGTCGTATGTAGAAGTGACGTTGTATGCATACACAAACAGATGGCAATTTAGAGATTAAACGAGTTTGCCGAAAAGAAAAACAGACAGTAAATTGTTTGTTTTTGCTTACAGCTGACGTTCTTTGGCACTAGAAAGGCGGGTGAAAAAACATTCGACAATTTTCTTCGGATAAGGGTGATGCAAAACGAAAATTTTTGCGGGACTGTGACCACGAATTTCAAGAAGGTTAGTGGCTGCCGCCACGCCGACAAATTAAAAGTCTAATTTGAATCTTAAAATTTCAATTTTAAGTCTAGACAGGTCACTCGTAAATTTTTATAACCCATGTAAGTAACTCCCAAAAAATTCGGGACCGAAACGCTCTCACATTTTTTGTCTCGATCAAGTTATAGTTTTTCGTCTCTTCTATATTGGCACAATAGAGAACGACAAGAATGCTGACGAACTACATAATTCTTTGCTCCAAACTTGATGACGAGCAGATCAGAAACAGTGAACTTACGATTTTGAAAATCGTGAGAGCGATTTACTGACCTGAGAAAGTATTCTATTAAAGGCCGTGTCCCGGGAGAATTTGCATCTCCATCTTTTTCATGTTTTGGACCTTTTCGACCCGCAGACCCCGAATATGAGTCTTGAACGGATGAAAAGACCTTTTTCGGGGCGTTTACCCAATCCCCAAATGGTCGGACGAGAATTTTAATGAAAAGTTGGGAGGTCCTGCACGAAGACCCTGCCTTCTGTAATTTTTGCTTTAAATAGCACACACAGCGCGAGAGAGCGGCCGTGGGGTTCTGTGCCGAACGGTAAGCGAAGTCGTCCGAGCGCGCGCCGGTTCAAGGGCTATTTTCTCGGCCCAGGGAGAACATCAACCAGCCGGATTGCGACTGCAGGTCAGTGGGATGACGAAGAGCTCCACCATAGCAATATCCCCAGGGCGCGAATCTGCCAGGACACTGCTTTTATATTACTTTGGTCCGAAAGTTCTGTCCCACCATTTTCAAAAAATCGTAACTTCGTTCTAACACGATGTTTTTGCGGCTAAAACCTCATCGAAAAGAGCAAGTCATGCACTTTCTAAAACTGCGCTGGCTGCTATTTACAATGCTCTGGATGCAGAGATAAAATTGGGAAGAGAAAATTACTTCAATTTCGGAATTTTTAAAGCCCGTTAAAAAATCCAAAAGTGTGCCATAAAATCCAAAAAAGCCAGTAGCCTAGGTTCTGTGATCCCCTCTTTCTATATGAGCGAAATTTGCGCTGATGGAGCTCTTCCTAGAAAAGTTATGATTTTCAAGAAAAAATGCCAAAAAATCGGTTTCTTCAGAAAATTGATTTTTTGACATTTGATTTAAAAAAATCATGATTTTTCAAAGAACAGCTCGATCAGCGCGAACTTTGCTCAGCCAGAAAGAGGGGATAAAATAGTCTAGGTTACTGGCTGTTTCCGATTTTCTGACACAGTTTTGGAATTTTTAACGGATTTGCCTCAAAATTCCGAAACTGAAGTGATTTCGTTTTCCCAATTTTATCTCTGCTTTCAGAGCTTAATAGATAGCAACCAAGATGATTCTAAAAAGCGCATGAGTTGCTGTTTTCAATGTGGTTTTAGCCATGCAAAAACATCGTGTTAGAAAGAAGTTACGATTTTTTGAAAATGGTGGGACAGAACTGTCGGACCTACCTAATAGTTTTGTGAAGGGGGTTTCATAGTCTCGAATGAGAACCTTGAAAGTCCGAATTTACATTGGAAATAAATTGAACTCTAGATATGAAAATCTAATGACATTAAATGAGCTCCATTCGATACGCCTGCTGCCGCCACACTTGCGAAAAGAATTTAGTCAAAAATTTGTGGAGGGCGTGATAAGCCACGCAAACCTGTGCTTTTCCTCCTCACCGAAAAGATTCGCGGAAAGGATACGGGTCTATATCAACAATACTGATAAAGTGCAGGAGGGGCAAGGGAAAGGGCAAATGAACCGATGCGGAGATGAACTTGGATCAGAACATCTTTCAGACAATCAAAAAAAAAATGAGAAACCTCAGCCATGACTCAAAATCTCAGAGAATTTTGGTTGTAAGTACAATGAGATGAAGTAGAGGAACAAACTTGTGACGTACCTTCAAGCCATATCTCTCAACTGGGACCCCATTGACTAGTTCGGAGTCACTCAATAAGTCCGCGAGTAGTTGTGTAATTAGCAACTCTACTGAAGTTTCCGTAGCAGATGTGAAAGCCAGCTCACTTTGATCGCAGTGCGGCCACCTGAAGGACCTTTTTTTACCAGATTTCACCAGGAGAGTGCTAGTCCGTACGTCATGCAATTTTAGCAAAATAATTAGGAATGCTTGCAATAATCTTCCCAGCTGATGAGCCTTTCCCAATTAGACTCGATCAAAACAAACGACTTGACTCACGTGTAATCCTTGCTGACAACAATTTTCACACTTTTTGCTGACGTTGTCATATAGTCAGCGATTGGTGACATGAAAAACAGCGACGATGAAGTACCGTTCTTCATACCCTTTTCTTTGACTATGGCGATCTGAAAAAGTCTGAAGAGCGGTGAAATCAATGCGCAACAGCACTTACGATTGCCACACACCTGCTGAAGAACGGATGGCACATGATCCTGCAAAGAAATGCAATCCAAAGACAACCAATTCTGAACACTGTTCTCCTTGTTTTCTTCTTCATTATTTGCTTCTTTTTTCAACTGTGTTCGAGTGACAGAAGGCACTTCGACTGGAATCAAGGGGTTGTGTGCAGATGAGAAACAACTCGATTGCTTTGGTTACCTTCTTCAACACTGCTACCAGGTACCTGCACCGCTGATAAGGTTTGTGAACGCTTTTCAGGAGGACGATAAAGAGGATCGAACTCTCGACGAATCTGCACATGAATTTGAACAACAGAAAAAATTTAAGAATGAGAAGGAACCTGCTCTAGAGTCAACTCCGGGCAATTATCATCTTCCACAGAACCAAGATCTATCAAATCACCATTCTGAAGGCGATTTGAGCATACTGTGTAAGGTACATATAGTTCAGCGTTTACGTAAGGAATACTTTCAGATGGACTGAAATTAAAATCTTGATATCAGAGAATTTAATAAAATTATAAAAATGAAGAATGCAAGCAAAAACTGATGCTTACTCAATTGTTGGCATGAATGGCGAATCAGTGCTAGAAGTGGGTTGACCGCTGCCTTGAGAAAATGCTAAAAACGGGATCTTACACCACATGCATTGATGCAGAACTATTTGAAAACATCTCCACAAACCAGGATATAGTGATCCTGTACTGCCTATCGGTAAAGAAGTCTGCTCAGGTCGGTGAGTTCTTGGTGGCAAAGGTGGAGGTACATCGTAAAGCACTAGAATGATGCTTGTACGGTGCGGTACTACAAGAAGGACAAAATCCAAGTTCTTGCATAGCTCAAGCGAAAAGTAGCACTTGTTTTTGTACGTAAAGTTGTGGTGCTTCCTCTTTCCACTTTGTTACTGCAATGAAAAGAGAGGAAACGTTGAGAAATGAGGCAGACACAGTTCCTCTGCTTCCCCAAGTAAGGACACATCAGGAATGCATCATGTATGGAACAGAAACACCAAAGAGTTGCTACGCTTGTTTGAAACCTATGAGAGAAATGTCGAAACAACCATTACACATTTTGTTGTCGACATTACACATTTCCAGCCGTCGAAAGCGACGAAAAATCGGCTCTAGCATGCAACAGCCTGCTCAATATACTGCAATTTCATAAGTATGAACTCATAAGATCTTTGAAGAAGATGCTCATGATTCCCGTTATTATTGGACTCCAAATTTGTGTATTGATGAGCAACGATATAGAACGAACTATCATTAAACTCAAAATTATTACTGAAGTGAGTTCGAAGGCAAAAGAAAAACAATACAAGAAAAGCGAAGAACTTAGTACAACAAAGGAAGATGTCGACTTGACTCACAGTTCAAATCCGGAGATGGAGGAAACGGAGGCCTGCGTTGGTAAGTCTTTGGAGGCAAAGCTGGAGGCGTTGGCAAGGATGTGGGCACAGCATTTAGTATTGTATGATCATTATTGGAATAGAAAAGTGGGGACTGACGTCGAGGATCAGTATTCGAACACTGAGGCTGGCCAAAATAGTGACCTGAGTTGAGACTAAAGAAAAGCAATTGAACCAGGATAAAGATTTATGAACGAATCACTGGCAAGTACTCACGTTTGCTCCGCGTCAAAACTTGACTGACTATACAACCGCTTAATTTGATTGATCTGTTCCCTTCGCACAGGGTTTTCAGGGGATTCGAAGCGTATCAAATCGTTCCTTTCATTCCTTCGCCGTTCCTCTTCCTCGTAAGTCTTCCTGGATCAAGCTTGTTTAGAGTTTATTTCCAGGCAACCAAACCTACTTGCTGAGCTCTAGAGCCAACTGTAACTCGGTGTCTGTAATATTCTCCGCCATCATGTCTCAAAATGAAAACATCTGTAAAATTTCAAGTTAAAATAGTACATGTTAGAATTTGCCAAAGATCACCCTGTAAGCAATAAGCTGTACAACCATTTTATCTCTACCTAGCTAAACAATGAAATACGGAAACATTAACGACATAAATCAAAACAAAGTGAGCAAGAAAAAAACCTTGAACATGCATTCTAATCTATGCATCAATATAATTACCTAAACAAGTGCTGCATAGTTAGAATGAAATACAGCACAGTACAGTCGTCACATATGTAATTTGTGGTGCAATTTACCGCTGCGCACGAATTTACGCACTTGAGGAGAAGCGGGGGGGGGGGGGGGGGAAGGGGAACGATTTCGGTCTGAGAAAGGAAGGAAGGTTAGTCGAATTGGCTTTTTAAGATGAAATGTACATTGTACTGTCGAGCTTGGAACTCTGATTCCATATCTACTTTTGCTATCTGCTGCGGGCTTCTGGGCGAAGTTATGAAGGTTTTTGTGGGTTATGAATGCAAGATTAGTGTGAATTCAGTCGCAACCTTTCCTTAACGTTCAAATGAGGCAGCAGCGAGTTGGTGTTTTTGAATCAAGAATATTCACTGCACCAAGTGACCCGACTATAAGCCCTAGAAAAATTTTTACGAATGATTTTATCCTAATCTTGCATTTGACTTTCTACTCACAAAAACCTTCATAACCCCTCGCTCAGACCGTCAGCATATAGCGAAGGCAGATTTGGAATCGGCGTTTCAAGCTCTATAAGAAAGTTTACATCTCATCTTAAAGGGTCACCGACCAGCCTTCATTCCTTTGTGAGGATCAGGCTGCCTTCATAGTGATCCCAAATTTCGAACAGTTTCAGCACAGTGTTCAGTTCGAGCGCTGTGCTGGAACTGTTAACTTCCGAATCAGTATGAACGCAGTCTCAAGCGCTGACGAGCTTGAGGTCAGATAGCAAAAACGAGTCATAGCAAAGAATTCTTCCAAAAATGAAGTCGGGGGGGGGGGGGGGGGGGGTTGAGGAGAAAATGGCCTTAGTACGCAAGAACGCAGCGAGCTAAAGTGCAAAGTCGCAGCAAAGTGTACCAAGTACGGCTTTGAATCAAGTGCTCGCTGAGACCCGGGCATACTTCACGCGATTTTAGTCTCTAACAATAAGCGACTTGGCAATACTTCATTAATTTATAAATCATCGTGAACACATTCTGGATGCAAAGAAAGCAGAGCATTGTAATTTTCGGAATTTATACAAGCTGCGCATTTTTCGTCTGCCAGTTTCCGATTTGAAGAGATCTAGCGAATTGCCAATTTGCGTGACGATTGAAATAGCATGAAGTATGTCCGGGGTCCAATGAGGAAAACAATATATGCTCTGTTTCGCCGTACGCACCCAGACGTAGCCGTGATCTACAGCGAACATGTGGACAAAAAATTGTGCAGTTCACTTGTTAATTGACTGCTGGTTGAAGTCTCCATTACACCTTTGCGACTGTCGCTGCATAGGGGCAGGCAGAGGCGGTGACTGACGCGTTGCCGTCGAGATAAAGTGCGCGTTTATTAGTTTCAAAACTTCGGAATCATCTCCATTACCAAGCTACAATGAGGATGATGCAAAATTCTACCGAAAGTCTGTGGGCAATCCAGAAGTGCTAGCGATTTTATCGGTGTTTACGACATGATTATACAACTTCGAGATAAGGTCATAACCAAACATCAGCTGATGGTTACGATTGACAGGTGGCATTGAACATTTGAGGCTGGATTCTCTATGATTTGCAGAAAAACAGAGATCAAAGGAAACTTCCTCAGTCATTGAACTAGCAGAGCTACATAGTAGTATTCTACACATAAAACACACTACTTCTACACGTAAAACGTCACAAGTAATCTTTTTTTTCTCTAGCAGTAAGAGATGTATGTAGCAGCTAAGATTCTTGTTGAATAGGATTTTGAGCTAAATTCAGTAATTCGAATTCTTAGAACCATATCGGAGAAAATCGTCAGAACAGAAATGCCTAATGTGACTCTGTGTCCTTGTTTCTCTAGTGATTATCTGCCAGCATTTATTCTTTGGAGGTTAGATCCGTGCGAAAGTTCTTTTCGTTTGCACCTCGCAAAACCCGTAGAGTAAGGATAAACAAATAATTTAAGCACTATCTTACGCAGAATTTCTTCCTCTTTCCAGCAGCTACGTTCTCGTTGCAATTACAAGCGCCGAGAGAATCGTCGAAAATTACGACTCTTCATTCTTATTATGTCTGATTTAGCTAATTTCTAAATTTTTGCCTGACAATGAGACTTTTAAATGTGCATCAATAGCTACAGATAAAGCAATCCTTTTGTGGATCAAGCAATATTCTTTTATCTCTTTGGCATGCTTCTTAGAATTGCTAAGATATATATTCTAAAGTGACCAGATTTCATAATCGGTTATTCAACCTCGTTAAACTCAAAATGGTATACGGTTTGGGTGATTCGGTGCATCTTTTTTTCGTCTTTTTAGCATTCATCATTTCGTTGCAATAAATGCGACTTTAACAAACAAAATCACCGTATTCTCAATTTTCGCACTATTGTACCTTCAAAAGCTGCAGGTTTTGAGGCGATAGCGGCTCATTTACCTTCTAAATTTAGTAATAGTAACAATCGAGTTTTGAAACCTCGATGTTCTGAAAATTTTGGGTCTTGGTGCAATTGTATTAGGTTCACCATTTTGCACCATTTTTCAAAAATCCTAACTTCCTCTCACTATAGTCTTGCTTGGCAGATTAGAAATAACAAAGCATATAATCCTAATGACACTTTGCTTTCTCCTTTTGAGCTCCTATTGCATAAATAAAATTGAAAAAAAAAATAAGATTATTGGAGATTCGAGGCAAGCTCGTTAAAAGTCCACAAACTGTGGTATAAAACACAGGAAAGCAAGTGTATCGGTTTTCTAACCTCCTCTTAACTGAGCAAAGTTTGCGCTGGTCTACTTCTTCTTTGAAAAGTTATGATTTTTGAGAAAAAATGCTCGAACACTTTTCCTAAGGGACTAATTTTTTGGCATTCTTTCTCGAACATAACTTTTCAAAGATCCTCAAATGAAACCAGAGCTTAATAAGGAGCAAGCAAAGTGTCCTTAGAATGTATATACTTCACTCCTTTCAATGGTGATTTTACCATGCATCACTTTCGTGAGAGAAGGAATTTTCGAATTTTGAAAAAGGTGCGAACGAACTTTTGGTCCAACTTATTATCTCATACGGTTATTTTCAGAGCTCGCGTCTTTTGAAAAATTTTTCAGTAAAATTCTTGGAAGAAAGCCAGAGAAATGTAAAAATTGCATCAATTTGCAAGAAGTATGCGCAAAAGTCTTGAAGAAAATTTTCTGAAAACAAGCAGAAAATAAGCATCTTAAATATGAAGGGTAGTCATCTTCGGCAATCATCTCCGTACCCATCGTTGAGGTCACATTGGAAACATAACCGCTAGAAAGGGGAAAAAAACTCTGTATTGGATAGTGCTTGAGCTAATTGTTTTTCTTTACTCTATGGGATTTGAGAGTAGCTCCAATAAACGGATAGAAGTTTTGCATCGAGATAATATCTCGCGAGAAGAGTCGGGTTATCGTGCGAGGGTCTTCTATTTGAGAAGTTGCAGGTAGTAGCCAAAGCACTTCCCCCCCCCTTTAAAACCCTAAATCAACAACATTTTGGCTACAAATTGGAAAAGAGTTGGATGAGTCTGAGTGAAATCATCCCTTGAGGGTACAGTCCATCATAATGCACCTCACGATGACAGTGAATTTTTCATTTGAAGATGCAAGCGAAGAGTAAGTTTCACTATATCCTTCGAGCTTCTCATTCGCTAATCATTACATTTCGAAAAAAACTTTCAATTAGAATATCAAAGAAAAAGATGTGAACTTCAGCTAATTCTTCCGAGTGTTCTTCCATCGCATTTGTATGTAAGCCCTTTTTAAGAAACTTTGGACCGGAGTCAAGCTTGTGATGCGACTGTCGCAACGGGGGGTCGTAAGAGGGTATCTAAGGTGGGGGGGGGGGTCGTAAGAGGAGGTAGTTAGACTAAAATACCCTAGGCTTCAAAGGGAATCAAAAAGCAAGCAATTAGTTATGTTCTTTACAATAAATCTATGAAGAAGTGGAAATCAGAATAAAAAAGATAAAAAATCTGTAGAAATTCTCAAAAAAAACATTTACAAGAGCTCAAAACACTTTTGAAGGATGTATTATTTGATAAAAATGCTAAATGTACCGATTGCCCTAGAAATCTTGCTTCTGAAGCTTTCCTGAAGTCTCACACACTCGACTAAAGCGAATGTCTTTACCAGCTGTGACAATCATAAAACTCCAAATCTTTTTGTAATGTTTTTTACGGGCTCATATGATTTATCTGTACTTTTGAGATGCTCCGCTATATCAGTGCAAAATTTGGTGTTATTTTGTCAACTGTGGATTTTCTTATGATTTTACTAGCTGGCTTACCCGGCTCCGCTGTATGTTCCGAATAGAAAATTCCATTTCTGAACCGATCGTGACCAAACTTAGCACACATACACTTCGGGCCCCGGCGGGTGTCATAGGCTACTTTTCGCTATCGATCGATATCGATTTTATCGATTTTTTGCAAAATTTGAGTTACGGGGCTGGAATTTGGCAGGGGGTGTAATCGAGCATGCTGATCACCCCCACGGGGGTGATCAGCATGCTCGATTACCCCCCTGTGCCAACTCCCAGCCCCGTAGCTCAAATTTTGCGAAAAATCGATAAAATCGATATCGATCGATGACGAAAAGTAGCCTATGACAACCGCCGGGGCCCGAAGTGTATGTGTGCCAAGTTTGGTCCCGATCGGTTTAGAAATGGAATTTTCTATTCGGAACATACGTACAGACAGACAGATATACATACAGACATACAGACATACAGACATACAAACAGACATTCAGCTTTATATATAAGATGTATGGTAGCAAAAAGTCAGGAAAGGGGGGTCGTATCTGGGTCGCATCTAAATTTCTCCGGAGCTATTGAAGCTTGTTGGCTGCAATTCTGCTGTAATATAAGGCCATCCTCCTACTTTCCCTCGTAAAAATTGCAGGCTGTTTTAAAACTTCTCTGGTAAGTTACAAAATTTCAAGCTCAAAAATCCCACTTTTTGCTTTCTAGGATTGCATCTAAATTTGCGAGAGTCGCATCTAGATTTTTTCGAGCTTACTGCTTCTCAAAAGCTGAAACTTTTTCTTTGGATAGTCTGGGCACTATGCTACAGAGCCTGTGCTTTGCAGCCTCTCAGTCTTTTCCTGGCCTTAGTTACAAATTTTCAAACTACCGTGCTCATGCACGTTTTTGACGTCGTTCTGGACGGCGCTCAAGCGGTTTTTTCGCGGGGAAAACTGTGGAAGAGGTAGGAAGTAAGCTTCTTAGTCGAAAACATCTTTTGTAGTTCAGAATGTCATTTTTTCTCCATGCAAAAATTTGTGTCGCTTACGGGAATCGAATTTGCTGGCCTGAAGTATGCCTGAAAATTCAAAAAAAACTTGCAGAATCTCAAACATTATTAAAGGTGTGTATGTGTGCTACAGATGATGGACGCACCCATTGGGCTAGAAATTCTGCTTCCGAAACCTCACTGAAGTTCTCACGCAGGTGTTTTTTGAGATTGACATTCGTTTATGCAGGTTACCGCGAGGAATGTGGGAAGGGGAAGTAAGGGGGATCAATGAGTGGAGGGTAGGGAGGGGGGAGAGGAGGGGGAAGAGGGGGGGGGGTTGTACGGATGGGTACCTTCAAGGGGGGGGGGATCGTAAATGAGGGTCCCGGATCGCATCAGCACGCTTGGCCCTGCTTTGGACCCTTTTTTGGACCCTTTTCTTGTCACTTCGATACCATTTATGTGATAGAACTTCTTGACAAGGATTTTGAGTTTTACTAAAGTCCATAGGTTGAGCGCCACACTGTGCTCTAAGCTTTATCTAATCTCCAAGATAATCCTTGACTCTTCATGCGCATGAAGGGGAGCTTGATCTGTGGTAGCTCGCTGAAAAAAAAGCATAGGGGTAGGCTTACACTGTTTGCGTACTTTTCAATAGACTGAAAATTCTGCGTGGTTGCCTCTATTTTTTGAATCTTTGAACTTCGTCAAGCTGTGTGATATCTGCCAATAGACAAAAATATGTTAAGAAGGAGCATGTTGAGCAATTAGAAAGCTCTAAGTTCTTCCTGATTATTTGAATTTGTGAAGTTGAAGTTTTTAGTTTCACATAAGTGCTCCACTTCACAACTCCAATGTAGGTGAGAGACATAGCATAGATGCCTAGCTCTTACATTCTCCTGAGCTTTAGAAAACAGAACAGATACTTGTTTCATTAAAGACAATAAATGGAGGTTGAAGCAAACTACTTCGAGTAGTTTTGATCGTGAGTACGGTATGCAGGAACCAGGGACATCCAGAAAAATTTCCACTATTGCAACCTGCAAGCTGCGGGTTGGGATGTAATGCTATAGATCTTCTTTCTAGATTGATTTTTTGGTTGATTTTCTTGCACGCTAAGATATCCTTATAATGACACAACTAAGCCATATGGCGATGTGCAAAATTTTTATCACCTCCATCAGACTATTTTGCAAAAAGGAGTGTGCGGAGACTTGGGCTATTTACAAACTTTCTCTATCAACGACTGTGATAAACCGTAGATATATATAATTTCTTCCAATGAATGTGGAAAGGCTCCAAATCTTTTTTGATGTGTTTACGCTCGAAAAGTAGTTTACAATTATTACACAACTATGATTCTGAGTTAGGAAGCAGCACTCGGATTTCGTTATAATCTGATGAATACCCATTTTGTTTCGTGTATTTTTTAGCGCTTTTTGAATTTGTTACCGCTTCCATACTTGATTAGCACGAATAAGCTTTGCTGTGGTTCACGTATTCCGTATATTATGCGTAGGATAGCTTTTAAATGTTGAGTTTTGGCCGCTGACCTTCTATTACTTCGCGTCAAAACAAGATAAAAGCTAGGAACCTAGAAACACCTATTGTGACCTCAAAGCAATGCGGAACCAGGAGCGCAATCTGCCAAAAGCAAAGTCTTTTTTGTCATAGTGCTTTCCATCTTGTTTTCAGGCCATGCCGTCCCGCTGAGCACTGCTACAAACACTGAAATTTTCATTCGCTGAACATTCGAGTTTGTTTCCTAGAAATCGTCTTGGCCACATACGGACACAAAAAGCTGAGAAGATTTACATTCTCCTACTAGGCCTCCATGCATGATGAACTAAAGAATTTCTTTGTTGTGTGGCTCTCAGCTTGCGGTCGCAAACGCGCATTCTTTAGGAAGAGCTCATGCGGAAGGCGACGCACCCCCGATTTGGCAAACGTCTGCCCATTAGGATCCCGCCGATTCTAGCTCTCGATTAATTTACTGCCATAATAATTTGAAAGAATGTTGTCTGAGGTGAGTTTTTTTCAGCTGGTGGAGGGGGGGGGGGGAGTACGGGGAATCTTAGGGAGGTGACTTCCGCTTGCACTCGCTGACTGGCTATACGCACTAAAGCCTGAATGCTCTCGATCTGCGAGCATTCAATTAGTGCAATGCGAGATTTAGGGGAGGGGGGGGGGGGGTGGACGAAGTTTGTCAACGGGCTTACATAACTCCATCCTTACAATCAGTTCGGGCTTGAGGGAGAAACAGCGAAAGAGGGCGGACGCTCCAGGCGACAATTAGGACGAACTGACGCTCACGAACAGCTACGATTATAAAACCGCTAACTAACGCTATTCTTAGAATGGATTCCAATGACACACAGGTATGGAAGGTTACTCACTATATTCGGTTGTCTCCACTAGGAAGAGCTCATGATTATGATGCAGAGGGAAAGCTATATTGTTTTTATTAGGCAGTGCACTTCCGTAGTCAAGTTGATATAAGTTATATGAAGTGACATATTCTCACATTACATTTTGCCCCAATGCATTTATCGTGTATGTTCACGCAGTCTTATCCTATCTACCGATCTCTGCTACCAGCACAATTTCATCTACTTTTTGAAGAATCTAGATACTTTTACCGTTTAGAAGTTAATTCTTGGTGAACCTACTCGTGAACTCGAATTGAGACCAAAGCTTTACTAGTTGCGTGTCAGCTATAATCTCGCAGTGTTGCTTCGAATTAGTCTTCATTCAATGCTTCAGTTTACATCTTCTATAGGCTCCGATGAGCATTGTGCTTGCGGGTGGAGATATATGTCCGAATCAAAACAAAAACTGGAATTCTTACAAGCAAGATGTGGTCTAAGATGCCCGCCACATTTGAAACATGCAATGTACTTCCTCGATTTGGATTTTGTAGTTTATGCTTTTGTTGTTGTTTTTTTAAATGCATTTGCATTCGATCTTTTCTCTATTCAGTTCATTATCTTGTCTGCTAATTCGACATTTTCGCTTTCTCCCATTGAAGCCGCTGCTCCATCCCTTCTGCAAGCTTTGGTCCACAAAAACTTTCATTCTCATAATGCATTCTCGTTTTGTAGTTTAACAAACCGCAAATGAACTAGAATTTGAACTAAAGTATGCGGAATTTGCATAGATTGATGTCTTTCCTTCCGGTTTCTTACAAGACTTCTTTTGATAATCTCTCTTCGTCGAAAAGCTGACGTACCTTCTTTACCATGCCGTTTATGAGTTCTTTTATAAGTTTTTTTCCAACAGTTATCACTCTGGGCCTGACGTTAGTGCATGTCTTACGAGTTTGCACTTTCATAGTCCAATGAATAATAAATAAGCAATCTGGTAGAGATTCTGACTTACATTAACTTCTTTGCCAAGCCTTGGGGAGGTTTTGTGAGTCTTTAATGTATTTCGTGCGAAACCTCGTAATTGTATTTGAAAGAATTCTGTAGATACTTTGCCACTGAGCTTCTATTTGCTCTATTCTAACTATAGTCCTACATCACACCTATAATTCCCAGAGTGCATCGACTGCTCCCTTTCAATTTGAACTTTTCATGTTACGATATTTCCAGAGTATTTTCATTTCAGGACATGATTCTTGGCACAATACACTCTGTGCGAGAGAGTGTGATAAATAACACAGGCTTTGCCACCGAAGCCCCAATTCGAAACACTCCAGTTTTCATACCCACCTTGGAGCTCGTTTTTGGTACTGTTACCTACTTGGTATGTGCAAGATCTAATTTATATCTATGTATCTGTAGCTTGCGTTTTTCTTGAATCAGTATTTTGTATAAAAAAAACCTATTCTAGCAATTTCGAAAAACATTTTCTATCGAAAAGAATAGTTATAGTTGGGATAGCATCATCTAACGATCGTTCAGAAAGAGAGTTTGCCCAAAGTTTGATTGGCTTTTATATTAATTTCACCTTGAGATGTTTCCGTATTTACTTCAGTTCCACCTGCCGCACAATCAAAAGCGACTGTAGCCCATGCTAGATCCACAGCATTATGTGGGTGAATTGATAGAGATCTCGTGCACATTCAAGCCATTTTCAAAAAATCTAAATTGCCTACCTTTGCAAGAATGTTCCATTGGATTCGAAAAATGAAACGCTGTGAATGGCAAAAGTAAATGGCAAAATTCTGTGAGCACGCACACAGTTCACAGAATTTGTATCCAAGTAATACGGACGAATAGAAAAAAAATTATCAAACAAAACCTTGAGCACCAATACTCTACACCCATTTGAACTGAGATTACAAAAACGTAGCTTTGTCACAGGTCCATTTCAAATTTTCATTTTGCTCTGCAGATCATCATAGCCATGACTGTCGCTGGTAATATCATGGTCGTTGTTGCTGTCTTCACCTACAGGCCGTTGAAGAAAGTCCAGAATTATTTTCTAGTCTCTCTTGCTGTTTCCGATCTTTGTGTGGCGATATTTGTGATGCCACTGCACGTCGTGAAATTTTTAGCTAGTAAGTTACTTCTTTTTTTTACACTATTCGGTACTGTAAGCTAAAGGTCACTTGCTTTGAAAAATGTGCAAAATATTCTGGCACGCCTGAGAAGATTTGAAGCAAGATGCGATTTACCTATGATTGACGTGATATTTTTTTTTGTTATTTATTTGTGATAGCCACGGCGATATTGTGACAATATAGAGATGTTTCGCGTCGCACATAGCTAAATAAAATTGTGTTAATCATGAAAAGTTTTGATTAAGTGACATGCAATCTGGGATTCACCCAGTAAATGGGCCAGCTCATTAAGAAAAATTTTCTGTGTTCAGAGTACAATTTCCTGACCTGAGATTTATCTCTATGAAACACTTCCAACGTTCAGAAAAAGGTCAAAGCAGTCAAATCTCCCAATTCACTGAAATTGCGTAGTCACTACGAATGGCTGTAATTGCGTAGCTTGCATAGTAAAGTACATTGATCCTTAGATAAGTCCCCTCAAAACTGGGGGTGTGGGAAGTCGTCCAAGGCATGAAATCACAAAATGGTGTGATCCGCACATAAATTTTCGGGGATACTCTTTGAGAAAGAAGTTTAAGCAAAACATGCTTTTTTGTTTTTTCTTCACGATGACTTGTTTGGTCACGAATATAATGCTGAGGTGGAGCTCGGGCTTTCGCTGATCCCATGTGTGAACATAGGGAATTACCCGGCAAGGCGGGAAAGCGCCGCGACCGAAAAAGAAATTTGTTTGCATAAGTTGGACTAAAAGCTTCCATAGTCACTTTTCAATTTTCCAGATGGTCGATGGCTTATGGGTGTAACAATTTGTCAGCTATTTACTACTGCCGATATTCTACTATGCACCTCATCGATATTGAACCTCTGCGCAATTGCAATTGATAGGTAAGTAAATATATTTATTTTATAGATAAAAAATAGGAAATATATTTTTACTATTGAGAAAGATACGAACAATCAGTTTTTCAGATATTGTGCCATTCATGACCCTATAAATTATGCTCAAAGACGAACTCCACGCTTTGTTTGTGGTGTCATTGCCATTGTAAGTGTTTCCACATTTTCAACTTTCGAAAATAAAAAATCATACAGTTGACGCAACTGCGGAAATAAAGTGCTTTTTGAGAATTCCGCAAGAGTAATTTTGCTACAACAGCCCTTACTGTGAATTTGTTGTATAAGCTGGGAGCAGTCCATGGAGTCAGAGTGAGCGTCGAGTCTGGCGTTAATTATCCTAACAGGCCAATTGTCAAGTGCCGAGAAAACAGAACTAGGCTAATCACAGATGGCCGCAACTCCTCTCGAAGCAGAGCGACTCCGAGCTGAACTTATCCCTCTCCAAAACGCCAGAAGAGCAGCAAATATAAGAAGCTCATCAAAATGCGCATTCAAACAACATTCGCGCTCATCTGCGTCATTTCAAGCGGCGACAGCGCGAGAGCACTTTGTAGCAATGAAGAGATGTCGAAACAATGAGTTTGGAAGGCTAAGCAAGTGCTCTCAACGCCGTCTATCGGGGTTCAAAAAACAGCGCCGCCGGGGAGGGCTTCAAGTAGTGTGCGTTGAGATTAAGAGACTAGGAGACAAATTTATTCTCACGAGCAATCTTCGCTTGAATGGAATGCGGAAAATGTGCAATTGTAGACTCGGATTGTTTATGATAAGTGAACATCAACTGCTGTGGCAGATTTTTTATTTTTGGAGAGGACGGGGTACACGGAAATTTTCCAATGAAGAGGTGTAACGCTGACCACGCTCATTGTAAGATTCTTCAAAAAATATTTTTTCAGGAATATAACCGAAAATTCCGTTATAAACATAAAAATTTTTTCCCAAAATTGCCTACAAATGGAGATTCACTTCCACAACTTCACGACTCATATGTAAATTCAAAATTTCACACATTCTCGTTGGAAGGATGGGCTATCGTTAAATATCATGCACTTTTCTCCAGATTCTGTTGCCTATTTGTCATTTTGATGGACAGCTCTATTTTCAATGGTAGCTTTTTAATAAGTCCAAAAAGAGGAACTATTTTGAAGGCAATCCATCTTAGTAACTGATAATGGTGATCAGGCTCAAACTTGATCGTAGTGCATCACTTCACTAGCTCCTCTATTCGACCGAGCTGATGAGTCTGAAACGCATGTAACTTTGGATGGAGAGGAGAAATTTGGACGACATTATTGAAAGTATTTTAAACCACCAGCTCACCAAAAAAAGAACCTTTGTATCTTCCGTGCAAAAGGCACATCGAATATCCGATAAACTTCCATCACATTCTATTAAGCCAGCATGTGCAAAGCTTGGAAATTCGATTTATGTTTCTACTTTTTTCGGCAAGCTTTCAGAGGACATTGCAAGATTCAACATAGTAGTCGAAACAACAGAGAACAACTAAAATGAATTCTAGGGCGTTGAGGTTGAAGTAAATTTTACCCATCGCTTTGCTCTAGGTATGGGTACTATCCGTCATCATATCTGTGCCGCCTCTGATTGGCTGGAATGACTGGTCTTCACAAAAACTTCGGGATCACTGCGAACTTAGCTCAGAAAGGTTTGTGTTTAGATCGGAATGTTCTGTTTGATTATTTCCGTCATGCTCTTGTCTTCCGTAATTCAATGTAATCAAAAGCATTAATGTGATTATAGGCAAGCACTTTCTTGTACATTGTTTAGTCTGTTCGCATCCTTTTTGTTAAGCAGTACTCATTTCAGCAGTCTTCCGCAATTATATCTCAGTTCGGTGGAAAAGAGCTTTTGTTACATAAACGTTAAAAATCACAAAGAAGTAACATGAGAGGGAAGAAATAGAGGAAATTGCAGAATCAACTTGCCAGTAGCAATTTAGAAAGTAGTCATTTACGTGTGAAAAACAATACCAAATAAAGGACAAAAGGCTATAATTTGTGACAACCTCCCCTCCACTTATCTCAGCCTAGTGTTTGAAAGGCAACATCGAGAAGGAGGTTGAACAGAGCAAACCAGCGCTACTAAATAAATTTTAGGCTTTGAAAATTTTGCGTGGCTTTTTGACCCCTGATGTACATTTGAAGTTTTACCTAAGACAAATGAAGGGCAATGTGCGTTTTTGCTTCAAATGTTCTTTTGTTAACACATTGACGACCATGCAGATTTTTAGTTATCTGCCTTTTGGCCTTTTTACGGACCATCCCACTTTTTCAACTATAATTACGCATAGTGCCATCTACAGTACTCCTACAGTAGCGTCAATGTGTTAAAAAATAAGGTCATCAATACTGGTTAGCTGCGACTTGTGCTCTCTCCAAAATGACTACTTGCGAAATCTAGCACCACATCGTAAGCTTTCGAATTCGCTTTGTTCTAAGAACTACTTCGAGTTGAATCTGTTTCGAAAAAAATTTGATACCTCTTTAAAGTTGCCCTCTAAAGACATGCGAATGTGGTTAGTGTTGAGGACAAGTTTTACTTGCAATACGTTTTGGCTGTATGAAAGTATTCACCTCTAAATATCGTTGTAAGACCTCTTTACCCGGATATCCACGTGTTACCAGAGCGTTCTGAGGTTTCTTGCGGCATAGAAAATTTTTAGGCTAGCTTTCACTTTGTGACTGTCGTTCCTCTCTGATCTAGCCAGATATTTACAAAATCGTTCTCGTTTTTCTCGTTTATATATTTGTCGCAAATCATAACTCGAAATTCACTCAAGATGCTCCTAAGTCCTTTTCATTGTATGACAAAGATGATTAGCTAAACTTAACTTTAGTGCATCAGACCGAAAGATCTCAAAAAACAAACAGATTTGCGTAGGCGTAACTCACCTGTTCAAGTAGACATATTCAGTCAAAAATTAGCGTGTATGCATTGTTGTCGCTCAAAGTATTTCGCTGACCTTTGGATATTATTGTTAATGTATGTTTTCAGAGCCTTCGTTGTATTTTCTGCGTCTGGTTCGTTTTTTCTACCTCTTCTAGTGATGATTATTGTTTATCTGAAAATATTTCTGAGTGCTCGTCAGCGGATCCGCAAAAATAGAGGTAATTTATTTACCATTGTTTTTTCTTCCAAATACTTTTATTGCTTTCCCGCTCTACATTATACTCGCTAATCACCTAAGCTCCAAATACAGAAAACAATTTTGAAAGAACATACAAAACTCCTGCTATCTACGAAGCTTTTACGACTTCATAAATATTAAGTAGAACAAGGGGTGTATTTTTGATAGAGAAAAGCACCTCTACATAGATACTGATTTACACAAAATCAAAAGCAGCTTTGCCCAGCACTGAACGCCTCTTTTATAAACGCTATGCCCCTTCCATAGCTCATTTGAGACACATGCTACAAGATCATGTGCATGCATTAAATGAACGGTCGTAAAAAACAAAATGGGGATGGCAAGCTCTGCGCAACGCAAGCCCTTCCACATTAAAGGTTATTTTCAACAACATTTGAAAGTGGGATATACTTTTATTCTAGCTCTAAATTCAGTGGCCTTGCCTTGTTACCAACCAGCTCGTACCACAGAGCTTTATTTGGCAACTCAAACTTGGGTAGCGAAGCTCGTTGTGAAATCAAATGCATTTCAGATATACATCTACAGTGACAATGAAAATCTTATAAAGGCGCACATGGATGAAAAACTGATACTGATATCAAAAGAGCTATGTAAGCGCACTTGTAATACCTGAGATTAATGTTTTTTGTTTGCTTATTCAAGCGCATTTTGATTTTTGGATAGTGATTGACAGCGCACCGAAAATGATACAGCAACACTAAAGGGTGATTGAAAGCGCACGGAAAATAATTATCCGAAAAGAATACTATCTGAAAGGAGCGCTGAATTTTAATGAAGACTGCATTGGCATAAGTAATGACATTTTGCATAGCCGCAATGGAAGGTAAGATTTGAAATGTTCCTCTCATCGTCGAGGGTCGGATGGGTTTGTGATCTGCACATTGGAGATATCTTCCTGTTACTGATATTCCACATTGATCGCGCATTCTGTTACTGATCAGATATTCCACATTGATCGCGCATTCTGTTACTGATCAGTTAAGATGATAAAACTGAATGGGAAACTGTAATTTTGCAGCTCACGTTTGGAAAACGCGATATTAATACATGCATCAACGTCAATGAAATTAGCATGAGAAGTCTGAAAATTTTCTTTTCAATCTCATGCTTAGTTTTGCGCAACATGTATGCAAAGGTTCACTTAGACGAGCCGTAAGATCGACATAACTCGTTCATGGGTGAAATGAAGATCATTAGATGCAGTAGATCTTTTTCAGCTGAGCACATTTTTTTTTGATTCGATATCACAAATGAATACAGCATGAACTCAAAAATTTTATCCAGAACACAATAACCTACAAGTATTTATTGAAACGAGGCATAGATAGCTTATCATGCGTTGTTAGCCGCAAACCGGTGGTACAAGTGTAACCAATTGCCTGAACAGAGTAGATCTTTGCAAATAAAAAAAATGTGAAAACTTTTACCTGTTTGGGTCTTACAATATCGCTGGTAACTTGTGAAAAGAAAGCGCGAATTGAAGTGGACTCTGGCGACGGTCGAGTCCATTTCAATTCGCGTT
Source organism: Cylicocyclus nassatus (assembly GCA_958299035.1). Taxonomy (NCBI): domain Eukaryota; kingdom Metazoa; phylum Nematoda; class Chromadorea; order Rhabditida; family Strongylidae; genus Cylicocyclus; species Cylicocyclus nassatus. Next base: position 19,767,231 of record CATQJL010000326.1, read on the forward strand.
TTCTTTTCACAAGTCGAGCAGTATCGTATTTCAACAAACCCTGATACAACCGTATAAGATATAGCATTTCCTTGTGTATGCAATAGCTGAAAAGACTAACAAGTTGCCTTACGCTCACGTACAAAAATGAGCGAGGCATTGGCTACTGCTTCTCCAGAAGATCTTTTTGGTCCACATGGTCGCACCAATTCCAATTCTAAAGTTCATCCTTAGCCTTCAGTCTCTCAGTCTAATTGCAAGTGGAAAATATGCTCCACTGTGCAGCATATAGACATACAGTTCTTAACACAAATATCAGCTATATTCTTGATAGTCCAGTTGTGCCCAATTCTGGTCAAGATTCAAGAATTATGATTTTGAGTGTGCACGTATAGATTTGTGTAAATTCTGGCTGTTAAGGCTAGAAGCGAGTTGAAAGCAATTTTAGAAAGGAAACGATTAATGCTTTTGAAGGAGGGCAAGCGTTAGGCGACAAAACGTGCAAAACGCAAGCAACGTAAATCCCCTAACTCAAAACTATGCACCATTTTTGCATTGGCGTCGGGTAATGTATCGGCCCCGACCACCACCCCCCTGTTTTTGGCGGAGGAGACGTTTTGCACGGGGAGTTCTTTGGGGTACAAAAAATTGGGTTTGTCGCCTAACGCCCTACACACGCTTTTGAATAGTGGGCAAAATCTGCCTAAAAGCTGCTTCTAAAAATCATGCTCAAATTCTGGAAAACTTTATAGCCATTACAGTTAATTATGTTTGTGATGTAACTTCAAGTCGGTTTAGATCAACCAGATGAACACAAGTGGATCTTTTGTAAAGATCGTGAGGCATAGAAATCGAAAGAGGTTTCACATGGGGATTGAGCAAGCACGTACGCTGCAAAATTAAAGTGGAGCAACTCTATATGTGAAGTGAAAAGCATGCATCCTATAGCAACTGACTTGATAAATAATCAGTGACATAAATAAGAATAGTGATGCATAATAAACAGTATATAGCATGGCTAATCGATACAATTACTAAATAGCACTGATAGTAATTATATCAATTTAGTACATGACAGTAATTGTATCCAAAAAAAACTTATGATTTATTACTTTTTAGGACGCAGTGCTCTGATGCGCATACAGACGACGCCTCCCGACGTTGATGAGCGCAGGCGACGAATGAAACGGTACTCATCTGAAGATGAAAAAAGCAATAACCGATCCGGAGAGCAGACGCGCCTGGTACACAAATCTGATAAAGTGGCCAAGGTTGAAATCTCACCTCGCCCTTTTTTCCCACAAGTTCTAAAATCTAAATTATCAGGCATTTGATAGCAATAGCAGTGTACGGAGGCTAGAGTCCAAGTATATGAGCCTTCAAAACCACACCAAACCAAAGGAAAACGAGGAAGAGGTGGCAAGTTATTTACTGGATCGTACTGTATTTTTTGACTTAAAACAGTTTTGTATTTGTCGGCCTTCGACAAAGATTTGCTCGAACAGCAACAGATACTAACAAGAAGTTGGAGCGGAAGTTCTCGAAATCAAAAACCACGTTGTGAAGCTCAGTGCGCTGAGAAAAACTTTAGCTAGCTACTGAGACCTCATTCCGAAGGAAGTAAATGCTCTAACAAAAAATTCGCATCATGAGAATATCAGTTAACAATGAATAAGTTTCAAATCGCGTTCTGCTAGAGACCTCAGTAATGTCGGATTATAATCTTTCATTCAACGTTGCTCCCAAGCGCATAAAGCTACTTTTTGATACATGATACAGCTAAATATGAAGCTTTCAAACTTTCCTCAAAAGCTCACACTTTCCCCTAAGTAATATATCAGTCTACCAGCGAGCAAGATTAAATACCAAAAAATCAATCTAGAAAGAAGATCTATAGCATTACATCCCAACCCGCAGCTTGCAGGTTGCAATAGTGGAAATTTTTCTGGATGTCCCTGGTTCCTGCATACCGTACTCACGATCAAAACTACTCGAAGTAGTTTGCTTCAACCTCCATTTATTGTCTTTAATGAAACAAGTATCTGTTCTGTTTTCTAAAGCTCAGGAGAATGTAAGAGCTAGGCATCTATGCTATGTCTCTCACCTACATTGGAGTTGTGAAGTGGAGCACTTATGTGAAACTAAAAACTTCAACTTCACAAATTCAAATAATCAGGAAGAACTTAGAGCTTTCTAATTGCTCAACATGCTCCTTCTTAACATATTTTTGTCTATTGGCAGATATCACACAGCTTGACGAAGTTCAAAGATTCAAAAAATAGAGGCAACCACGCAGAATTTTCAGTCTATTGAAAAGTACGCAAACAGTGTAAGCCTACCCCTATGCTTTTTTTTCAGCGAGCTACCACAGATCAAGCTCCCCTTCATGCGCATGAAGAGTCAAGGATTATCTTGGAGATTAGATAAAGCTTAGAGCACAGTGTGGCGCTCAACCTATGGACTTTAGTAAAACTCAAAATCCTTGTCAAGAAGTTCTATCACATAAATGGTATCGAAGTGACAAGAAAAGGGTCCAAAAAAGGGTCCAAAGCAGGGCCAAGCGTGCTGATGCGATCCGGGACCCTCATTTACGATCCCCCCCCCCTTGAAGGTACCCATCCGTACAACCCCCCCCCCTCTTCCCCCTCCTCTCCCCCCTCCCTACCCTCCACTCATTGATCCCCCTTACTTCCCCTTCCCACATTCCTCGCGGTAACCTGCATAAACGAATGTCAATCTCAAAAAACACCTGCGTGAGAACTTCAGTGAGGTTTCGGAAGCAGAATTTCTAGCCCAATGGGTGCGTCCATCATCTGTAGCACACATACACACCTTTAATAATGTTTGAGATTCTGCAAGTTTTTTTTGAATTTTCAGGCATACTTCAGGCCAGCAAATTCGATTCCCGTAAGCGACACAAATTTTTGCATGGAGAAAAAATGACATTCTGAACTACAAAAGATGTTTTCGACTAAGAAGCTTACTTCCTACCTCTTCCACAGTTTTCCCCGCGAAAAAACCGCTTGAGCGCCGTCCAGAACGACGTCAAAAACGTGCATGAGCACGGTAGTTTGAAAATTTGTAACTAAGGCCAGGAAAAGACTGAGAGGCTGCAAAGCACAGGCTCTGTAGCATAGTGCCCAGACTATCCAAAGAAAAAGTTTCAGCTTTTGAGAAGCAGTAAGCTCGAAAAAATCTAGATGCGACTCTCGCAAATTTAGATGCAATCCTAGAAAGCAAAAAGTGGGATTTTTGAGCTTGAAATTTTGTAACTTACCAGAGAAGTTTTAAAACAGCCTGCAATTTTTACGAGGGAAAGTAGGAGGATGGCCTTATATTACAGCAGAATTGCAGCCAACAAGCTTCAATAGCTCCGGAGAAATTTAGATGCGACCCAGATACGACCCCCCTTTCCTGACTTTTTGCTACCATACATCTTATATATAAAGCTGAATGTCTGTTTGTATGTCTGTATGTCTGTATGTCTGTATGTATATCTGTCTGTCTGTACGTATGTTCCGAATAGAAAATTCCATTTCTAAACCGATCGGGACCAAACTTGGCACACATACACTTCGGGCCCCGGCGGTTGTCATAGGCTACTTTTCGTCATCGATCGATATCGATTTTATCGATTTTTCGCAAAATTTGAGCTACGGGGCTGGGAGTTGGCACAGGGGGGTAATCGAGCATGCTGATCACCCCCGTGGGGGTGATCAGCATGCTCGATTACACCCCCTGCCAAATTCCAGCCCCGTAACTCAAATTTTGCAAAAAATCGATAAAATCGATATCGATCGATAGCGAAAAGTAGCCTATGACACCCGCCGGGGCCCGAAGTGTATGTGTGCTAAGTTTGGTCACGATCGGTTCAGAAATGGAATTTTCTATTCGGAACATACAGCGGAGCCGGGTAAGCCAGCTAGTAAAATCATAAGAAAATCCACAGTTGACAAAATAACACCAAATTTTGCACTGATATAGCGGAGCATCTCAAAAGTACAGATAAATCATATGAGCCCGTAAAAAACATTACAAAAAGATTTGGAGTTTTATGATTGTCACAGCTGGTAAAGACATTCGCTTTAGTCGAGTGTGTGAGACTTCAGGAAAGCTTCAGAAGCAAGATTTCTAGGGCAATCGGTACATTTAGCATTTTTATCAAATAATACATCCTTCAAAAGTGTTTTGAGCTCTTGTAAATGTTTTTTTTGAGAATTTCTACAGATTTTTTATCTTTTTTATTCTGATTTCCACTTCTTCATAGATTTATTGTAAAGAACATAACTAATTGCTTGCTTTTTGATTCCCTTTGAAGCCTAGGGTATTTTAGTCTAACTACCTCCTCTTACGACCCCCCCCCCACCTTAGATACCCTCTTACGACCCCCCGTTGCGACAGTCGCATCACAAGCTTGACTCCGGTCCAAAGTTTCTTAAAAAGGGCTTACATACAAATGCGATGGAAGAACACTCGGAAGAATTAGCTGAAGTTCACATCTTTTTCTTTGATATTCTAATTGAAAGTTTTTTTCGAAATGTAATGATTAGCGAATGAGAAGCTCGAAGGATATAGTGAAACTTACTCTTCGCTTGCATCTTCAAATGAAAAATTCACTGTCATCGTGAGGTGCATTATGATGGACTGTACCCTCAAGGGATGATTTCACTCAGACTCATCCAACTCTTTTCCAATTTGTAGCCAAAATGTTGTTGATTTAGGGTTTTAAAGGGGGGGGGAAGTGCTTTGGCTACTACCTGCAACTTCTCAAATAGAAGACCCTCGCACGA
>CATQJL010000326.1:19772499-19881476 GCA_958299035.1 Cylicocyclus nassatus
AGCTCTTCCAAAACTAGCCATTTGCTTTTTGAGCTGATTTTTCCAAAAGCCTTTAATTTTTGAAAATTGCAATATTACCAAATCTTGATTATGCAAAGTAATTGAGTACCGCTTCAAAAAATCACAATTCAAAATTTTTGGACGCAGCTATCCGTACATATACAGTTTGAACGGCAGATGCTTTGGTTTTAGAGCTTTGCGGATATTTCATCGATCATGAGAAGATTTGGTTGAAGTTTATAGCTTTTGTAAAAGGAAGAAAAGCTGCGCCTGGTAATGTAGGGAGAAATCGTCTATTGTTACTCTGTTTGATTTGTGGATAGGTGGAAAAAAATATCTGAAGTCTTCATTACTTTTGAGTCACTCCAGTACATACAGTGGGATAGTTTTCTTCGCTAGTGTGTGCCACTGCACAAGGATTGGCCGCCGGGTTATTTCTTAGTTCCTCCGTTGCTTGGGAACAATCATCATGTTTGAGAAAGCGAGAATATATATTAGATTGATGCAAAAGTAGTGACCAATTTTCCAAGCCTTTTTTCAGAGCAACTTTTTCCATCAATACTTCTTCTTTACAATAAATGTAATATACCGTCGCGAAGCTTTCATACTCTATCTAACGGTGCTTGAGGCGGGCTCCAATCCTTATCTCTTATAAAGTTACTGAGCTTCAAATAACCGCATCCAAATTCAGAATTTCATTGCATTCACTTTTCCGGCCAGAATTCAAGCGCGTATCAATGGGATTTCTTCGAAAATTAGCTGTTGTATGTAATAGGAACTGTCTACATTATGCATACTTAATTGTATTCTCTGAAGTTATCCAAACTGAGATATCGGCGCCTAAACATGGGTAGCTGTTGCGGTCATTTTATGACCCATAGTTTTCTTCTGAGGAAATCAGTCGCCGAAGCTTTGCTCAATTCTGTAAGCGTAGGGCTGGGACATTTACTAGCAGTTTTTGCAAAAACATCCAGCTGTTCAGTACGTAGAGAATCAGAAAATTCTATATACCGGACTTTGAGGCACAATGAAAAAATGTTGAAAAAACTGAGAAATTTTAAATTTCAATTTTTTCTTTCTCGCAAACTTTTTTGTCCGAATTCTTTTTATTGTATTTTGTACTACTGGCTTGCGGCTACAAGATAGGCTACTTATCATTCATACTAAGAAACTTTGAAGGAAGTTATGAATTGTCAAAACAAGGTTCTAGCAGAAGAACCTTTTTTGTCTTTTAGTCCGTATTTCTCTTCCCGTTTATGGTTTGAGTATAATAAGTATGCGCTGTATTGCGAAAGGCTTGCTGCTTCTGGGAGTCTTTACTGCATTCAGAAACGTGGATCTTTTGGAAAGTTATAGCACGTCAAAGTGAGAATTCGCAAATCGGCCATTACTTTTGCATCAACCTAATACATTGATCTGTTTTTTTTCTGTCTTGAAGGTTCGGTCACACAGTCAGCTGTGAAAATCATGCAACTACCATAATATGACTACTATAATGTTAGCAGAGATACTCGCCTATATGATGGTGAAGGATCGCATTCAACGCTACTATTGTTACTCCAGTATGACTGGGAGATATGTCAAAACTCACCTTTACAGCCATCAATTTTCCGGTAGGTATGTGACGCATCTTTTTGACGGTACCAAAACTACCATTTCCAAGTGAGGCTAATTCTTCGAGATCATTGAACTCAAAGGAATACTCCCTTGTGTCCGGCGGGAACACGAGTTTTCCAGCAAGATACATACGAATATAGTTCCTGAAAGCAGTGACTACAGCATAAAGAAAATATAAAATACGTATACTTACTAACATTGGATATGGTACGCTCAAACTGCGCGTCCTTAACAACGGCCCAAACAAGCGCACTCACACCCGGTTACGTGGAACCCATTACTTAGCTAGTTACGAAATATCAAGGGGGAAGGGGCTGTATAATGCAAGAATGAGCTAAGAACGGATATGCAGGTTATCAGAAAGTGCAATGCAGACTGACGGTTTTTGCGGCGCTTCTTTTGTGAGTGAACTTCGAAAATGTGCACGATTTTCGAAAATATCGCAGATGTGTAGCGCAGCACCATGGCAAGTTGGCACTCAAGAAAGCCTAGAACTTCATCCTCATCTTCTCTACAAACCTTACACATACGTGATTTGTAAAAAGACTCAATAATGTGTAAACTTACATAACTTACATTTGGCCCATAATCTTGTTTTCAGCGCTTTTTCCAGTTATCATTCCTTTGCTTGGATCGAAGCCACACTGACTGTGATCTTTTTTGAGCGGTCCTATTTGTAACCTCTTCCGATTCATTGTGCTGGTAGTGCCGCTTCAAAGAGCAAATGAACAAATATGCTACCTTGAACCAATCAGAACCATTGAAAAACACCGAAGTAGCCAGAAAATTTGGCGGTGCAATTTCCTTGACCAAAACAAACATCCACAACTGTATTATTTATTGTTTTACGAAATAAACAGAACTTCCATTTCTATGTAGGAGGCAAGAAATAAAACAAGAAGATGACGAATCGCAAGAGAAGCTGTACTTGAACAGACATAACATCTAACATCAACGTGCACGTAAATTAAACTTCGAACAAAAATCTTAGCACCATTTCCAAAGGCACCCTCAAAGGCACAAAATGATAATTACTGAGATGCAATAAAGATTTAGAAGAACTTTTTACGGAATCAAATCTGGCAAATCCGAAAGATCTTCAGAAAAGAGATCAGCAAACTTCTTCTTGAGCGTATTCTTCTTAGTAGAAGCAATCTTTAAAGGAGTTTTGTCCTCCACAACTAATTCCGAGATTGCGATTTGCACCTCCTTATTCAAATCGCCTTTTTTAGCTTCTTCATGCACAGCAGAATCTGAGACATGCTCGGTCTTGCCATTTGTCTCACTATCCTTGACCTCGGTAAACGTTTTCTTAGAAGGCTCTAAATATTTCCGCAGCTCTTCTCCGGCTCCCATATTCAATAGTGTCTGCTTGAGTAGTTCACGATTCTCAACGGTCATTGTATGATCAGAATCCAGGGTGAACTCCTAAATTCTGCCACTAAGAATGTGAAAATAAGGTGAAACAGGAGCGACTCACAAGGATTTGATCAGCTTCACGAAGATATGTTACAGCTTCTTCGTACCTTTTCAGATTGTTGAGAAAAATGCCGATATTCCTGAATCAAAGCAAGAAGTTGTTTGCTGATCAGCAAGTCGTGCACTCAACACAGCTCAAAGACCAAAATCGCAAGATGGGCTCACACAGCATAGATTCACGATCGTTAACTCTTTATTTTAGCGATTATGCGGTGCTATCGAACAGCATGAAACTTGAGTGGAAAAGCTTCATTCGAAAAAGTTAATGGGGTGAGGCACCTCATTAACTTTAGCTGTACCTCAAAGGCAACGTCCCTGCAAAATTTCTCCCGTTTTTCACCTTTTCAAAGCCTTGCTAAACCCATATCGCTTTAAGCGCATGAAGGTGGCGAAAACCAGTTTTTTTTTTGAAGCTCTTCATATACGCATCCGCTGGAAACTGCATGTATAGTCGATTCGTTGATCGCACGGACTGGGCATCGCTGCAGAGCATGCGCCGCGAGGTAAAACGCTTGCTCCAGTAAATTCCCCATTGTACATCATGCTCTCGCAACATTTCAACCGTGCCGCGCGTGGTGCGCAGCGTTTGAGCAGTCCGTGCGGTCAACGAATCGACGATAAATGGGCGGTGTCGAAAGACTTTCGGCGTGGATTTCAGGCTTTCCAAGCGCGTTTTTTCTGCAGACCTCACTGATAGGTTAGTTGAGGTCTACCATTGCAACGCTGTAAAATGCCAGTAACCATTACTCTGCCGCCACGCTGTCTTCAAGGTCAGGCTGCCTGAGCTTTTGCAGCTCGACCCGCCGATCCACCGACCTACCAGGCTGACGCCCCCATTGCTCCACCTACGGATTATCTTCGTAGCGCAGTAAACTAGTGCAATGTCTAGTAATTTGAAAGTAACAAGGAAAAAACAAAAAAGCAGGTGTGATGCCTCCTAGGGAATTCCTGAGTATCCCTGCAAGGGAAAGCGACGAAGTTTGGGAACTCGTGCTACGCCGCCAAGGGCGACGTCAACTATGCTGTTTTCGTTTTAGACGTGCGATCGCAGAAAAACAAACACACATTTAAGAAAATCAGAATCTCCCCATTACAGGCTTGTTTCTCTCCAAAAGGCGATACTATGAGATTACGAAGATGAGAATGAAGAAGAAGGGTCGTTCAGGTATATGTGCAAAGGGGTGTGGTGCGGAAGGCGACAATCCCCAAATTTTGTGCCTTTCAAAAGTCTTTGGTGCTTAAGTGGCACGGCGCCAAGGTAAAGGGGGGGGGGAGTGGGGGGTGAGGGCAGATATAATTCATTCTATGACCAGGAGACGCGACAAGCCGGCTGAGAAAGACCGCGTCGCATCAAATACTGCAGACATGTCTCATAAAATATTATGAGTAAAGGCTAGGGCGTCCCCCGGAGGCGACGGGCATTCGAGCCCGACGAAAGCCAATAGTGGGCGAGAGTTAGGGTTGTTTAAGACTGACGCACTGACCGCAGCAAACTGCAGCAGACCGCAGCTGACTACAGCTGAATGTAACTGACTGCAGCAAACTGCATGACCGCACTGATCGCAAGGACCGCACAGATCGCTACATCCTTTCGTGAAGGTGAAGAGGATAAATACTTGTAGCCCAAGCAATCAACAACAATATATACCTAGACCCAAAAGACAATACGAGCGAGAGTAATCGGGTATATGCAATAACAGAAGGAATCAGAACAAATATGGTAAGTTAGAACCTACACTTCCTAGGCGTAAATCACGGTGTTCTGACGTAATTGCAATTGTTTTCTCTTTTACGAAAGCATGCTGCGATCTGTGTGGGCGTTGCGGTCAGTGCAGTCTGCTGCGGTCAGTGCAGTCAGCTGCAGACTGCTGCAGTCACCCTTACCGTCTCAGCAAGGTGAACGGGGATGACTAAAGCGGCTAGTTCACCAGAGGCAACAAACCAAGGCATTGCAGACTCTCCGTCTAACTACCATCGATATAGGGTACACTCACCTCTCGTTCTCGAGAGTGAGCGGATATTCTGAAGAAAGGGCGAGTCGACGTAGCTGCATACAGGAAAGAAGTGGAGCGGGGCAAAGTCACGCGACATCGGAGATGGATATAAGCTTCTCTACAAGAATGCCATCTGCACCAGAAACAGGGTTGGTATGCTGTCTCGGAGAATCTAAGGAGCAACATAGTTGACGTTGAGCGCATAAGCGATCGTCTGATAAGCAAAAAGGTAGATACTAGGAAACAAGTCTTACGAGTAATCACCGCCTATGCGCCACAGGCCGGATGCAAGGATGATGAAAAAGCGTTCTGGCAGGAGCTAAATGACCACATCAGTTCAATTCCAGTGGAAGAGACACTTCTAGGAGAAGACCTCAATGGACATGTGGGAAAAAGGCGAGGAGAAGCCGGGAAATGTCACTGAGACCACGGATACAGAACCTGCAATGAAGGTGAGCACGTTAGAATTCGCCTCAGCTCATGATCTGGTCTTGGCGAACACATACTATATCAAGAAGGATGATCACTTCATAAAATATGCGAGTGGCGACCGACGAACACAAATAGACTTCTGGGCTATCCGACAGCGTGACCTCAAAAACGTTAAGGGCCGCATGCACTAATATCCCCGCGGGGAGGGGATCGCAGCTTCAGAAGAAAGCTTCATATCCTGAAGCTCCGGATATCTGGATTTCACGCTGTCTACCTATCCGTAAATATTCCTACTACCCTTCACTATGAACATGTTGAACAGGAGCGAGAAGCTGTACAAACCGCATTTTCCAGCTTTTGTATGATCCCTGATGATCCCCGGCGCTTTTCTTTAAAGTCATTTTTCTTTCTCCGAAGTTAACGAAAATCTTCCAAAGTTGTACTGAACATCTAACACAATACTGCTAAGCATGTTGCTGATGAGAACAAATGACTTTTTAAAAAGTCGAATTTTTCGGTAAGCCTCAAATTTCGACCTGTGGATCATCGCAAATTTCATGACTTCAAAACATCATTTGTTCTTAGCAGCAACATGCTTAGCACTGTCGGGTTAGACAATCTGCACAACTCTGGAGATTCTTCGTTAACTTCGGAGAAAGAAAAATGACTTTGAAGAAAAGCGCCAGGGATCATCAGGGATCATATTAAAGCTAGAAAATGCGGTTCGTACAGCTTCTCGCTCCTGTTCGACATGTTCATAGTGAAGGGTAGTAGGAATACTTACGGATAGGTACACAACGTGAAATCCAGGTATCTAAAGTTTCGAAATATAAAGCTTTCTTTTAAGCTGCAATCCCCTCCCCGCGGGGATGTTAGTGCATGCGGCCCTAAAAGCTGCAAAGTCATCCCCGGTGAGAACTGCATACCTCAACACAGACCACTACTTCTCGATATCAAAATAACAACGGATAGCCACACAAGGAGAACCACAGAGACCAGGACACGCATTAAATGGTGGAGACTGATTACCAACAACACGGCGAAACAAGCACTGCTGACAACTCTACCAAGCGTGCAAGAGAACCCAGAACGATCCTGGGCGAGCCTGAAAGATCGAGTCCACGAGGTGGCACATGATCCTGGGAAGTATAAAACCAGGAAAAAGAAGGATAAATCGAAAAACGTGGTGGTGGGACGAGGAGGCCCAAAAAGCCATAAAGGAGTGGTGAGGGAACATACATGCACCATAAGGTTGCCGCCGCCTAGTTAGCGGAGTTCATGAGAGGTCATGAACTCCGCTAACTAGGCGGCGGCAACCTTATGGTGTAAGTTCCGTTCCCCATAAAGGATAAGAGGAATGCGTACCAAGCGATGGCATAAGACGAAATCGGAGGACGATCGCCAGACACATAAACAAGCAAAACACGCTGCGAAGGCTTCCGTAAAGAATGCAAGACAGGTTACATGAAACAGCTCTACGAGAGGCTGGGTCTCGCGAGGGGGGACGTGAGATATAGGATAGCGAGAAGAGCGGAATAAACACAAAATATGGAACATCTCCATATCAAAGACAAACTTGGTAGAACACTAAAAAAACCCGAGGACATCACCGAAAGATGGAGAACGTACTTCGAAGAATTGGCCACCACAGACCGCACCATCAATTCCATTCCAGAAGCCAGCCCCATAGATGGATCAGTACTGGCAATCACGGAAGAGAAAGTACGGCTAGTCATAAGAACAACAAAGAATAGCAAAGCGACCCAAGACCCAGAGACAGGGACATACCAAGCGAGTTCTGGAAAATATGTGGACAATGCGGAGCCACATGACTAACGGTTAAATCGGAGCAAGAGTATGCCTCGCGACTAGTACACCAGCACGACGATCCCAGTATGAAAGAACAGAGGAAACATAGCAGACTGCGCATCCTACCGACCAATCCGACTGATGAGCCACACTCTAAAAAATCTTTGAGCGAATAATCGAAACGCGTCTTCAAGATATCATAAAGTTGCCACCGAATCAGTGTGGATTCGTGAAAAGAGTAGGTGCGACCGACGCAATCCACTCCGCTAGAATAATGATGGAGGAATAGAGAGAAGCAGAAGGAATTGTATGCAATTTCCTGGACCTCAAGAAAGCCTTCGATAAGGTGCCCCATGAAGTCATAAGGTGGGCCTTGCGGAAACACAGGGTGCCAGAGGAGGGGTAGGGGAACAAAAGCCGCCAGTTTGAGCCGCCTTTCGCGGCCAACTGGTCCTTTCGCAGTGTTGTTGCATGTCGTTCCAGGACCAGTAATCCGCGGAGGCTGTCCAAACTGGCGGCTTTCGGACCCCTACCCCCAGAGGAGTACGTTCAGTGGATAAAGCTGATCTACCACAACGCTTCAAGCCATATGCAAAGAGCTGCAGGGCAATCGAAAGAATTCCAAATCAAGGTTGGAGTACATTGAAGTTCAGTTCTCTCTCCCTTGCTCTTCATCATTGTGGTGAACACCGTGATGGAATCGCTTAGATGTGAACCTCCTTGGACACTTCTCTACGCAAATGTTGTGGTCTTGATAGCAAGTACCAGAAAGGAGCTACAAGATGAGGTATAAAACTGGGAGAACAGGTTAGAGTTGTATGGCCTAAAGCTCAACCAGGAAGAAAGAGTATATGGAAGTGGGGAAACAAACTCATGGTACCATAAGCATCGATGGTGAAGAGCTAAAGAAGACAACGTCATACAAGTACCTAGGCAGTCACATCTCAGCGGAAGGAGGCTTACAAGAGGAGGTCACAAGCAGGATGAACACAGCATGGATGAAATGGAAAGCCTTGACAGGAGTTCTGTGCGACAAAAGAATGCCAGTGCATCTCAAGTCCCAACTGTACCGGACCGTTATCCGTCCAGCAGCACTGTATGGCAGTGAGGGCTGGCCTTGTACACGGAACGAGGAGCGCAAGCTCAGTGTCATGGAAACAAGGATGCTACAATGGACGGGAGTCACAATGAAGAATCATATCTACAATAGAATGATGCTATACGAGCGCAAATGAAAGTAGCTCCAATTGCCCAGAAAATGCAGGAAAAGAGGTTATGATAATAGGGGCATGTGCGCAGAAGGGATGAAAGTCACATCACGAAGTTAGCCCTGGCCGTGGAGGCACCAAGCCAAGAGGTAGATCCAAGATGAGGTGGATGGACAGAATCAAGGCCGACCTGCGAGAACTTGGTACAGACGAAGACCTTGCCTCAGATAGGACGACGTAGAGACGTCTGACAAGAAAAGCAGACCCTGCATAGGGGGACACACGCGAGGATAAAAAATGACCAGGAGACGCGAGACCGCATTGCACACATTGTCTTAACAAGCCTAATCGCGTACTCAGCACGTTTATACTTGTTATTCATCTCGTCCAAGTTTTTCACTCTTTGGAAACAGGGAAGAACAAACTCAAGTTTGTTAAGACAATGTCCGCAATGCGATTTCGCGTCTCTTACAAGGAGAGGATACTTAGTCGAAAGCACCAATCCAGATGAGATATATATCAGCTTAAAGCGCTTAAAACGCTGATTCCAAATCTATAGTTCATAGCTGCGGAACGTTTTCGTAGAAGGAGTTATGAGGGGTGTTTCCTTAGGGGGTTGAGGGGCCCTCCGCAGGTCTCTCCTTACTTATGAGCACTGCAGAGGAGTACCAATTGGTGGGATCTGGCCTAGTGGTAGGTGAATTGCTTGATGAGGAGAGTGTCAAGGTTTGAATCCCTTTCCATGCAACTTTATCGCAATTTTTGAGCTCTTAAATGGCTTTGGAGCCCCTAAAGCCTTGAATTTTTGATGATTTTGATGCTTAACGAAATTAGAGGTGTTAAAAAAACTAATGTAATATGAGTACTATAGTCTTCATTGCTATCTTCATTCAGATTACTTACCATTAGGCCAGTTGCAACATGGTACTCATCTACAGGGCTTATAGATAAGGAAAGACGTGCTGGAGGGCACCTTAACCCTAGAGAAAAACATCCCTCATAACTCCTTCTACAAAACTGTTCCGCAGCTAGAAACTATAGATTTAAAATCAGCGTTTCAAGCGCTTTAAGATGACATATGTCTCATCTGGATTGGTGCTTTCGACTAAGTATCCTCTCCTTGTTAGTCATAAAATAGATGATACCTAACTCGATGTTACAAGTGAAATTCTGTAAAAGTTAGTAAGAGGATTTTACACTGCTTGCATTTTATGCGCATTGTCGCCTTTCGCGTGCCCCCGTGCAAGGGGATAGTCGTTTCTGAAATACCTCTGTCTGACCTCTTGCTCAACCGTGGTCATAAGTCAAGCCACTTCACCAAATCGCGGATGCCCGTAATTTGACAATTCGCCAATTGCTTCCGCGCGAGTAACCTCAAACCATAGGCGCATAATTTTTGTGAGTTGATGCGAACCTGCCATTCATACACGAAGTGCACTGATGGAACCGCACAAATGCCAAATAGCGCAGCACCGAAAACGCGAGAAGTGTGAAATACATAAGGCCCTGGGCATCCCTCACCCTATCCCAGTCGCCACGTAGAATGGCAGTACTCCAATTACGATACATCGGATATTTTAGGTACAAAAGACAGAGCATTTATCAATTTGCAATATACACACATGCTTCTGGGAGAGCGTGCAGGAGTTCCTAGCACCTTTCCTCGCACCAAGTTCGCACCAGCATTCGCACCCAGGAGGGTTCTCCTAGCACCCCCGCGCTTTAGAGGTCAGGTCACGCCCGTTGCTCCACCCATTTACTGGTCTCATTGTGAGATGTGCATACAGCGAGAGCATAGACTCAGTATTAAGGTAACAAGAGAGGAAAAATGGACAAAGAACTGTTCCAAGAGTTCCATAGCTATCATTTATCAACTGAGGAGAGTTGGAAACTCTGCTACGCCATCCTTTCAAAAATGAGCACTTGACCATTATTTTATGGAGAGATAAATTGTACAGGATTTTTTATGTAGAAAATCAGTGATTCGAAAAATCAGAGATCTAGTTGATCAGTTGTAAATGCCTGGTCATCTTGAAGTGATTCAGCATTAGGAGTTGAATAACTGAGTGACGAAGTGGTGTAGAACCCTAATACCTTTTCAACGTTAGAATTACCTATTTCGAATGGAGTATATCAAAGTTCCCGAAAAAGCAGCTCAACGCTTTTTTCAGTAGTTAGGATATCTGAACACCAGTGGCGAAAACCCGAAAAAATTCTTTTATAAGGCTAATTTGAATTTTTAAAAAATTTCAAAAATTATTTTAATTGCTTACAAGAACAAACAAGTCATTTGCACATTTTTTAAACTCATGTAAGTAACTTTCAAAAATTTCGCGACCCGTTCTCCAGGGGGGGGGGCGCCCCCCCCCCCCCCCGTCCCCTCTCGGTACGCCACTGCTGAACACATACACTTGCCTATTTTCGTCTGCCATCATATATGTTCAGTGAGTTTTTTATTCGGACTAATTTAATGATCAATAAGATTCAATTATCACCAATTCTTAAGTGTAGTGTAGCATCTCCTACAGTCGATGTACTAGAATACCAAGGTTTGGTTGCATGTGTATTGAATAGCTGGCTAAGAGTTTCAAATACGACTCTAAATTTGCAAGTTATTTCAGTTTGCTGTAATTCTGAGGTAAACATAGAACTTGGGTCTAATTGACTTATCCGTTATATACTGAAAACTCATAACTTCTGCTTGATTTATATTACTACGATATGTTTCACAAACTTACTCAAGCGCAAGCACTTACAGAATTTTGGGAGAACGTCATTCTATCCGAAACGGAAGTAAAACGCAACTCGAAATACCTGAAACTCAGCTGCAGTCATCTACGCATTCTAAACCCTTAATGTAAAATTATTGTTCCTCAATTTCAGTGCTATTATCTTCAAAAACAATACACATGTTACAATGCGTGCACACAATTCATAATGAGGGCACCTAGAGGGAGGGATAATGGGCGGAGCCGCCCCTTTGGCCCCCGAGAAGGTGTGATGTCTTTCAAGGGATTTTTGGAGGTGCCAAGTACCCCTGCGAGGAAAAGCGGCTAGGCTTTGAGAACTCCTGCCACGCCGCCATGCTTCTGTTATTTGCGATGGTTCTGAAGACATCTGGTAAGTGGCTAAATCGGGTAGCGACCGAAATAGCCCGAGGTATGCCCGGGCCTGATGCGTCTGCTTGAATTGCCAGCTCTACAATCGATTAGATTTTCCGCTTAATATACCCTAATTTCATGCGTACAAGGCGCGGGGTGGTCCTAGCTTTCATCGAGATGCTCAGCCGCCCCAACGTGTTTTAAGAAGCGATCCTTATGCCGCACGATTCGTCAGGCAAAACGCAGCACGGTATGGGGTTCCTTTGGTTGCGAAGTCCTTTGCCGTGTTCGGGCTGGTCGATGAAAGCTAGGACCACCCCGCGCCTTGTACGCGTGAAATTAGGGTAGTATGTGACAGCTCTCACACAATTCTGACCGTCTCTTCGCCGAACTATACATTTGCGTAAAGGCAATGCTTAATGGTGTAAGGACAGATGATTTTGTTCAGAACGATCTTTAACATCTTTAAAACCGGAAATTGGAATCAACGACCACACTTTGTATTTCCTACTGCGAAATTTACAAAAAAGAGCAGTGGTGAAAGTCCCACGTACGGTGTGAGGCGAGATCGTTATAGCGTGGTTGACAAGTAAGATCTTTATATTACCTTGTTTATATTTTGCATCGCTTTTGACGAAAATCGACTATTCTAGCCACCTTTTGTATGACTGACCTTTGTCTACCCTCCCACAGCACTTTTTTGCATTGCCACCTAGAAAAAGTCTCAAAGATGGTGCCCATGAAAATCTGCTCAGCTGTCTCATAATCGAGAGGCCCCAACTATGTTATGCCTAAGCAACCGTTTTACAGGATTCGCGATCGAGACATTCAGCAAACTCCAATTTTTTCGCGCGTTCAATAGTACAATATAAAAATAAAGTAGAACGTACTCTAGGTTGAACATTACTGAAATTCTTGTTTAACAAGTTGAAATTTTCGACCCTCAACGACATTTGATCACCATATGCACAATCGTACATGGCATTTTCCTACATAAGATAAAAACTAGTTTTCTCGAACAGAAAGTGCCTTAAATATTCCATCTCGGCTACAGATTTCCAACAGAAACCGAAAGAACTTCTCACGCAAAACGGCGAAAGTCATGCACACACAGATTCGCTATGATTTCACATAGGCCAAAACCCAGTACATAACCTCAAAGGTCATTCTAGATCAATATAGTAATCTCGATAAATCCTCTTCTCCTTAAAATTGTACGCCTATTCAGTAGCTAAGTGTTTCAGAATTCCAACTAGTTATCCATGGCGGCGTCTCCCACACTCATAGAAAAAAGAAGGACGCACCAGCTTAAATAGCAGATATTTCAAAAGAGGCCGGCAGCAAGTCTTCGAAGAATTTTCAGAGCTGATTTGTTCACGAAATCAAAAATCTGATTCAAATTGAACACTTTTCTCCTCGCATAATTCTATAACTCATATCAAACCGCCTGACTCACAAAGAATTGCCTTTCGTCTAGAACTTGCGAATCCGTCTTGGGTCCTTGTGAGCTTGGACCTTGAAAAAGAAGCATAGCATGCAATGTACCACACCTCAAGTGAAATGCATTGGCAGGGTGATTGTGAGGAAAACAACGCCGAACACAGCTTTCTGCTTGTTTGTGCAAACGGAGCAATACTTCATTGTTGTCCGGAGGGATGAGTGGAATGAGGTTCTAAACACGACAACGAGATGCTTACTTTGCTTTGCATTTTTGGGATCATAGAAGCAACGAGAAAATGGAATGTTGACCATGCAATCAACAATGGTGCACAAAAGGAGCAGAAAAAAGATGTGACCACCTGGATTAGCTTGCAGAGGTAGATGTTGGTGCCGGAAAGGATTTTTGTGAAACGTTCGAGCAAATCTTGTAGAAATTCGATTCTTGTTTTCATTGGCATCTGAAGCCGAATGCTAGTTTTGAGGCTGAGAAAAACGTTAGTCGATTTCAAACTGGTAATTTATAAAAAAGAGCAAAAGAATGTTTGTGAAACAAGAGTAAGACAACTTTGCCCCAAACAAACAAGCAACGACACAGGTGGAGCCAAATATTACCTGCTCTATTTCTTTGTCCTCAATAAGTTTGTCGATGAATCTCATAGCGCTTACTGCCTCCAGAACGTATTCCTGAATAGATGGAAGTGAACAGTCAAGGGAGATAAAGCTTTGACTGTCACCTTTGGAACCTCATTAGAGCATTTGGGGCAAGTAATCACAGCGGTATCCTCATCTTTGTGAGAACGCTCCCCAAAAATGTACAGTGTTTCTCGTTCATCGCGCTATAATCTTAGAATTAGAGAAGGCTTAGAAGCGAGCTCAGAAATCGAACCGGACAGACGGGACAGAGTATGCTGGTAAGTATGTGGTCATCTGGATCAGTGCACCTTTCGCACCGACAATCAAAGTACCATGTGTCTTTCAACTCTTTCTTTCTCTGCTGTAAAGAACTGCAGAAGACATATATGAGTGACTCAGTAAAAAAAAGCATGCTTCTTTACTGACTGTAATGACATTTCCCACCTTAGAAGATCAATGTAAGAATAGAAGGTTTTGGTTTTGTCCTTAATAGAAACGTCAGAGTTGAGCGCTCTAAGAGTCGCTATGAATCCATCGCAAGTATAGACAGTGTTGGGTCTACATGAGTGATCGTAAGCACAAAGATCCAGATATAATCCTTTCCCAATCTCCTGAAATTACAGTAAGGCTGCACGCAAGCATGATGACTGCAAGCGGAGCACCTCACAACCTTACCTTTAGGTATGCCTTATCACTTAAAGCATGTCTGTTAATATAATCTCTGCAGTGTAGCTCGAAAACTTCTTCTTTGGGCAACATGAACTTGCTTTCATAGAATTCCGTCAACTTCGAATATATATCTGAAAGAGAATTTCATTCGTTGTCGGAATTGAAAAGCTCACGTCACCTTCGAATTTTTTCATGGCATACTGATCTTTCCTAATTGAATCTATATGTGACCAAATCTCGAGAATGGTACGTTTGGAACTGCGCTCTTTGTAAAACCCCTCGATTTTTTTGTCTTTTCCAGAGCATATATCCTATAGTATATACATCCAAATAAAAGTGAACAGATACAATGATAAAATGCACATAGCAGCGTCTGCTACCTTATGTCTTAGAACAATCCTCCCCAATAATCTTATCTCAATGTCAGGAATAGAGGCAGACTTCTTCAGACCTTTGCATTCAGCCTGAAATAATAAACTTCGTCGAAATCATCCATAACTAAGACTACCTTATGGTCTTTCCATCCCAAAGTCTGGCATTCTTTGCCACAGAATAAAGCAAACCCGCAGCCTAGACATCTCCTTAAATATAAAATTTGAAAGTGATAACAGCAACACATTCAAAAACATGTAACATCACTGCAACCTCATTGCATGCACGAAGCCTATTCATGTGAGTGAGATAGTCATGTTAAGCGTTATAGTACAATCGCAATCAGAGGATAAGAATATGAATAAGTTATAGAATAAGGAGTTTTCGCGGCTATCAGCAGCCCAAAGAAAAGGAGATGGTTTGATTGTTCCAGTAGCTCACTAACATTCATACTTGAGATACCAGCGATTAAATCTCCTGTGGCATTTGTCAAAAACCTACGGGTGAAAGCTCATGGCTTGATCTCAACAAATTCGCATAGTACCGGTCAGGTTGGGTTCATACAGATTCGAAGGTTCCGGAACAATTCTAGCACGCGCACAGCTCGAGCGCTGTGCTGGAACTCCTGAACTTGCGAATCACTATGAACCCAGCTTTGAAGGCAGCGTCCAGGCAAATCTGGACATATGGTAATCTCACGTGGACAGTAATTTCGGGAGTTTAGCCACTGCCCTACCGGTAGCTCAGTTAGTGCTCTAACGGCTGAGATATCCACCTCGAAACTGGACCCCAGGATCGAATTTCGCATGGAATTCACGGCGCAACCCATCAGCTTCGCGCGAGAGCGACCCGTTACGCCATGAATCTATGCGAAGTATCCCGGGGTCCAGTTTCGAGAGAAATATCTCAGCCGTTAGAGCACTACCTGAGCTGCCGGTTGGACAGTACCTTAGTTAGAGCCCCAAAATTACTTTCCACGTTAAATCCCCATAAGATTTGCCTGGACGTGCCTTCAAGCGGCATTCTATGAATTTGTAATTCACTCGAGTGAATTCAGCCAACGGACAGCCTGCTGAGTACGGTTTATTGGATTGTGTTCGTTGTGAAGAAACACATGAGCTTACCATCCCCTTGTAACAAAACCGTGGTCGAAAATCCATGTATGGCATATTTTCAAAAGCTGAAAGTGTGAGGACGGGATTCATGCCTCTGTTTCGAGTAGCAAAAAAAAACAAGTAGATGAAGAAGAGGAAACGGTGAGGCACAAACTGATGATGAAAGACCAAGTGATTGGCAATATCCGAATACAAATCGGTTTGCGCACACCTATCTTTAGCAGCGCTTAGAAGTTTATGTTCTTCACTTTTGCCGGACCTGTCTATGATGTTTCAACTAGATTGGGTTCGTCAATGAGCTTTGCTTACGTTACTCAAGACTTTCATAGTACCTATTTGAACGGGTAGAATTTTTTGAGACCACCAGAATGCGAAGCAATGTGGCTTGCGCTGAGAGGGAGAGTGGCGGAGACGAGAAGCATTAGGAGGACAGCCATCTTGCATCACCATATCCATGTGGATCAAGTGGATGAACGGATCTGCTATGACTAGAAGTGCATGTTTTACTTCAAATGTCCGCGCGGCACCTTCCCGTTCAGGGACATGAAGTCCTTGAAGTCCTCTACCTCCTTCCTGTAGAGGATGTACGGAAGTACCGCGAGACTTACTGTCGTGCGAACCAGCCCTTATCCGAAGAAATGTGCGGAGGAAAGTCCTGGAAAAAAAAAGCGCCAACATCTTGGAAAATTATGGTACCTCCACTCCAGGGCCTATGCTATACATGTTCAGCGAGCTGAAAAGGATGTACGAATGAGGAAGTCAAAGGGACTTAGATAGTAAGGTATAAAGGAGACTATATTTATATTGGCACTGAATTTTCAGAGGAAGATTTTGAATATGTAAAAACAAAGCAATATAAGATTTAGGAAGCTGCAACCGCAATAAGGCTTGAACGTACGCGAAATTGAATTTCGAAACCGGCAATACAGCTCAAGGCATCATGACTCACTTGCTAACGACACCCAGGACAAAGATGTACGCAATCTTGTTGGTGATGACAGCATCTATGACATTTGGTTAAACTCATTAAGATGCTACATAAAGGAAGAACAAATCGTATAAAAAACGTTTTGAGAAAGGCAGAAGGAGAAATTACAAGCGTCGAAGATTATTAGTAGGCAATTTTCAAACGTTATTTCGACCACCACACTTACCACTATAGTATTTTTACGTATGAATACTACTTGATATTACTTTCTTTTTTATTTGCATATTGTTAGCGCGCAATCAGCCAGCTTTTCTGGCAAATCGATTGCAAGGAGGGAATGTTTCGAGATATAATACGACTTCTTTGGCATTCAAAACCCTTTCGACTGCAATATTTTTCCAATTACTTGCATCAAATGTGCGTTTGCATATCTTCTATAAGCAATCTCTTTTATGTATCGCGTTCGTTCCAAAATGTACTTTTCCTCTGGAATATAATCAGCCTAGCCTCTGCCCGTGGGCAGAAGACGGTCAAAAGGCGCGCTTCCCCAACGGTCACCAATTCATCAGTCCAATTTAGAGCTTTGCGAGTCTTTCACAATCCTAGACAAAGTGCTTTAGCTTACTACCTATCTGAAGTTACCACTTGCTAAGTTTGACAGCCTTTGGTGAAAAACTGACTGAAATATTCGCAAAATTGTCAGTTGCATTATCACGAATTTTTGACTTCAACACATTTATGTTTTCAATCCGTTTCAAGAAAAATTACCGCTCACAGAAGTGCGAGATTCCGTGAATGTCGCGGAACTGCGGGAATTCCGTGGAAGTCCGCGACATTCCGGGGAAATTCACGCAATTTCGCGGAGTCACGCGGATGACGCCAACTACGCAGCGCCATAACTTCTAAATTTATTCTAAATCCGAAAAAGGAATTGTACTCAGCTCATCAAGGCGAATATTCTGATATACAGCATGAGCCTGAGATTCCGTTTCATGCTTTCTCAAATTTTTCTGCGGACGTCTTTTCGCAAGCATGTATAACACAGCGCAAATCACACATAAAAGATGCCAGTAAGCACTATACGATAGTGCTGTTTCCGCAGATTATGCGCTAGAATGCACCCGTAGATTCCCTTTCAATTAGATAGAAGATCTGGTGAATTCTGGAAAGATCATGCCGTTCCAAAGTCCACTTACCATAACCTTAAATATGGTATGGAGCTCTCCTGCTAACCGGATGTGATTTTCGTAATCAGCAGGTCAGATAACCTCTATAAGCAAGTCCTCCAGTGACCGTATTCAACAACGAACCCTGAAGGCAAACCTTACCCTCGAGAGTAAGTTTTTTACCCCAGAAAGCATAAAACCCGTACTCACGAAGCACATGGTGGGCTTAACCCCAAGGGTTAAACCTACACTTGAGTGTAAACCTTACGCCGGAAAGCGATTAACCCGTATTCATCAAAGACTTTGAGGGTAAATCCTACCCTTGAGGAAACCCTAGCCAGGTTAAATTTACCCTGATACTTCGTCCAAACATAAAATGGTCTTTCAATGCACCACTCAGTCTTAGTCATACTGTTTTGACAACAAACACATATTTCTACTTATTAATATCTCAGTCTCCCAAGTCCTTTTTTCGTCTCAGTCAATCATATTACGAAAACTAGGATGAATTCCTTAGTATTTTGTTGACACTTCTAGCGCATCAAGTTGGGCTACTATAGTGTGTGTTCGTGTATCAAATCATTCACTGAACGAGTATATTGATGGACCAGAATTTGAATGAGAGAGTTCCATATGGCCCCGGACAGACTTCACGCGATTTGATCGTCGCGACTCAATCGCCGACATTTCCATTCATTTTCATTTCACATTCAAAAATTTCGGGCTGGAAAAGTATCACAACCGAGATGCAAGTTGATCGGCATGGAATGATGTTGTAACAGTTGTCTCGTCGCGATTCAGTCGCGACGATCAAATCGCGTGAAGTCTGTCTGGGCTATGCCGGGTATCGAGTCGTTGAGCTTGATATTCGCCATATCTCAGTCCTTCGATGGAATGTATTCTCTTCAGACCTAATTTTTTACTACAACAACTCGGCAGAATATAGTACCGTATGATAACATCAAACGAAAACAAGAAATGATGCCATAGGAAGTCTGAGATTACAGTAACCATGAATATGTGTTTACTGTCAAAACGGTGTCGCTTGGACTCAGGGCCGCATGCACTAACCTCCCCGCGGGGAGGGGATCGCAGCTTAAAAGAAAGCTTTATATTTCGAAACTTTAGATACCTGGATTTCACGTTGTGTACCTATCCGTAAGTATTCCTACTACCCTTCACTATGAACATGTTGAAGAGGAGCGAGAAGCTGTACAAACCACATTTTCCAGCTTTTGCATGATCCCTGATGATCCCCGGCACTTTTCTTCAAAGTCATTTTTCTTTCTCCGAAGTTAACGAATAACCTCCAAAGTTGTGCGTATTATCTAACTCGACAGTGCTAAGCATGTTGCTGATAAGAACAAATGGTTTTTGAAGTAATGAAATTTTCGATGATCCACAGGTCGAAATTTGAGGTTTACCGAAAAATTCGACTTTTCAAAAACTCATTTGTTCTCATCAGCAACATGCTTAGCAGTATTGTGTTAGATGTTCAGTACAACTTTGGAAGGTTTTCGTTAACTTCGGAGAAGGAAAAATGACTTGAAAGAAAAGCGCCGGGGATCCTCAGGGATCATGCAAAAGCTGGAAAATGCGGCTTGTACAGCTTCTCGCTCCTGTTCAACATGTTCATAGTGAAGGATAGTAGGAATACTTACGGACAGGTAGACAGCGTGTAATCCAGATATCCGGAGCTTCAGGATATGAAGCTTTCTTCTGAAGCTGCGATCCCCTCCCCGCGGGGATATTAGTGCATGCGGCCCTCAGTGGCGAACCGAGGGGAGGAGGGCCCCCCCCCCCCAGGGCGGCGTGGCAGGAGTTCCCAAAGCCTAGCCGCCTTTCCTCGCAGGGGTACTTGGCACCTCCAGAAATCCCTTAGGGTTGAGCCAGACTTCGCGGGGAAGCGGCGTACGCGGCGTACGCCGCGCAGTCTGGCTCAACCCTTAGAGGACATCACACCTTCTCGGGGCCAAAGGGCGGCTCCGCCCAACATTCTTTCCTCTGGGTGCCCTCATTACGAATTGTGCACACGGATTGTAAGACGCGTATTGTTTTTGGATAATAGCACTGGCAACCAGCATTTCGAGTTAAGTTTTATCACGCTTGGATAAAATGACGCTTCTCCAAAATTTTGTAAGTGCTCGCGTTTGAGTAAGTTTGTGAAGCGTATTGTATTAACATAAGTCACGCAGAAGTTATCAGTATATGACAGAGGAATTAGTCAATTACACGCAAGTTCTAAAGTTCATCTAAGAATTATAGCAAATTGAAATATCTTGCAAGTTTAATGTCGTATTTGAAATCTTGGCCAAATCTTCAATCACACATGGGACTGAAGTTTACTATTCTATACATCGATTGTAGGAAATACTACGCTCAGAATTTGGTTTTTGGTAATCAAGATCTTAATGGTCATTAGTGTAGCTGGAATGAAAAACTCATTGAAATACACATATAATGGCAGACAAAAGTAGGAAAGTACATATGTTTAAGAAACTAGAAAAAGCGTCGAATTGCTTATTCGGAAACGATATACTCCTTTCAAACTAGACAGTTCTAATGTTGAAAAGGAAATAGGGTTCTCACCACTTCTGGTCACTCAGTTATTCAACTCCTGATGCTATTGCTTAAATCAGATGAACAGGGATTTAGAATTGAATAACTAGATTCTCTAATATTTCGAATGACCGAGTTTTCCATACAAAAATTATGCGCAATCTATCTCTTTTGAGAATAATGTTCAAGGGCTCGTTTCTAAAAGAATGGCGTAGCAAAATTCCAAGCCTCCTCACTTGAGAAATAATAGATACGTCCTTCGTTTTTTCTCCATTTTTTCTCTCTTATTACCTTAATACTCAGTCTATGCTCTCGCTCATTGCACACCTCACAATGAGACCAGTAAATGGGTGGAGCAATGGGCGTGGCCTGACCCCTGAAGTGCGAAGGTGTTAGAAGCCCCTTGGGTGCGAATGCTGGTGCGAACTTGGTGCGAGGAAAGGTGCGAGGAACTCCTGCACGCCCTCCCCCCCCCCCCAAGAATGGGTCGCGGAATTTTTGTAAGTTAATTATATGGGTTATAAAAATGTGCAAGTGACTTGTTTACCTGTAAACAATTAAAACAATTTTTAGATTTTTCTAAAATTCAAATTAGCCTTGTAAAAAAATTTTTTTCGCGTTTAGGGGTTGGGGACCCGCAAAAATTTGAGAAGCACCCCAAAAATTTTTCGGAGTTTCATTGGAAAAATCCCCCCCCCCCGATCCGAAATCCTGGGACCGCCACTGCTTGGACTGAATAGTGGCGGTCCCAGGATCGAGAGATCACTTGATGTTTGTGCGAAATGTCAAAGGAATCTAATCTGACTTTATGCTAGAGTCAAATTTACCCTGATGAGCCACGTTCGTGACCACGGGTTAATTGTTCTCTGGGGTAATGTTTATCCTCAAGGTTCGTTGATGACACGGTAGGGTGTGCCGCGGACGATCAACCCGTGTCCATCAATGAACCTTGAGGGTAAAACCTACCCTTGAGGGTAAGGTACCCTCAGGGTTCACTGATGAATACGACTACAAGAAGTTCGGGTTATTTGAATTCTTCTCGTTTTACGCTCCGAAGCTTGCGCGTATCTTTTAAAAAATTCGCCTGCTTCCTTGCAGGTCAAAGTCACTGGGAAGCAAGCTATTGAACGGTACATGTCTCAGGCCCCAGTCTATAACAATCCCCGAGTTACGACCTTACAAAATCAAGTTCTCATGAATATTGCCCAAGACGCAAAAATCGCATATGTCGTCGGAATTCCATCGTGAGTGTTAGCATAACACGCTGATTGCAAATTTTATGTTCAATTCGCTCAAGGGATTGTACCGTATTGGATACGGTGGTTAGATAGATCTCTAGACGCGAAGCTGTTTTGCTGTCTGTATGTTGTTGAAACCCACACAACTACCGTACTTTCATAAACAGCGTGTACGAATACGTCTATGAGCAGAGTTTTTTTTAATCCAAGATCATCAATATTTCAGCGCAACCCATCGGCGAGCTTCGAAGCGTAAAATGAGAAATCAAATAACCCGAACTTTCAGGAAGACTTGCTCGTAGAGGTTATCTGACCTGCTGATTACGAGAATCACCGGCTTAGCAGGAAAGCTCCATATTTTGAAGTTATGGTAAGTAGACTTTGGAACGGCATGCCTTTTTCAGAATTCACCAGCTCTTCTATATAGCAGTGGCGTGCCGAAAGGAAAGCGCCCCCCCTTTTCGGGGGGCGATTTTGGGAAGCTTCCCAAGAAATTCTCTGGAGTGCCTGGCTAACGCCATGCACCTTCATCTGGAAGATTTTTTTGTCTCCCCCCCCCCCCCCCCCTAACCGGAAATCCTGGGTACGCCACCGTCGTACAGTGCTTACTGGCATCTTTCGTTTGTGATGCGCGCTACGTTACATCCATGCGAAAAGACGTCCGCAGAAAATTTTGAGAAAGCATGAAACGGAATATCAAGCACATGCTGTATATCAGAAAATTCGCCTTGATGAGCTAAGTAAAATGCTTTCTTTCGGATTCAGAATATATTTATTCCGAAAGAAGTTATGGCTCTGCGTAGTTTGCGTGATTCGCGTAATTCCGCGAAATGTGTCTGGTCTGCAAACAGAAGGGAATCCAGTACCTTAGTTAAGAGACCAGCTCTTTAACTTTCACAAAAAAACAAGTAAACTTTACATCTCTGAGCTGGTTTTCGCTTGAGTCTCCTGCCACCTTGTGTTCGGTCATGTCGCTAACGGCACACCTCGAGTGTATTACAACAAACAAAAAAATAAATAAATATAACTTAAATGGATTGCTGCGGGGCGAGTCACGAATAAGAAACAGAAACCCTTGTTTATTTGCTGAAGTGTGAAAATGAAATGCAACACATTGGAATAAGATGTAAGTTTGCAAGTGGGCATTCCTAGAACGCACCGCGATTTTCACAAAATCTGCTGTTGCAGTGAAAAATTGGCAAATGCTTTCTTTATTGTATTCTGGAACTCCGCCTAGGAACGTCAGAGATTCACCCTTTTTTCAGGTCAAGTCGTTCAGCAAAGTGGACATTTCTTGCAAAAAAATTTTCTGGAGATTTTTGACCATGATAATGCAACTACAATTTTTCTAACGCAAAGCCAAGACACCCTGACAGAGCACCCTGGCAATGTGAATGAAGACTACCATTCATACAAAATGATCCAGCACTTTTCATTCGGGTGAGTTTAGAGCTCAATTGCCACAGTCTAGCTCCTCTCAAATCGGCCATTTTACAACAAATTTTCTTGTTCGAACAAAAAGATATAAGCCTTTTAAAAGAGGAAGAAAAGATCTTTCCAATGATAACAAAGTTTTTTTTTGATATATCTCTATATATAAAGCAGAAAATTTGTATGTCTGTGCACATTCCCCACAGTCATGAAGGATGAGCGGTGAAGCTCATTTTGTTCTGCTGGTCATCAAGACATGTAAAGACGGTAGGAAGCGAAGCGAACCCAAGTGGAGTGGAATCAAAGGAATGATAAGCTTCGCTGCTTGAGATGTCAAGCACGATACACTGGCTCCGGACCGGGGTGAAACCCGGCATGCCAGCTCGTATTTGATATAACAACAAAATTTTGAGTCAAATTCAGTTCACGTACTTTGAACCTCATGGTAAATTCACAATTGTACAATTCTCGTCTGCCGTTTTGTGCACAATTGCTGGTTTTTTTTTGCACGACTGGATATTAAGAAAAGAACATAGGCCAAAAAATACGAGAAGTCGTTTTTTGTAACGGTTTTATTGAGTGAAATCTACCATTTCTCGAAAATTATCTCTCGTAAAAGGCTAAAAATTTGTAGCTGTATTATAAAGGCTATTGCTATAGGATTACCTAAGTAGGAAAGTCTCAGCATTGCTATGGCAAATTTCGTCTCGATTTCAGCCCTTGGAAGATTACAGCGACTATGCATATGAACATTAGATGAGAAGTGTGTATTCATGGACATAGATATGAGGCCCTTGGAAATTTTTTTGTGCTTTCGGAATTCCGAAAGTTTTTACATTTTGATTTTGAAATGAATGAGGAACAAGCTTTGTGCAAATATTTGGACTCCACCTTGTAGAGCTTGCTTTGCTCTGCCATGATACGTCAGAACTTTTTTGAATATCAAAAAAGTGGGAGTTATTAGGATGAAAAATGAAAACGGAAGGAACTTATGGGACAACCATACTTCAAATAACATACGATACCACTACTCAAATTACATTGGCATCCCAAAATCTTCTAAGTAGGTTAATATGATTATCATGAAGGTATCAATTGAAAGATCATTTCTTCCTCTTTTATTCGGCATACAGCTTTCCGTTCATCCAGTTCATTTCCATTCATTGATTCTTCCGACTCAAGTAAGGATAGAAACGAAGCCACATCGCCCGAGATACGGATGTCTCGCGAGAAGTCTCCAAACCATGTAACTTTCTGGAAGCAAAAGGCCAAGCGGATCAATAGCACTTTCACGTTGTTTTAGCTGCTCATCTACAAAAGTTACAAGGTTTTTGTTATCCTGAAAAAAGGAATTCCATTTTTTCTTCCTCTTTTTTCATCACTGAGTATCTAAATCGGAGAGAAGAACAAGAAGAAAGGAAACAGAAAACATCTCACACTTCAGCAGTATCAATGCAATATTGTCTATGGAAAGATGATATCAGCGTTGATGTAGAAATGCTCAAGTTATGTCCCAGGAATTTGAGAAATGATCAGCAAACATGGATTAGGCAAACATAGCAGGGGACAATTTTGGGACTACTCGTAAATAACTGCAGTTTGATTCAACGAGTAATTCAGTTCGAGTAGTGGTTGGAATGCTCTATAGATATTAGGATTCTACTTACATAGTAGAAGACGAACAATCCAGTATTAATCATTAAACAACAACATGCTTGAAGAGTCCTGGAATAAGACTTCTTTACGCTCACTTCTTCGATTCCACAGGTGCAAGGCAATACCAACAGTAGTTATAGAGCTCTTCGGTAAACAGAGCGTATGCGAATGGATAAAAACGAATGCGTGGAGGTTTCGTAGACATATCTTGAAAGATGACAATTAGATGCGGAACACAGTAAGCACACGAAAAACGTAACGAAGAGAAGCAATTTTATGATACAGCGATGTCCTCGCTTATGCTAAATATAAAGCAATACCAACGGTCCGACTCTCAGAAGATAAGAGAAGTAAGCGAAAAAGCAATAAAAATCATTTAAAAGACCATTACAATATATTATGTTATCAGATGCAAGGTCAGCACTGTTCCACTTGTGTATGTGTGCCAAGTTTGGTCCGAATCGGTTCAGAGGTAAAAATTTCTATTCCGCACGTACGTACAGACATACAGACAAACAGACATTCAGCTTTATATATATAAGATATATGATATTATATTAGATTGTAAAGAAAGTTCCCGGGCATTTGCGAAAATTTTTTTCAAATCGCTGTACTTCAAGCAGATTGATTCTTTTTTCAAGCAACAAACTTCATTGCAAAGACAATTTTGTCCACAACATAAATTTGTCCTGACTTCTCAGCACCTCACTGCGGTCCACCGACATGCGCAGAAGGGAACGTCGTTGCGAAAAGTGGCCTATTTGTGCAGGATTATCTCAGGCAGGATAAGAGCTGGAAAGCCCAGATGCTGTAGTTATATAGAGGTCTGCTGGGGCTGTTATGGGGACCATTCATGTTTTTAAAGGACCAGCTGCAAAAAAATTTTTCCCAAAAAAATTTGAAAAATCGACTTTTTTTTTGTCCCCAAAAATGCACCATTTTTCGAGTAAATGACTTTGAAGTGTTCTAGTTCTGCACAGAAAGGACCAAATCTTTGATTGCTGGCAACATTGGTGGGGTAATGCCTTGCACAGCTTTTGGACCCATCATCCAGGCGTGGCGATCCCCGTAGAATCGACGCCAGCTGTGAAAAGAGTTGCAGTCACAGGCAGGTTCGACAGCTTGTAATTCCTGAGCGCAAATCGCAAAACTCGAGTGCAGCTGCGGTTCAGAAGTTAACAGCCTTGCCAATCAAATCACCCATGATTTGAACGAAATCCTTTGAATTGCACAAAAAAAATGGCCGTAAAAAGAAAAACTGTGAAATTTTTGTGGTTGAAAAGATTTCCCTTCTTGATGTGCAGAACAAACACGTCTTGGCATCGATAAAAGTCAGAAAGCGTATCGAAAGCTTCAGGATTCCCTCTACTGAACAGTATAAAAAACTTGGCGTCAAAGTCCGACCGAGCGCCAAAAAAAGCGTTTGAAAACGAAATTTCCAAAAGTGCCCGGGAACTTTCTTTACAACCTAATATATCATATTTTTGATACATTTGATCATTATTACTATTAATTATTTAAAATTTGAAGTCAGCGTCCAAGAACCTGTCCCAGTACCGTACTTAGCGGAAGATTTATAGGCTGCTGCATGACGAGCGCAATATATTTGGGCGTAAACGCGGCTTTATTAGCCACAGAGCGCAGGAGGCGCAGGATTGACAACGGTGACGCACGCGCCGCGTTCGCGCCCGCTCAACTGATACTGCTATTGCGCCTTCGTCATGCAGTAACCTTTACCTCGAGCAGGGTTGTGCGCGGGGACTCCGCACGTGGGCGGTGGCAATGGCAAGCAGCCCGCGGCAAGTTGTCCCCCAGATACGGTATCGAGGTCTCGTTTTTGGGATGGATATCTCAGTCCCGTGTGCATCATCTGCGCTGCCGCTTGGGCACTGCACTAGTTGGACCCCCAAAATCAGTTTTCAAGAGCGATCCCCATGCATCCCGATCTGCTTGGACGCTGCCTTTAAAAACTCTTGTAGTAGTATGTAATTAAGGTATACGCACACCTGTTAATTACATGATAAAATTCTATTTCAAAGTATCGCTAATGCAAAACTCCGGATTAATACGGGCCTAAGTCACATTATCTCGGAAAGAAAAGTATATCGCTAGACACGTCTCAAAAAGCTGATTTCGAAACTGCTTTCGTTTTCTGCGGAACAACCCTGCAAAAGAAGTTATGAGCAGTTGGAATTCCAAATCTGTCAAGTCTCAAGTGGATAAAATTAACGAAAGCCGTACAAGAGCACCTATAGCGATATTTCCACCGGCTGTGTTCCTTCTTTGTAGTCAGTGTACTTAAAATGAAATTGATTACCCACTTTCAGGTGCTTCATTACAACTTTTCGCTAACTTTATTCTATCTAAAGCTTAACAAATTTGACGGGCACAATACTTCGAGAGCTGCGAATTATGATTAATCTGAAGCCGCCTCGAACCCACATAAAAACTGTCAGGGAAAGCACAATTTGCAAGGTGTTTCATAATGCAGATAGCCACATATCAACTTTCATATTATAAAAAGAGTGAAGAACATCACATGAACTGCCAGCAAAAGTCCGAGCTGAGAGAAATTATCAATGAAAGGATCCCATCTGAACAAGCCTCATGAATAACTGCAAGCGAAATGCGAGTAAAACTGGCCTTTCAAAGATTATTGTTGTTCTGCGGGGATGTTCAAAGAGAATCTAGACAGCCATACCTTACCCTCAAAACAAAGCAAGAATAGTACTCCAAAAGACCTCAACGATACGGGTCAAATTCGTGGACAGTGTAACATTACGGCTTGGTTGACGCTGAAGACAATGAGTTCACAAATTTGCAGAAGAGCACGATAACGCGAAAAGAAGCAGCTCAGGAAAAACATAGATATTTCGGAAACATCAAGCGTAAAGGAATGTTGGATTAGAATGCCCCGATGGTCCGATAGTCGGCAAGCAAAATTAGACAGCTCATAGCAGCTGTACTTGAATATGAGAATGCCAACGCAAATCTGGTGTGCTCTGAACGAGAAATTTGTGATAAAAGGCCTGCCGCATCCGCATTTCAGCCAGGATTTACAACTTAATCATCAAACTGCTGCTCGTGAACCAGAAACAGATTTCGATAGTAAATAGTCTACGAAATCTAGATGAATTGCGACTTGTTGGATTGACATCAAAAGAAGAAAATAAGGTTCTGCTGAGGGTGCCTTCATACCGCGCCGGCAGCCGCCACTAGCAGCCCGCAGCAGCCGCCAGCAGCCCGTTAGCAGCCCAGAGCAGCCGCCATGGTTTTGAGCAAAGAGGTTCCAAACCACTCTACCGTTTATCCCCATAAGGAGCGGCCATACCATCTCACTGATTCCTGCGATTCCTGTGATTCATGCGATTTCTGGACTTTGCGCCGCAGTAACGCTACGCTTTCTCGTTTAGTGCTTCGTAGATCGAAAAATGGATGCCAAGGTTCCAATGTATGTTGTTTATACAAATACCATACAAATCCTTTCTATCTATTAGGAGGTGTTCTGTAGGTGTCAACGAACATTTCAACGTAGAAAAACGGTTGTGCATCCTTGAGGGCAGTGGCTCGGCAAATCTCAACCTAGTCAAATTTGCGCTTACCTGGGGTTTTTCAATACGCTGACCCCGAAAATCCACCTCTGGAAGCTTGAAAACGGCGAAAATAAGCGTTTTTAAATGCCCTTCCCTTTGGAATTGGACGAGTGGAGGAAGGCCGATGACGCTTCGTTCCAGGACCCAATGATTATAGCGTTGCGGCGGGCAGCCTTCAATGGTGAGAAGGAAATTGTGGGTGGAGGACATTAGGTCGCCGAATTTGGAAGAGTCCCGCGCGGATTCCCTGCAGGAACGCATGTCCGCGTATGTACAAGGGTGCGTATTTGTCGCAAATGACCGCGGGCACCGCCCTCTTTCGGCGACCTAATGTCCTCCACCCGGAAATTGTCAGTTCGTCCAGATGTGGGTAAGATTGGTCTTCGTGTGTAAGTTTGAGAGCGATTTTCTCATCAGGGAAAGCACGCTGTGCAACCGGGATTGCACTGTTCTCATACTTGAGCGATAAGGAACCTACCGCGTTAAAATCCTGAGTTGTTGGGTTTTGCCGATCCACTGCCTTTAACACGTCTCGGACCGCAAAATCGCGCGCGGCGAAAAAGAGCGTACTTTCAGCCGATAGCCTACAAAGGGACCTTATTTCGCCGCCTGTAAGCCACATCTGTAATCAGCATGTCAGATAAGCTCCATGAGTCATTTGAAAAGTAGGAGCTTACAAGGGAACGATACTTAGTGTCTGTGGCCTTTTGAGATGGGATATATACCATTATACTCGTTTCGAAACGCTGCTATTCCAAATATGACTTCCGTTTCCGCTGAACGCTTCTATAAAAAAAAATTATGAAGGATTTTCACGTCAATGATCGCCCAGGAGAAATATGGTCGAGGATGCTTAACA
Organism: Cylicocyclus nassatus; assembly: GCA_958299035.1. Taxonomy (NCBI): domain Eukaryota; kingdom Metazoa; phylum Nematoda; class Chromadorea; order Rhabditida; family Strongylidae; genus Cylicocyclus; species Cylicocyclus nassatus. The sequence goes on from CATQJL010000326.1 coordinate 19,801,799, forward strand.
TTCGAAAAGAAGCTTGATTGACGCAGTGCAAAACTGAAAAACACTAGGAATCGAAACTAAACCTTCATCAACTTGGAGGCTGTCGCATTAGCCGCTACACCACATCGTAGCGGCTTTTTTGGTATTCCGACCATACTTCCCTTGTTGCGAAAATCCTTCACAACTCTTTTCAGAGAAACGATCAGCAACGGAAGTCGGATTCGGAATCCTCGTTTCAAGACGGGTATAATGGTATACGTCTCAACTCAAAAGGCCACGGACCCTAAGTATCGTTCCCTTGTTAGACCTTTGACTTAACAACTTTGGACTAAAAGGAAACCTCCTGTGAACGCCAGAAAGATCCTTCAAAGCAGCGTACTGCAAATGTGCAGCACCGGTCCGAAACGTGTTAAAGGCAGCGTCCACCCTGACGTTGGCCTCCCATGTTTTCGTTCTGGGGCCTTTCCGTGGCCCTGATTACAGTTCCGAACTTCAAACCCTCCAAAATTCACGAAAAACCCGATTCTTGGGGACCCTGTCTGAGGACGCGGGCGAGTTTCGAATCGCTCGTCCCCGTCGGCAGGCCAGCGGGGAGGAGCTGCAACTGCATGAGTGAATTTGCAGCAGTGTGCAGCTTCTGCTCACTACCATGTTAATACGTATCGAGAGGCATCCCTGGCTGGGCGGAGTGTGATATCAGACTCCGCTTACCCAGGGACTTCCAGGCCCCTTATCTCCATTCAGAAACAACGTTAGAAGACCGGACCAAAGCAGATGCCCCTTTTCTGGGGCCTACATTCAGGATCGACACTAATCGGAGGAGGTAGGTTTAGCCTGGACACTACCTTTAAGGTCCCTTCATACTACGCCGCAGGACGCGGGGTGCTGCTGTGTCCTGCGGCTGCGCCGCTGCAGTCGCCGCTGCACTCTGGGAGAACAAAACGTGCAGCTTATATAGAGATACATCCATGACCGGCGAAGCTGTGCTGCCGTGAGCGTAGATTTTCACTGCGACTGAAGCGGCGCACACCGCATGACGCGGCGTGCTGCGGCAGGCTGCTGCGTTCTGCGACGTAGTATGAAGGAACCTTCAGCACACATGTTTGTTTACCGATACTGTTCTAGGTAACTACACACCTTTGTTCGTTGCCTTGTAAACACAAAGCAAAGTATCATGTATTCTGAGCCTACGGCGGCTTTAAGAACGCTTTGCACACCTTGTGTTTGAGCATCTCGAATTTTCTTTCTTCACTAGTGAACCAGTAATCTAAAGGTGCTATTTGACAGAGCGTTCGCTTCGGAACCGCCGCGCGGTTTCCCACTATTTGCACGTTTTTGAATTGAGTTGACGATTCTTTATATATTAATATTAATATCAAGTTAGATCATCCAAGAAATATAGGTCACAGCTTCAGAGTTACTGGTCGCCCGTATGCAAAGCATACTTATTTGTGTCTTCTCGTCCCAGAGAGAACTGGATGAAGCCTGATGAGTTCTGGATTATCTATGTTCATTATAGTCGTTTTCTCAGTCCCCACCGATTAACTGGAGGTATAAATCTTTTTGTGAGAAAATGACCTAGTGGATGATGATGTAAAAATGTAACACTAATATATAGGACGAGATGAGAAAAACATTGTGTACTGCGAAACTCGCGATCGATTCCGCCTTAGGCTTAAGGCAAGGGACATACCTCACGCGATTTCAGTCGCCAAGCGATCTGGCAATTTGCCATATGTCTTCAAATTCAACACTGGAAGACCTCAAATGCACAGCATGTATAACTTTCGTAGGTTGATAAAATGCCCCCTCTCCCGTACATTCAGAAACCCCGTAGGATGAGTTATGAACATTTGGAGTATTGCCAGATCGCGTGGCGACTGAAATCGCGTGAGGTATGCCCGAGGCCTAAGGCCCTGGGCAGAGCTCATGCGATTTCGTCGCGTCGCGCCCGATCATTTTGGACAAGTGTTACACGCCACGCTGTCTAGTGTGTGGGTCCCGACGCGTTTGTGACGGCTGCGCGGCGCGACGGATCGCGCCACACTTTTCGGCGTTCATAGCTTGCCAGGCGATATCGTCGCGATTTTGCCGAATCGGCGCGATGTCGCGTCGCTCGTTTGCGGCGATCCTGAAGTGGATTTTCGATGTTATTGTTGTTGTTGGTTTGTCTTTTCATTAGAGTGTTTTTGCATGAAATGTTGCAAATGCTGATTTATGCCTATCTTTGCATTGTTTGGAAGGAGTTAGTCCTCATTTTGCATTTTTACTTTCATCTACATTATCCTACATCTCATATATCCTAGGTTGCCAAAAAAATCCATTACAAGCCCTACCCTGTTCGATTGCGCATCGAATACTTAAAGGATGTGCTCACAGTCTACGTTGACGATGCTATGTAGCAAACTACGAGATATGAGCTTTGCATGAGGTAATAGCAGTATTTTCGTCTATCATGTGCAGCACATGGGTGACGTTTCTAGAGCTGAAAACATCGTTTTGCCTCGTGACGATTCTTTCGGAATGTCCGCAGCCATGGTGGCCTTCTACTTGTTTCCTATTCCTAATTGATGCATCCCAACAGTCATTTGATTATGAGTCATTTCTTCCAGAAGATGTCGTTGACTTCTCCTTGTATTGATGATCATTTGGGTGCATGACGTGTGATTATTGTCAAGTCGGATGCTATGTGATAAACTTTTGAACTTTCTTCTTCTGCTGTTACACCTTTTTTTGAATGACAGATGTAGTAAAATCAACGAGAGCACTGGTTTTCAGTAATTAATTAGAGTACGTGCAATGTGTGAAGTGTTGTGCAATTGCATGGAATCGCGTCGGAGGTATGCACGCCTCCGGCGACTGAGCGACTCAGTCGTCGCGTCCCACTCGCCGCTTTTGTGCATGTCGTCGCGACTGGAGATCGCGCGTTCGTCGCGTGAGCTCTGCCCAGGGCCTAAGGCATACCTCGCGCGATTCCGGTCGCTGCGCGATTTGGCACAACAGCGACTCTTCGTAATTCGTCGTTAATGCGCTGCCTTTGGTCAGAACCTGCTTCGTTTCCAACAACTTACACAAGCTACCCACGTATACGTCCGAGAAGTGCGCATGATAAATTTATAGAAATCTGGCAAATCGCCAAGTCGCGTGAAAGTGGCGATTCGGCCGAATCGCGTGAGGTATGCCTTAGGCCTTACGCAACACCAAACGACAAAGCGCGGTTATTACGACGCATAGGAAGTTAAGGGAAGCGCAAGGGTTACAGGAATCGCAGGAATCAATGAAATAGTATAAGCGCACCCTAATTTGGAAAGCCCTAACCGGGCTAACATCATCCTCGTAAAAACATGCCAATAACCCATCTGAGCAAAGTTACAGGACTAATCAATTGCATTGTTGGGTGCACCAGCATCTCCACTCCCGCGCGGGACTCTGCACCTATTCTGCAAACATGCTCTCTAAATATATCCAATTGATTAAGGCTTCGCCTTTTCCACGCTCGCGGTGGGGAAGAGATCAGAGAGCATGCTCGGAATAGAGGTGCAAAGTCTAGTCGAAGCGGCCGGGCGAGAGCGGAGATGTTGGTGCTCCCGACATTGCAGATGATAAGCCCTGTACAGCGGAGGGACAAACTGTAGAAATTTAATTTAAAAAAGTCATGGAAAGTAAATCACAGCATTGAACGTCAGTGCACCATATTTATATGAAGTTCAAAGGCTTAGCAGAATGACAAGTTTGGGGTGTCCATCATTCTCGGTTTCCCTCGATGAGCTGAGTACTGTGCTTTGCAGCTTCAAAAGATATCAATAACCCGCTTTTCAGTGAAAAGTGCTGTCTGGGCGGGTTGCGAAAGTGGCTGCTGGAGTCAATAATCCATTTGCTGCCGAGATGGTTACGGTGTCTCCACTCACGCGCCAATCACGCTCTAGAGGGCAGGCGTAGGCCGCCCGCCCAAATAGCACTTGTCACGTCTGGGAAAGGGTCATTGTATCTTTTATAGCTGCAAGGCACAGTCTTGGACTTAACTCATCCAGGGAACCGAGAACAATGAATATCCCAAAGTTGTCGTTCTGCCGAGCCGCTGCCTTTAGAGTCAAGGTTAACTCACCAGCCAAGATATCATCTATTTTGAGATTGGGAGATCTGAAAGCGCTCTGCACACACTGTCTTGGAGGCAACGCCCACACAAGTCTGGGCACATGGGGATCTCACGTGGATAGTAATTTTGGTCCTAACTAAGCTACTGCCCAACCCGCAGCTCAGGTAGTGCTCTAACCGCTGAGATATTCCCCTCGAAACTGGACCCCGGGATCGTACTTCGCACAGATTCATGGCGTAACGCGTCGCTCCTCGCGCGAAGCTGTCATGAATCCATGAGAATACGATTCCGGAGTCCAGTTTGGAGGCGTATATCTCAGCCGTTAGTGAGTCACCTGCGCTGCCGCTTGGGCAGTGCCTTAGTTAGGCCCCAAAATCACTTGCCACGCAAAATCGCCATATGTCCAGATCTGCCTGGACGCTGCATTTAAGAAGCTTAAATTTGTGCTTCCCTGGTTCCAAGCATTTCTAAATTAGATAAATCACAAGTACAAGAGTAGAGTACAAGAGGTAGCCAATAGGCTCCACCCCGCGGGGACTGTTATCACGCGAGGCGTTCGCAGATGTGAGCAGGACCTCCCTCTCAGCGACCTGATATCCTGTACCCCTAGTATCTACAAACTTATTAATCGAGAGATCAGCTTGTTTTGACGATGTGTGCAAAGCGGTTCCGAGTCTGCCAGTCACAGAATAGATGATACATAATAGGCCGTCGGCAAGTGCGGGCCGAAAGGTAAAGGTTACTGCATGGCGAAGGCGCAGAAGCAGTATATAGTAAGTTTCAACTCTGTTTAGGCGGAAATTGGACTGGCGGGAATCCGCTTCGCAACGATTCGCACCGCTTTGCAGTGTGCGTCTCTTCATTCTAATCTAACTCGCTGAGCCGGTGGCGATGCGGACGCGCTGCTCCACTTGGGATGTTTCGCCTACTCCGGATTGGAAAAGACTGTAAGTTGAGCAGGCGCGAACGCGGCAAGCGCGTATCCTCACCGTTGTACAGTCTGCTCCAATCGGGATCAGGCCGAACCGTCAGCGTAAATTTGAGCGCTCGCAGCGCTAGCGGTCTGCGCTGCATATGCGCGCTGTCGGAGAGAGCCAGATTGAAGAGAGACCCTAGTGACACGGGCTCCCGCCATGCCAATTTTGGCCTGGTTGGGTTGGGATTGGGGCAGACTGTAAATCCTGCGCCTCGTGCGTTCTGCACTAAAAAAAGCCGCGTTTGCACACAAAGGATTGCGCCTTCGTCCTGTAGGTGCCAGACTTATCAGCTTCAACCGATTCATCTCCACTCAATCGCTATTGGTCAAGCACTGAACTGATCAATGCGAATGCGTGAAGAGGATGAAACGATTGAACCGGATAAGTATGGCACCTACCAACAGTTCCGCAGTGGGTGACGTAGCTGGAGTCAGAAAGGTCTCGCATACGTTTCTTAGGCATATTCCAAACACATTTCTTCTTCATTATCACGTACGGTCTCTCCCTACGTTCTTCCTGTAAGTGTGGGACCCTGCCAGATAGTGACAATCGTTTTGTTGCGGCCACCGCGCAAGTTTACACCATGAATGGATGCTCAATAAATCCTTAGATCGACAGAGACCCTTGCAGAAGAGCTAATCAGGCTCACTAAGAAAATGACGTACAAAATGCGATTAGCAACAACACGTAGGAGACAGAGGACATTGTTGCACGTGATGAGATTTTATTTTTGTACAAGCTGATAACTTCGAAGAGCGGATTTCAAATCCCACAGACCATTTCTACAACGAACCGGATTTTCAAAGTGTCCATATTAGAAGCGATACCTTGGATGCTTGGTGAATATATAACTCATCCAGGCATTGTTGCTAATATCATGCCATACAGAAGTTTTGGATGCTACAGAGACGAAAATTCTTTGTAGTTCATAATAAAGTACAATGAACTATCACACAAGAATCGAAAGAGGAAAATCATTGCGTTTTTACGATGAGTTCAGCACTCGTTCAAAAACATCATTACGTAGATGTTGAGTAAAGTGAGGAAGCTGAGACATATGTGCATGTAGCAGACCAAAGCTTCGTTGAGTATCAATGTGAAACGCGGAAAGCTAATCGTGTAAAGTGAATTAAAGTAAACTCCGATAAGGTTGAAGCCAAAATCAAAAATCAACTAAGCAGCAAAAACGAAAACTTCCATTAATTTGCGCGTACCTAGACAATGATGTTATAACCTCACATAGATGTTTATGCAAAGAATGGTAAGACAAAATTCAAAACTTTCCGGAAACCATCAAGGAGAAGCTCAGTGGAAACGGAACTGCTGCACTGTGTGCGCCGCCATGAGGAAACGACCCGATCGATAAGGAATGCTTACATATGCAACCACACGCTGGTTCAAAACCAAGCATCTGTATATACACAGAAGACAAGAAAATCGATCTTTCTACTAACTCTGTAGTTTTTGATCGGAATGCTCTGACATCATGTCGACGTGATCATAATTAGACCAGTGCGTCAAGCAGATGCTTGTATCCTTTATCTTTTTTTCTTAACTATTTGAATATATATGATTCGTGTTCAACTTATCTGCCGTTCTTGCTCTCTATGAAAGAGTCATACTCCAGTTAGTTCAAAATCTTTGTGACGATTTCGACAACTTCTCTTGCTCGTTCTCAGATAGTGTTTACTTTCAGTGATGTCAATGCGGATTGAGTGCGTGCCAAATTATCGAAGTTTTTCTATTATAAAGCGTATTTAGCTTCATCTTCCCAATTTAAATGCTTATGTATCGCAAAACAAAACATTGGCTCTTTAGCTGTTCCATTTCGAAAGCGGGTCAATATCTCGCAGTTTGCTAGTCTAGAATGATGGTTATCTTTCAGCTAGATACTCATCTTTTGGTCGTTTACGTCTCCTCCACCGAATTCACTGCCGAGTCGCAATTATCAACAGGATGAATAAACGTTGTATTATTTTTTGTGTTTAGTGCGTCTCTTCCGGGAATATGGACCAAGTCCTTCTAGAAAGAGGAACAATAGGTATTTGGGTTGCAATTTTCCATATTATTTGTGCCTTGCATCAGTCTAATTTCTCGAAATAGGATGCGCTGGATAAAGTAATAACATCATTGAAGTTATGGTGAAAAACCTAATTACCAGTCTTTTTTTGATTTTTCAGGAGATTCAATCGGTCTTGTAGGTTGCTTGCAGCCGTATTCGTACCTTCTATTCAACATACATATAATAGATTAAAGTCGCATCATTTCCCAATCTCTAACATCATACGTCTTTCCTTATCACCTTTCTATACCAAACTTTCATCCAGGCACAATCGAAACAAGTTTGACACCACTCATTTATCGGTGTTCTGCCTCAGTCCCTTATCAAATCGCTGAAAAGCTACTAAAAGCATCTAGTCCTTGTAGTGACTATTCAACTGAATTTTCAATGAATTTGCTATTTTGGTCGAAAGGTAAGCGTACGAATGATTTCAGTTGCCAAATTTGATATTTTTGCGAACCTTCCTTCATGTCTTGTAGTTTATTCTCTGGCAGCCTTAGTAACTGCGTTTTTATCGCTGTAGTGTCACTACTTACTAGAGTCTACTGATGTATGTTTGATAATTATCTTGAAAATCTTTATGTTTCTTCGTCTTATACCGAATTCATATTTTAGAGTCACATCCAGCAGCGATGAGAACGTCGCTATCCTGCAACTCCGGTTTGTCACGAGTTTTTGACAGCTAAGACCAGTCGCACATCCATTTCTGATTCAGAGTCGGAAGGTGATTTCGCAGACGAAAACGTTGGTCTCATCACCAAAACGAAGAGGAAGGGCAAAAATAATGTGAGTCATTGCTCATGGGCATCGATTTTGACGGATGTTTCCAACGCATTCCCATTTTGTGTTTACAAGTCCATCTCTTTGTGTGTATCGAGATTAAATTATCTGCATGTAACCTCATACACGCGGAAAACTGCCACTGTCACAAATGGAGTCTAGCCGGATAGGACTGTTTTCCTCTAAAAAGCAAGCTCTATCTTGCATTAGGTCCCTGAAGGAAGACCTACGAATATTTCGTAATCACATCTCATTTGTCCATTTTTGGAATTGAAACGCGATCTTCACAGTGGTTTTTCGACTAGGTTGTTGATCTTGAGCCTATATTCCTACTGCTAGTTTTGCTTCCTGTGTGAAGTAGACCTAACAGGCGGTCGGGCAGGAGGCAGCAAAGGCCTGCGCTTCTGCAAGGATGTACCTGAGAAGCTTCAGAGTTCCTCGCGCTTCCAATTACTTCTTCGCACCTCTAAGTACCTATTTAAACTTTTCAAGTGTGGTACATTGCGAGATATAGGTTCTATGTTTTGTATCCAAAGCTAATGAGATAGTAAGTTTTGAGAAAACTTTGTAGAATTAGCCCATCAACATTGAAGGCGGTATAAAAATTGGAATTTTGAGTAGATATGGAAGTATAACTTGGTCCATCAAATCTTCCAGCCGGAACGTTCAGCATATTCCTGTAACTTTTTCGTCATGCCGATTATAGCTGAAATTGAAAAAAATTGCAAGATTTTCAACTTAATTCAAAACAAAACACTCGTCAAGAAGCTTTTTGTTTGATTTTCTTGCTTGTAAAGTAATCGAAGGTGCGAAGAATGATTAGAGGCGCGAGAGAGTCTGGAGCTTCTCAGGCACGTCCAGAAGCAAATGCGGCCAGCCTTTGCTGCCTCCTGCCCGACGTCCGACCTAACATCTGATGTTCTATATCCTCGTGATTTCATACTCTTGCTGCGTAATCGCTGCAGATGTGTTAGTACAACACAACAATCCACGAAAAAGGAAGAAAAAAATTTCACTTTTGCCTTAGAAACATGCCTGAAGCATAGCAAATGGCAACACAGCGACTAGGTGCATCGGCTTCTAATTACCAACACTGAATAAGGCCTCGGACAGAGTTCAAGCGATTTGATCGTCGCGATCCAATCGCTACAAGACAAGTGTTACGAGTTCATGGCATGCCGATCTCTTGTATCTGTATTTCGGTTGTGATAGTTAGTCACGATTAGTTGTGTTGGAAAACTATCACAACCGAGTTGCAAGAAGATCAGCATGCAATGATATTGTTACAGTTGTATTGTCGCGATCAATCGCGACGATCAAATCGCGTGAACTCTGCCCGAGGCCTAAGACTAAAGTAGCGTCCGAATTCTAAAAAGGGTAACATGTCCAAGCTGTTGTTTCTTTGGAAAAGTATAGGAAAGGGAGGGGGCTTCGCCAACTCTACTTGCTGTGAAGTGCTGTTCCGCAAGAAATCTGAAAACATTTGGATTTCAGCTGGAACGAACTCCTCTACTGCATCGTCCAATGTCATCCGCAGACCCAGCCACTGTAGAATTTGGGCGTCGACTAGAGCGCGAGAGTGAAGAGAACAGGATCTCCAGTGAAGACGATGGAACTAATACAGGTTTGTTCGAACTCCCTATTGTCTTTTTGACTACTAGTGAACCAGTAATCTAAAGGTGCTATATGGAAGAGCGTTCGCTTTCCTGCCCTCGGTTTCTCGCTATTTGCAGATTTATGAACTGAGCTAACGATTCTTTATATAGCGGATTTTCAACATTCTTTGGTGTGCATTCTACCAGTCTGCTGCGGGTAGAGGACTATATTGTCCCGCCAAAGTGAGAGGGTCCCGCGCGGACATTGCAGCAGATACTCAGCCTGTGCATGTATGGTAGGTAGGTGCCAGAGTAAGGTAGGTGCCAGAGTAAGCGAATATTTTGTTCAGGTTGGGGTCCCGTGCAGAATTGACGTCTCTCACCATGCTGGCGTCAATCCAAGTGACGTCAATTCTGCACGGGACCCCAACTTGAACAAAATATTCGCTTACTCTGGCACCTACCTAAGCGAATATTTTGTTCAAGTTGGGGTCCCGGGCAGAATGGACGTCACTCACCATGCTGGCGTCAATCCAAGTGACGTCAATTCTACGCGGGACCCCAACCTGAACAAAATATTCGCTTACTCTGGCCTACCGTAGGTGACAGAGTAAGGCTGCGTTCATATTGATCCCGAACTTTCAGATCAGTAATCGCAGCCTAAGCGAATATTTTGTTCAGCTTCGTTCAGCCGCAAAAGGTGCACAGGACTAACGTTGATTCTGCGAGGGACCTGCAGCTGAAGCAGGCCTTGGCAGCAGGAGAGATTATGCAGCAGACATTAATTCTGCGCGCCTTTTGCAGCTGAACGTCCCACTTTCGGCAGCGTATAGTCCCCTATACCAGGTGTAGTTCGTTCGTAAAAATCATTTCGTAAAAATCATGATCATTCCGCTTGGACACCAGGTTCAGTGTGATGTGGACCCATAGTGAAACCATTCAAGCTTGGGAGTTTTCCCAACCAACCCATAATCCCTGTTTTGAGGTGGTGAACAGTATGGGAGCACAACTGGCGCCGACTTCAAGGCTGTTGTTGACGAAGCTATCCGGGCTATCCACAACGGCGTTTTCCCTGAAAGAATCGCCCAAGGTTCTAGCGGTTCCTACTTCGTTAAGAATATGCAAGGGGTAGGTGTTGTTACCGCAGCGAAATATAATTTGATGAAAAACCGTTGAAGAGCCGTATCTATCTCGACGTGTTCCCGATATCATGCTCATTGTTGAGGGCATCTTCTTTACACTTTCAAACTGAATGTTTCAGAAGATCATTGGAGTTTTCAAGCCGAAAAATGAGGAGCCTTATGGTCATCTGAACCCTAAGTGGCTAAAATGGTTCCACAAGATTTTTCTGCCATGCTGTTTCGGAAGAAGTTGTCTCGTGCCAAACCAGGTATGTAGGCATTGATTTTATGAATACAATCCCCTAAAATTTACAGCGTAAGGTTGATTCATTTCATGCAGGTTAGTCCAGTTTAATTATTTATTTTTCATTGCGATGAAGGTAGGTTTGTCGCTTTTGGAGTGCACTTTTCTTCTGCTTTTGTCTTACGTCGATGTTGTGTTTTTCATTTTGCTCCTAATGCATTGGATTTTCGCAGTCTTTCACGTCTCATTTATGTTTCGATATGGTAGTACGCTCTTCATTTTAAGCCTGCTTCATGATCTCCCTTTTGAGACTGAGTTAGTATGTCTTTGTTGCTTCTCCGAGTGATGACGTTGGAAGATGTTGTTTTGTACGTATCTCGTTTGTTTCTTTTCGTTGGATCTTCCCTCGATTCGTTACTTTTCGTTGTTGGCATAGGCATATGGACTCTTGCGCCATATCAACCACCTCAAAGATATACTACACACGGAAGTCAAAACACTTTGGCTTCTAAGCCATGGCCCATACCTTATATTGTGACCAGGGACAAGCGTGGGGTGTGGCCCGCCACACTTGAGTGGTCGTAGAGGGGTCAGGAAGAGGGGGGTCTTTATCGGGGTGATAGTGATGTTATCGACTTTATGTCATCAACAATGTCTAATAGGCCCCTATTGTACGTACCAGCACCAATGTTTTGGCCTACAGTAAGCATATCAAAAGAATCCTGAAAGCATAAGAGAACCATTATAATTAGCATGTCAAATAACCCCTGAGGGCCAAGTTTAAGCGAATTTTGTGGTTTTCAAATACTGGGACACTCAAGTGAGGTGGTCATTTTCAACATGCTAACCCCGTTTGAGGGTGAGTAAACTCCTTCTTTTTACACTCATTACAAGGTACTACTACTTCTTTGCTCGTATTAGGAATCCCACTCCAACTAACCTTCAAACTCTGAAATTAAAAGCAGGTCAAAATCTCTTTCGTCCCATTTTCGCTTTCAGTTTCTCAAAATAGAGAAGACCAATCAGGTTCAAATCACTTTTGTGAAAGTTACGAGGATCAGCCTATCGAATATACTTGTTCTTGACGCCTTCCCCTTTCACGTAGTAGCGCAGACTTAACATATTACCGTAATCCAATATTTTCGCAATGTTTTCATTTGCATAGCTAAGGAAAAACGACTATATCTTTCTTTTGGAGAAACAATTTTGTGTGAAATTCTTGCTGTGTGCAACCATATAAAAAAAAGCAGAGATTTGAATGCTTTGAAGGTAAGTTAATGGGATTGTGCACATCCCATTAATTTGCCTCCAAAAAAGAATTTTAGCGAACAAAAATACATATAGTCTGATAGCCTGAGTCTTGTAGTTTTCATAGGAGTAATTTCGGCCTGATTCATCTTCTTCGCTCCGAGTAAAAGCTGGTGAAAGCGCAACCATTGAAAGCGAAAAATGGGACAAACGAGATTTATTTGAAGCAGAATTTATGGTATGGGAAAATAGGAAGTAATATCTGCTCCAAGACGAAGGCGGTCGCCCAAATAGGTTGAAAGCGTGCAAGGCCGCGGCGCGCGGCCAATTGTCGACCACAGGGCGCGCGCACGCTCGGTCAGCGGTCATCCACGCGGGCGTGCGCGCGACCCGTGGTTGAAAATTGCCCGCGCGCCACGTGCGCGTCAGCCTTGCATGCTCTTAACCTATTTGGGCGACCGCCTTCGTCATGGAGGAGATATTAGTGCTTTGTATTGGGTACAAAAAGAGTTAGCTAATTCACTTTTGAGATATAGTTAATTATCTCCGAAAATGTTCACTTCACTTGGGTGGCCCAATATTGGGAATCTGGGCCCACGGTGGTTACTTGACATGACAATTTCGAATATGTGCCTAATTATTGCATGGTAGAGCCTTTATGTCATGCCTACGGAAGAGAAGATGGGGAGGGGGTATTGAGACAGAAGATAGGTGGAGGAGGGGGGGTCGTATCCGGCGTTTGTCTGCCACACCTCTTGCTCGACCCTGGTTGTGACTGCTGCGATTACTCAGCGCGAGATTATGAATTGTTGGTCAGTATTATGCTCTTAGTTTCTAACGTCATGTGGTGTTGAGCCTGAATCCTACCATTACTGCGTCTGACTTTATAGTGTGGAACAATTAATGGTAACTGTGATATATGATCGTCTCCACGATTCGTGCAGAGGTGTATTGCAGACTTTGCCTGATAACACAGGTAAACTTGTTGAACCTCCACGTCATAGCCTTGTTTTTTGTACTCGCTCGCTATCAAAAACCGCCACGCTGTGAGTTGGCAAAACCCCGCCTCTACACGAATCGAGGAGCCGATGATACATTGTATGCGGCCAATGACTAGGTCCTCTGTATGCAGCCAATGGCAAGGTTAACTTACCCATTTGATGCTGAAAGACGTAGGCTGACTCTAACATGCGATTTGATTTTTTTTCTAATGTGATGTTCTGACAGGGAATTTTCTGCACACACTCTAAGTTTGGAAACGTTCTACGAATCACCGCTTTGGATTACGATCTCGCTTTATACCTCTTTCGTTCCAAGATTTTTGCTAGAGAATGAGATAGAATCTAGGAAAGAGTAGGTATGTTTATACATTAGGTTATTATAACTTTCTTTCACAAAGAAATCCAAATAAATATGTTAACGTATCGGTAGTTAGATTCATATAGGCCTCTATGTCAAAGCATAATCACACCTTAGTAACACGAGAAACAAGGTCTTTGACGACTACGGTGAAGGAATACACTTTGCTTCAACCAGGTCGGCGGCTGGAAGGCGGGGCTCCGTGACCTAATCAAGGGTTGAAAATGATTAGAGCATGTTCGCGAGGGAGGCGCAGGCTGCGTTGCGGACGCGAGCAGACGCCTTGTAGCTCATGACCCCGTCTTCCAGCAGCCGATCTGGTTGAAGCAAGGGGTACCTAGCGAGAGGTTTTGCTTTGCTGTCTTCATTCCTGACAAGAAGTCGTTCTTATTAGTCTGGTAGTTGTGCTCGCTACGATGTAAAGGAATTCATAGAGAGACTGCAGTGGCTAATCTGCATACTTTTGTGCTCCTGAATTCCCTTGAATCAGAGCTCAACACGGCTGTCTTCTTGCCTAAACGAATATGGTATTTTTTTCTCATTGAAGGTTTTCTGGCGCTCCTTGGCCCAAACCTCTAGAACTGCGTTTATTGCCTAATTTAGTCGGAAGAGTTACGGTCTATGCCAACGATGCGCTCCTTCCGACCAGCTAGACATACCGCCTGAGGGGTAGGGAAACGAACTTCGCCAGGTTTGAACCTCCTTCGCAGACTACTGGTCCTGCAATGACATGCACAGTACTTTAATAGGACCAGTTGCCAGCGAAGATGGGGTCAAACTGGCGGAGTCGCTCCCCTACCGCCGCCTGAGCGTTCAAAGCTGCCGCATCGATCGGTCGCTGCGCAATGCCCACGCGCTGCGGATGCGCAGCGTGGGGGGAGGGGTCAAACTTAAAGGCACCGTCTACCCAAATTCTGGCAGTGGATCGGCAAAACTTGACAACCCAGGATCTTCACGCAGTAGATTCCTTATCATTCAAGTATGAAAACAAAGCAATCCCGGTTGCACAGCATGCCTTCCCTGTCAAGAAAATCGCTCTCAAATTTACACGCGCAAGCCAACCTTACACGCACCCGGACGAGTTGACAACTTCCTTCTCACCATTGGAGGCTACCCGCCGCAATGCTATAATAATTGGGTCCCGCAACAATTCAGCGTCATCAGCCTTGCTCCACTCGTCCAATTTTGAAGAATACGGGGTTGAAAAACGCTCGCTTTCGCCGTTTTTGAGCTCTCTAAAGTGAGTTTTCGTGATCAGCGTATTAAATAACCCTAGGTAAGCGAAAATTTGACTAGGTTGAGATTTGCCGAGCCACTGCCTTTAAGGTCCATGTTTTTATCGCTTCCAGGCCTTCTGAAGGCCCTGATTTCGAATATAGAGTCAAGACTACGCGGACCTCGAGAAGTACGCTTTGCAAGTCGCGGGGCTGCGGCGCTGATTTACGCCGGGCGCGTCATTTGCAAATTTGCAAAGTGGGGGGGGGGGGGGGACCAGCTGGGCGGAGTGACCAGCGATTCTAGATTCATTCTTAGAAGCGATTACCTGTGATTGGGACAGGAATCTTGTTCGGAGGACGTCATCTTTGTATATGTAGAGTGTATTCGCAAAGTTAGGGGGGTGCCTTTGCGAATACATATCACCTGCAACTCAACTCCTCATACAACGAACCTCAAGCATGTTGATCATATGACTTTACTAAGAAATGCAACTGCGAACACAACTTGTACGTAATTTACACCACCGAGAATGCCTTGATGTGGATGTTTTGGACTTTAATCTTCATAGTTGTATAGTCGTCTTCATTTCACTAGTTAGTCAGTGGACGGACTCAAATTCGAACAAGAGCAGGCTGGCGGCAGAGCGCGACACCTGAATCCTCAGTTCAGGTTTTGCGCATGTTTCTTTACGGTTTTTCACTGTAGTTGTTTGTTAGTCTTCGTGCTATAAGTATGTTTTCAAAATACTTACTTAGATACTTAGATGGCCCATCTTCACGTGGCGTACGGGCCTCAGCATAAAAGTTTCCATTTATCCTTGTCCCTCGCTTCAGGCATCCACGATCTTCTTGGTTGACGTCGGTGGCTGCGTCCACGAGTTCCAGGTGCGAAGTTCGTGTCCAGCTGATTTCTCAGCTGGTCCATCCGTTCCACGAACACGTCTGCCCATCTCGTTGGTGGTCTTCCTCGGGGACTTTTCGCTTCGCGAGGAATCCACTCAGATGTTCTTAGTGGCCATCTGTCGTCTGTTCTTCTCATGATCCGATTTGCCCATCGGTGTTTCGCTTTCGCAACGTATTCCGCTGGTTCACGAATACGGGACATTCTTCTCATATCCGTACTGCGAAGTCGGACTAAATGTTGCTTGCTTCGGGTAATCTTCAGAAGACTGCGCTTGAGCGCTCTGTGGGTGGTCCGTAAGCCTTTCGACGCGGCTACAGTGTCGGCCCAAGTTTCGGCTGCGTAACAGAGTGCCGGGAGAACGGTTGAGTTGAGCAGGTGGGCACGAAGCTCCGGGTCCGTCAGTTGGTCGGTGGCTTCCTTCAGAGGCCCGAAGGCGGCCCAGGCTGCTCTTCTTCTCCTGTTAGTTCTTCCCTCAAGTTGTTCTCCATATTCATCGAACGTCCGAGATACACGTAAGAAGACGTCTCCATAATCGGGGTGCCTTCCAATTCCATTTATTTTCGCAAAGGGCGTTCCTCATGAACTGAGTCTTCTTCCTATTTATTCGCCATCCAATCTTCCTCCCTACTTCGTTTATTTCCTTCAGCATCGTCTCTGCTTCAATGATACTGCTCAAAAAGAGAACGATGTCATCCGCATAACGAAGGTTGGACAGGAGTCCCCATCAACTCGTATGCCTCTCTCGTCCCAGTCCAGAGATTTCAACACCCACTGCAAGGCCGCGGTGAACAGCTTCGGCAAAATGGTGTCGCCTTGTCGAACTCCCTTTCCAATTGGAATGGTCAGGGGGCGATGGAATAGCTGCATCGTTGTTGTACAGTCCTTGTAGCACTCGGCTAGTGTCTCACGTAAGCTGGGTCCACTCCTTGATCGACTAACGCTGACAGAATGGCGTTCGTCTCGACGCTGTCGAGGGCTTTCTCGTAGTCGACGAAAGGTTAAGACGAGAGGCAGTCGGTATTCCCGGCAGACTTCTATGACCCTCGAAACCGTATGGATGTGGTCCATGCAACTGAATCCCTTGCGGAATCCAGCTTGTTTTTGGGGTTAAGCTTCATCCAGTGTCCTAGATATGCGAGCGAGGATAATCTTCGTGAAAAGTTTGTAGGCACACTCAGCAGGCATATTGGACGGTAGTTCTGAAGATCCTCCCGTTCGCCCTTCTTGAAGAGAAGGACGGTTCTTGATGTTCTCCACTGGTCGGGAATTTTCTCCTTCTGAAGGTAAGATGTTATATGCGACGCTAGTATTTCGTGTAGATGGTGTCCTCCGGCTCGCAGAAGTTCGACGGAAAGATGATCTGATCCTGGAGCCGTGGACGTCTTCATGGTCTGTATCGCGACACGCACTTCAGCAGGTAGAATCCTCAGTGGTACTTCTCCAGTGGGAACAACGGGCACTGGCACGGGTATGATGAGCGGAAGAGGTTGGTGTAGAAGTCTTCGCGATAGATTCCATCCTGTATCGGGAAGAAGTTGGAGTCCGTCTTCGTTCAATAGTGCAACCAGCGATACGAGTTATTCACAGGTCCCTTCAGCACTTCTTGAGACTTCGTCTTCCTTTGGCTGCTTCCAGTATCTTGGCTTGCCTGTACTTCTTGAGATCCTCCTGCAAAGTTGTTCTGCAACTGGCGTTGGCTTTCAGTCGCTTGAGATGGGTTGCATTCGGATCCTGGCTCAGAAATCTTCTTCTTTCGAGCAACTAATTGGTGGTCTTCGAGATGTGTTCCAAGTTCTTTTCGGAAGTCAATGAGGCGCACACTCTCCGCATGCTCGCGATCCTTTTAGAAGCCGGTGTAGTCGTACGTCAGATCCTCCTCGATGGCCCAGTCAAACTTGATATGAGCTCTTTCAACGTGTTACCGTCATAAACCACTTTCTTCCTTCTCGCGGCAGTGACAAACCTTCTTTTCCAGCCTTCGACTGAATCGTACCTTCGCTCGAAGGAGGCGGTGATCGAGCCACTGCAGAATGATGGAACTACTGATACATCGAGCAAGCTCTACCTTCGGTTGGTGAGGATGTGGTCGATCTCCGCGTGAGTCGTTCCGTTTGGCGGCTCCCATGTCCACCGGCGATGTTCTTTCTTCATAAAGATGGAATTTCCATGGAAAAGTCGTGCGGCGGAGAGAAGCTCAATGGTTGCAGTTTTCGTTCCGGAGTCCAATATCCAAACGTCCCGATCCTATATTTCTCTTCTAGTGGCATCCCGATCTTCGCTTTGAAGTCGCCCACAACGAACTTGTAGAAGGACTTCTCGTTGCGGACGACCTGCTCCACGTCTTCGTAGAAAGCTTCTAGCTATGAATTTTCAGTTGCTGATGTTGGTGAGTAGCAGTTGATGATGCTGATGGCCTTCTGACGCGGAGATCGTAGTCAGGGCCCGGCATAGATGGTCTGGGGTCAAACTGGACTTCGTTTTTGAGGTTAGAAGCATAGAGGATATCGTTTTCATAAGTTCCTGGGAGCGCCGAGAAAAACAACGAACCATGTCAGGTTACGAGTCGAACGTGTTCTTTCGCAAGCGCGCGAATTTCAAACGCAAGCCTCAAACAAACAAATGCCTTGTTTACAGCGCACAAACAACCACATGGCACCGAATTTGGCTATATGTATACAATATTACTCCGAACTATATTATGTAAAAAGTTTCAAAAACTTAAGTAGCCTAATATTCGTTCCCGAATTCGTTGGTTTCTAGACCAACACCAAACCAACTGGGTTGGTTCGGAGCATAAATATCGGAGAGTTCACGTAAGTTTTGGACCTTTTTGATTTGGACGACTAGAAAGCTCAAAAATCTATCAAATAGTGGAGAGAGCGAGTCAAACCATTGCCTCTCTTTTTTTTGTGCCAAAAGTAGTGTAAACCTACGCTTTGATAGATATCGCGCTCCAGTCACATGCGATGTCCTTTGAACTACAGTGTGTCCCAAAAAAATGTGCCTACTGTTTGATTGTAAATAACTCTCTTGTAATGAAGCATTTCGAGAAGCTTTAGGTACCGTTTTGTAGAGCGAGGTTAAACTTAGATTTACAGTATGGAACGAATCATCTATCGCCCTTCATTATTGTAGAATTACGGTACGAACTTCGACGAGGATTTTAGGCCTTTGGAGGCTATATTCTGCCTCGGAACAGAACCAAACAAGCCAAAAACTCTCATACTACGATAATTGGAGCCGCTGATTTCGAATTTGAAATTCCCATTTTCCTGTGATGCTTCTTTCCAAAGTTATCCCTGGTAGACCGTAAAAATTGAATTCCCAGTACCTGTCAGAAATGTGATTACACCGTCAGAAAACTGAAAACGCTCGTAGAAAGTTATTAAGTGGAATCAGCATGCGCGAAAACCCTAATACACGATTTTTCAGATTTTTTGAAAAAAATTTTGTTAGGTGGTGTATTTCACAATGGTTCCATATGCTGAAAGTTCTTACCGTAATCCTACAGCTATGAAGGGCGGTAGATGATTCGTTCCATACTGTAAATCTAAGTTTAACCTCGCTCTACAAAACGGTACGTAAAGCTTCTTGAAAAACTTCATTACAAGAGAGTTATTTACAATCAAACAGTAGGCACATTTTTTTGGGACACCCTGTATGTGGCGAAAAATGCATCGCCAGATTGTTGAGGCCACAGGTCTGGTTTGCATAGGGGGTTTTCGACATTCTGAGCACCAAAATGGTACCATATTCAATGACAGAGCCTTTAATCGACTCAGAATGTTTTTTTTTGCTTTTTTTGTTAGGGTACCTCAAAATGCGCTTTTTTTTGCTTTTTTATTGTTATGTTGATTGAATAAGGATTTCCCTATTGATTTTCACGTCAAAGGGGACATCGTAAATTTCCGCGAAGTCATGAGGGACTTCGTTTCCAAAAATGCTCCAAACCAGGGCCGGGCCCTGGTCGTAGTCGTAGGATGGCTAGTCGAGATGATATAGGACCCCATGCGAATTGACGAGAGGACGATAGATGGGTGGAAGACAAAACCAACAACTTCAACGTTTCGTGATGGAACCTTCTCACCACGAATGATGAGTGTCCCATCACTCATCTGTCGCACGTCCTTCTTCCTGGACTTCGTTTCCTGCAAAGCGATGACATGGTACTTGATGTACTCTGCAGCGTCGAGAAGAGCGTGGAGGTCGGCGTTTGTAAAGACTGTACTGGCGTTGTAGGTGCAGAGCATGAGGCAGTCTCCATGGCGTGTCGTCCGGGCAGACGTGTCGTTTTTGTCCGATCCAAAAGGCGCCCTGACTACCTGACATCGTTCCTGCTTCCACCCAGCGCCGTAGGCGTTATCCCATGTGCAGGGTTTATCTCTCTTCTTTTTGCTGATCGAGTAATAAAATTTGTCCCCTGCAAGAGCAGACTTATAGGCCTACTCTTGATTCACGGGGCGATCGCTGACCCCGGGCTTGGAGCGGAGAGCAGAACCGCCTAGCGACCAAGAAACCAGACGGCGGTGGGATCTAGCCTGGCCGGCTCTTAGCTAGGCATTCGGCCGAAACCGGAAACGTCGAACTCCTTCGCAGCTTGGGAGGCCCTGCCAGAGTATGCACTCGGCTGTGTATCGCAGTGCGACACTCAGTTTCACTCCGCCACGATGAGGTGGCCGACCATTGTGGGGGACCATTTCAAAGTACTATATTATATTTGTCGAGCATTGTTTTATACTGTCATGTTCGTTACTTTAAAGGCAGTGGATCAACAAAATGAACCCCTGTCAGATTTTGGTAGTGCTAGGTAGTAGACCCCCCGAGTACACCGTAGCCCCAACCCCACTCTCCAATTCATGCGCTGAGTCCAGAAAAAGCGCCTTAAAACTCCACCAATGACGCCCATTCAATGGAAGTGGGCTAGGCTGGTGGAGTTTTGAATGTCCATTACAGGACTTACAAGGGAAGTTTGCCGAATCGAAATGGCCGAATACGTGGTATATACCCGGACGCGGGGCTCGAGAGGTTAGTATCAAATGTGCTCCCATTAGCTGCGACGCGTTATTGTGAAGCAAGTTATGGCCCTCTGAAGTTTTTGGCGTGTGCATGTCTAGAGAACGCACAAATGCTCCGATTGTTGTCGTGTGGTGTAATGGTTAGCGTCTCGGACTCACAGGTGACCGGTGAGGGTTCGAATCCTGTTGCTGTCTACATGTTTTGGGTTCTTCTCAAAATTCATTTTTTACCCGTTTTATGCATTACTGATGTAAAAAATGACACATACGGGTGGTTAAACTCTACTAATTATACATCCTGCTGTGTCATTCTCACAAAGTAGCCCATTAGCAAGAATCAATACGACGTGATACAACTTGGAGATTGTCAATCAAATACTACGTGCAATCGAAGAAAGTATGTCGGAGTGAGGATTTGGCAAATCTTCAAAGTCAATTGAAAAGCCTCGCTAAAAAGTCGTTGCTATGTACTATAAAAATTTTACATATGAAGCACTGGTCGAATTTTCGTGAGAAAAATCATCCCGTAACCCGTGTGTGTCATTTTATACCTCAATAATACATAAAACAGGTAAAAAATGATTTTTGAGAAAAACGCAAAACATGTGGACAGCAACAGGATTCGAACCCTCACCGGTCACCTGTGAGTCCGAGACGCTAACCACTACACCACACGACCACAACCGGTGGCATTTGTGCATTCTCTAGACATGCACTCGCCAAAAATTTCAGAGGCCCATAACTTGCTTCACAATAACGCGTCGCAGCTAATGGGCGCACATTTGAAACTAACCTTCCGAGCCCCGCGTCCGGGTATATACCACGTATCAAACGGCCATTTCGATTCGGCGAACTTCCCTTGTTAGAATAAAATGGAGGGTGGGATTGGGGCTACGGTGTATTCGGGGACGGGGGGTCAGCTACCTAACACTACCAAAATCAGTAAAGTATGGTCTTCCTTCTTACCGCTGTATGTGTACTCTTGCAGTACATCCGTGAGATTCTTGATGAGCCGTCTAACTATGTTTTAAATAGAACTTCACAAGTGTACCGTAGCAAAAACTGCAAAACTTTGAATCTATACGATTCCGGGAGCCGATCATACTCGTAATTCAAGGATTTGCAAGCTGAATGCAATCCTCAAGAGTAAACTGATTCGGAGTTCAAGTCGCTGCTTTCTGATAAACTGTCCACACAAGAATGATGAGTATGTTCTGGTCTATAGGCCGAGTTCGACAAGCAGTTCACTTTGTAGATGTCCACCCACTCCCTCCTTCATTGCGAACATTAGATCAAGCGACCTTCGCCCGGGTCGCTATAGGCTGAGCGCACGCGAGCGTGCATGCAACGCGGGTGCCGAGTACGGGCGGTATGATGACTAATGTGCGCGAATGCTAATGTTAGCCCGCAAGAGACACACTTGCGGGCGTTCAGTCCGGGCGATTCCGTGCAGTCAACTATACCTTCATTTTGATGGTAGTGTACCAAAATGAAAAATGGAAATCAAAAATGATCACAAAACAACAAAATACGACTAGAATCACCTTTGATATTGGAATGAATCAGTGAGTATGAAAAAAAGCATACTTGCATTGTTGCAGAGTATTGGCCATATATGGCCGCCATCGCTTGATAACTGTGTGGTGTGGCCAGCGCTCATAGTCTTCAACTGAAGAGAATTGCAGTGTTATAAGCTGCTTACATCCTTACTTTCCTCCCAACTGGAACGATTTGTCCTAGCATGTTTGTACGTTTCACCACAAACTCGCCACTAAACATTATCATCGACGTGTCCAGCATAGTCAGAGTATCCATAGGGAGGCATGCAAACATGATTGCGCAAAGTCCGTGATTTCTGCCGCGCTCCACGGCTAAAACTATGACTGAGGGCGCAACTAAGAGCAAACTACAGTCTGGCCCAGTCGGGATCAGGCCGAACCGTCGGCTGAATTTGCGCGTTCGCAGCGCTAGAGGTTTGCGCTGCATACGCGCGCTGTCGCAGAGAGCGAAGAGACTAAGGAGAGAGCAGACTAGCTAGCCGCGGATATATCGCGAAACCCTTGCGACGCGGACTCCCGCCATGCCAATTTTGGCCTGGTTAGGATTGGAACAGACTGTATTTTCAGGTGTATAAGCCGCACTTTTTCAAATTTTCAAAAGAGCTGCTCAGCCGCTTCATTGTGTTTCGAGAAGCGATTCTCATGCCGCATGACTCTTTCATGCAATACGCAGCACGGTATAGGGTCTTTTGATTGCGAGGTCCTTTGATGTGTTCGGGCTGGTCGATGTAAGCTAGGACCACTGCGGCTTGTAACAAAACAGATTTGGCAGTCGTCGCAACTTTCAAGTACGATAACCCGCCGCCACTTACAGGGTACTCGTGCCCGGACCCTCTGTGTTTCGGGCTGTGGAGCAGCACTTGACGCTGCGAACGCTGATACCAGTTCCGAACCCGAGCGACTCCCCGTGAACACCCTCGTCACTCAGAGCGCATGTGTTGCCGCAGCACAGAGTGGAGGACATCTGCGCGAAATTATTACCGAAAACAGGCGTAAAATGTGCGCATGAGGGGGAGGTTTTGGGATTTACCATTTTGCACTATTTCTAACCATCGACAAAGCAAACGACTGGATATTAAACAGCCAAGAATATGTGTTCAGTATCCTCTGTTCATATTCGTCGGATGCGGTGCAGGAGGAACCAAAGCGCTGCCGTCTGTACCCGCGGGATATAATTAAGAGCGCAGCGCTGTGGAGAATATTTTGGCAAGGATCCAGGAAAACTTGGTGACATTTATCAGAAACAAACCCCTATAACACATCTTGAAATTAACTTTCAAAGATTTAGTTTCAATAGCGTATCCTATGAAATCTATAGTGTCCGAATTTACAGTTAGAAAGGTTTGAAATTATGAGACAAACTGCCTAATGCATCTTGACACAAGCCTCCAGATGTATTTTCATGACATTTTAGTTCGGTTGAATGACTCAAAAGGCAAACTACTCCTTTACCAAAAAACGAATTTTGAATGAGAATCCCGCTCTTCAGCAATTTGAAAATTCAAAATTCCTAAAATTATCAAGGAAGTTGGCTTTTCTTACCACTACAATTCCCAATTTTCACTTACTTTCAAGCCCAGCGGATGCGCCTTTCAGTTTGCATTACAAATCTGTTTTTAAAAATTTTCAAAGTCATCTCCACGTTATGTTATGAAGATTTGTTCCTAAAGGATGTCCTTCCCAAGTTTTCTTGGATCCTCGCCAAAATATTCTCCACAGCGCTCGCGGTCCTAATTATCTCCTGCGGATACAGGTGGCAGCCCTTTGGTTCCTCCTGCACCACCCCCATATTCGTCGGCATCGAATTTTACCTACAGAAACCGTGAAAGTGCGCCATTGAGGTTCATCGTTTCCAGTGTTTGTCATTAAAACTGCTAGCATCGAGTCAGTTCCATTTTGAAATTTAGTTAACGCACAATATCAATACCTCCGCGTTTATGTGCAAACGCAACTACGAAAACCAGAAATCTATACGGTGGGTACCACAGAACGTAACGTACGACTTTTACGCGTATTGCGCTGGATCACGTCACCTATGTACATCTGTCAAGGAGATTAGTTGAGTAATGGAGAAAATGGCTCTATATATTTTGAGTACCCAAAGTTTTGTTTATCTTACCTGAATAGGATTTTTCTACTAGGCCAGTTTACGCCTTTGACAACAATCATTATACTCGCTCTGCATGATAGGGTTATTCTTAGACGTTACATCAGGAATCAAACGTACGGTCGGAACTTTGCACGAAGTGATTATTTGATATGCTGACCATGGTGCGATTCCCGACGGTTCCCAGGGTAGACGAGTTTCACTCGCAGAGATGGTCGTTATTGCTAGTGAGATAATTGTACCTGGAAATGATAGCAGGTGGCAGGAAAGTTGAAAGAGCGCACGGCAAGGAGGTGAACAATGTCCATAATCGCTTCCTGCCTCCATGTGCGATGAATGACTTACACAGTAGATGGGAGTCTGATAGATGATTCAGCCTGCTACTTCAGCAGATTTTTTCTCTGGTAAGTGGAGATATTTGTGAGTATAGCAGAGAACCCTCTATGCGAGTTTGCGCAAAAGACTTTCTTAGCCACATACCATAACCCACCGAAGAGGGCAGAAGAAGGTATTAGCTCACAATCAGTCACTAGAATCTAAACAAGTGCGCAAAGAGATTTTGTCATGGAAAATGGGAGTGTCCAAAAAAAGGAAAATGAAAAACCCAACCCTTACACAATGATTAACGACGGAAATCCAACCTTTAGACAATATGCGATGAACGAACCCGCCACATCTAGTGACTTGTGGTAGGACTCGTATACGAGTGCAACGAAATGATTCAGAAATCCCACAGTAATTCTACCAAAAAGAAAAACAAGCGATGGTGATCACCACGAGCAGTTTCTTGAATTTTTGGCTGATGGCCAAGCTAAGAATGCTCAGCCCTAGAAGTGTTGTCCTTCCTGAGTTCGACTTTATAAGCGCTTTCGATATTATCAGCGTTCGCGGCGTCAAATGCCACTCCACAGCCCAAAACATAGAGGGTCCCGCTACGAATCCTCTGTAAGTGCCGTACAGGATACTGTAGATGAAAGTTTCAACGACTGCCAAATCTGTTCCACACCTGAAAACAGGGCAGATGTTATGCGTCTCGAATACGTCCCACTCTTCTCACGATGTGTGATTGTTTAGAGCTGTACTCGTGATCAGCATATCGCCTTCCCTTGTAGAGGGGTATAGGACTATATCCCGCCGAAAAAGGGCGGTCCCCGAGGTCATTTGCGACAAATACGCACCCTTGTGCATGCGCGGACATGCGTTCCTGCAGGAAATCCGCGCGGGACTCTTCCACATTCGGCGACATATAGTCCTCCACCCCCTGTAGAGTTTTCACAAACTCATTTCGATCACGTACAATGCACTTACAACATGTTAAGAAAGGTGCTACCATGTGGAGCGAGGATTTGTTCCTGGAACAAGGATTTGCCCTCGATCCCAGTGTCTGACTGGTCATCTCGAATCTCAAAGGGTATCAATAAATTATATCTTATGTGCACGGTCCGCTCTTCAGCTAAAAGTGTTGGCCATTTAGTGTAAAAAAAATAGATAAAAAATGATACTGGCTCAGCAGGAGAAATTTCATGACCGCACGGTTGTTATATTGAAGTTTCGAGAGAAAACATATTTATACTCTCAAGCTAGAAACTATCGGTGATAGACAACGTTTTATACTTTACGCTTTAAGCCGCAAGTTGCAAACGCGAAAGGAGATTCTGTCGCTTTCAGACGCTTTCTACGATATGGGGCCGCTTTTCAAAAGATGACGGTTGATTTAACCATTATTTGGACTGAGAGTACCATTTCAAAACATTGCATTTGAATCATCTTTAACACGTTGACGACCTTGTGTATCCGCACGTATGCACGCCCCGACTCCCGTTTAGCATTTTCGTGCATCCGCGCATATGCACGCTAGTTTTTTAGGTGCAAACGAAAAGTTTTGAGGTTACATCTATGCAGTAATACTATTAGTGGCCTGATTGTCTTACAGAACACAGGGCATCGCGGCAGCTGTTCAGAAGTTTTGGCCGCAAAATTGGGTAATCGGTCCTTTTTTGATGTAGTCAATACGTGCTAATTACGTTTTCTCGAGAAGGTGAAAACTCTGTATAGCTGTTTCGAAATCAAACAAAGATGAATCAGGCAAAAACATCTGGTTTTACAACGATTTTCTCGAAGAGCGATTCCTCAGATATAGTCATTGCATGGATTATTGGAGGGAAAATCGATGCAAAAACCTTGATTTGTGTAAGTCCTGGCAAGGCTCTGTGATATACCTGTATGTCTGAACAAAGTTCGCATGTTTTATTAATAAGTGACAAAAAGACTCCCACATAATGTTTCCGTGCATCCGCGCGTATGCACGGGCCAAATGCGCGAAGGACGTTAGTGGGAGTTTCGCCCAAAATGGCGCGGTCGTCAACGTGTTAATTTTACGAAGGTCCGGAGCATCTTGATCACCGCCGTTTTTGATTTTATACATAACTAGCTGGCTTACCCGGCTCCGCCGTATCCGGACCAAACTTGGCACACATACACTTCGGGCCCCGGGGGGTGTCACAGTCCACTTTTCGTTATCGATCGATGTCGATTTTACCGATTTTTATCGATTTTTTTGCAGAGTTCACCTACAGGGCTAGGAGTTGGCACAGGGGGGGAAGTGAGCATGGGGATTCCGAATACAATATTAGTTTTCAGAATTATCGATTACTTTTATTGATTTTATCGATTTTTTGTAAATTCTGACATGCGAGGCTGGGAGTTTGCACAGGGGGGTAATCGAGCATGCAGATTACGAATACAATATTAGTTTTCAAGATCGTCCATTACTTTTATCGATTTTATCGATTTTTTGAAAATTTGAGCTAGGGGGCTGGAATTTGGCACAGGGGTGTAATCGAGCATGCTGATCACCCTCCCTTGGGGATGATCAGCATGCTCGATTACCCCCGTGTGCCAACTCCCAGCCCCTTAGCTCAAACTTTGCAAAAAAAATCGATAAAATCGATAAAAGTAATCGATAATCCCGAAAACCAAGATTGTATTCGGAATCCCCATGCTCGATTACCCCCCTGTGCAAACTCCCAGCCCCGTAGCTCAAACTTTGCAAAAAAAATCGATAAAATCGATAAAAGTAATCGATAATCCTGAAAACCAATATTGTATTCGGAATCCCCATGCTCGATTACCCCCCTGTGCCAACTCCCAGCCCCGTAGGTGAACTCAGCAAAAAAATCGATAAAAATCGATATCGATCGATGACGAAAAGTAGCCTATGACACCCGCCGGGCCCGAAGTGTATGTGTGCCAAGTTTGGTCCGGATCGGTTCAGAAATGGAATTTTCTATTCGGAACATACGTACACACATACAGACAGACAGACAGACATACAGACAAACAGACATTCAGCTTTATATATAAGATGATCTTCTACGCCCGAAGATATTGTATTCAATCTCATTGTTGATATCGCAGTGTCAAGCGTACTTGCACTAAGAAGATAGCCATGGAGCGTCACTGTATTTCTGCATAAAGAAAGTAGACCAGACTTGTCGCGGAAACTCTTACCTGGATATATAAACCACATTCTCTCCAGAATGCAAACTACTTTCCCTTCAAAATGTGACACTGCGACATCGATGGATATCAGTATCTATGATTCGGTATAGTAAAGAATTCTACGAGCACTAAGAAGTCAGAGCACCGCTAAGATTTCATAGCGAGCTTGGAATAAACGTCAGCGTTTGTCATGTTGGCATAGGTAAAATTGATTAACACGTTTCGGACCGCGAAATTGCGCGCAAAAAAGAGTGTATTTAGCCGTTAGACAACAAAGAAACCTTATTTCGTAGACTTTGTGCTATATCTGTTATCACCAGAAAAGATAAGCTCCATATCTGTAATCAGCAGATAAGATAAGCTCCATACCGAAGTTCTTTAAATTCGAAGTGTCTGAATTTTTGTCACTTGTAAAGCACTCCTATTTTTTTGAAGGATGGGGACAAGATCTCATTCTCTAATAGTATCCAAAAGTATCTATGTTGCACACTGTACTTAGCAATACTACAATTAAGGTTTTTCTCTTTGGAATCAAGCCAAAGGGAAGTTGCGACGTCGCACGCGTCGTTCGCATCGCCGCACTTTGTTGCAACCGTTGTTTAATTTGTCCTCATATCTCCTAAACGAATACCGGCGGCGCGGCTCCATAGAGTCATTTGGAAAATAGGAGCCTAGACCTTTAGCTTGATAATTTTGGACTAAAGAAAACATCTTATAAACGTCAAAAAGATCTTCCAAATCAGCGTGCTACACCATGTGCAGCACCGGTCCGAAATGTTAAGGAAATGGTCAGAAATCGGTGACCAATCCAGACAAGCTGCGTACCATTAGATGCAGCATAAAACGCTGACTTCGTCATATTCCATATCTGCTTAGCACCTATGTAGGCGAAATTATGAGCCATTGAAGGCTGTCATCTTGCTAAGAAATCGTGCATGGAAAGTGCAAATTTCGCAGTACAGGGCCATGTTCGGCTTAATAGTCAGGCAACTCTCATGAGGCAGAACATGCAGCTAGGTTACTTTACATTCTTGAAGCCTAAAGCTGAGCTGAAAATGCAACAATGTGCTCAATCTCGCAATTTTTACGTACGATCCCTTTGCAGTAGATGCTCATAACTTTGTCCATAAAGGCGTTAGAGGCAGTGTCCAGACAAAGTGGGGGTTTCGATATTTCACTGCCATGCGAAAGTGGCCCTCCTCAGACACAGCGCTGTGCAAGTACGAGATTATAACGTTTCACCCAAAGCAAGAAAAACGATATCGGGAAGTGGGGAAGCTTACGCCTTGGGGCGGGGTCCTCCACCTTTCAAATTCCTGTTATGCAGCAGAGTCGCATGCCGCCACAGTCAAAATCGTACGGTCCAGTAGCGACTCTACGTCTTAGCCTTGGCGGGGAGCGTCACCGTCAAATTGTAAGGCTTTGGAAAACGCATGTTCTCGCCGTTTTCGTGCCTTCTAATGTCGATTTTGGATTCAGCGTTGCGGAATCACTGGTAATTGGATTTTCTAAAAATCGAGTTTTTGCCTGGACACTGCCTTTAAGCAGATCTGCAATACAGATTCAAAATCAGCGTTGAATGCTGCATCAAATGGTAGGCAGCTTGAATTGGCCACTTCGACTTCTGACCATTCCCTTGTGAGGTACATTGATGGGTTATGGGGGGACAGGTAACTTTTTACATATTATACTGACAGAGACCGAGTGAGTTGCCAAAGGTCAGGATGATGTGGGAGCAATCTTATGAAAAATCCTGATTTCTCCTCTCCTGCCCCCCCCCCCCACCCCCGGCCCTACGGTGATGTCGCGCATATGAAACTCCGCACCTTCATCCAGGTAATCGCACTCTGTGTCGCATAAAGGCTTGATGAGAAGTTACTCAATCGCCGAATAATATAGGCCGTCTCGGAACGCGAGGAGTGCGCAGGGTATGTATTACACGTCACTACTCTTTCTTCGTTCACTCTTTTCGTTTCGTTCACTTTTTCACTCTCCGCTTCTTTTCTCTGCGCCTCTTTCAGTCACGAGCTATCTTCAATGAACGCAACAGCGTTGCTTTCCGAGCACAGCGCGGAGGCCTACACATGTCAAGATTTTAGCGCTGTGATTCTGAAAGAATCTTGCATGATCAACTTAACTTTAGATAGAAAGTTTGGTTCCTTGTGTAAGTGACTTAAACATGACCTTTAAAGTTGCCGTTTTTTACGAAGCTATGTTTTCTGCAACCACAAAAAACTACTTTCATGATTGTATAATCCATGTAGAGCACTCTTGAAGAACTCGCAGATCACTGTCGTTGACGTTTTATTTATGTAATACACAAGAGTGCACCAAAAATAAAAACAAAAGAACACAAAACACTTGAGCTTGGATCACTCGTTCCTTGCTGGATGAATCTGGTCGCTCTCCATTTCCAAGAAGTGAGTAGGACTCCAACGAGATCCTTTTCCCTCTCAACGAACGCGTGGGAATGTAATAAATGACTAAAGTCTGGCTGACCAAGCTAACTCTAGGCGGACGAATTCATCAGGGATTGTGGGCGAGCGAGAAGGGGGACCTCTAGGCAGAGGGCTCACTAATCTTCGATCTTCTCAAAGGGCTATCCAAACGAAGAGAACTAGGAGAACGCGGAACTTTCAACCGCATTGATGCTTATGTCATACCGCTACAGCAGTCTCAAATATTGCTTCAAACATCATTGCGCTTTTGTCAGTTCGGAGCTTGTAGTTTGCAGTTTCCGAGCATGATGATGATTGAAAATCGCTTGGCTACTAACCAGTTGATCAAGTTCTCCTGCAGGTAGCAGGAGATTAAAAAATTAATTAAAATAAGACGAAGATGACAGGAGTGTTCACTGTATATGACCATAAGTTAAGTATCCCTTGTTTCGTCCTCGTTTTGTGTCAGGAACCCCTCCCCTTGAAGGGAGACTATGAGTAGATATTCTGCAAAAATGACCCTGAAGGCAAGCACCCATGCAAACTGAGTATCTGGATCCCTGTTGTGAATATTGGACACTGCCCTGTTGAAGGAAACAACATGCAAATCGAGTTCGTCGGGCACGCTTGACAACTTTGGTTTTCCGACATATTTCCGCGATTCTGATGCCGATGCAGGCATCCTGGCAACAATAGGCGTAGAGGCTGCGACTACTGTCTGTCCTGTGTTCCTGATCTGAGCCTGATTCGATGCCAATCTTACCAGACTCACCGAGAGAGGAGAGCGATAATCAAAAAGCGATGGTCGGACGGATTTTTTTCGAAGAACGATAGTTACAGGCTGTCTCAACAATAGTGTCGCAGTTTCAGCAGCTTGCGTGCCTGTGCCTCTTCGTTAGAATCTGCCCCCGTCTTGAACGTTTTCTCTCTTGGTATCTACCCTCGCCTAAGCAGACCATTTTCGGATTTCTTGGGCTAGAACCGCCCATATTTTCGAACCTTGGCATGATTGTCACTTGATAATAGTTGCTTTCGACCAAGATTTCTAACATTCAACAATGGCTTACGTTTCGGCACTACTTAAGTCTGGAAGTCTAGCCTTTGGAATTTATCCTCCGACCCAAAAAAAGTCTCGGAGTTTTTAGAGAAAGCCAATAAAAGAGTTCGTTAAAGGTATAAGAGCAGCACTTTTTTTTCAAAGCAAAACGGAAGTCAGAGAGATTACTCTGAATGCAAGACTTTGCCTCAGCTCTTATCATATATGCCATCCTAATCTGACCTCACCTGAGTTTGATATAATATAATACAAGTGTCCCAAAAATATGTATTCACTGTTTGATCGTTGATATCTCTCTTCCCAGGGAGTCTTTTACCTACCTTAAAGGCAGCGTCCCACCAGACTGGGGATACCTGGCTCTCGTAATGATGTAATAGTAGACCCCCTACCTAAGCGATGACTGAAGTTCGGAGCGAAAAAGGGGGTCTACCATGCCTGAAATTTGCTCCGAAAGTGGGCCGAATCTTACGGTAGGCTCGGGCGAGTGCGAGGTGCATGCAAGGTAGAGACGCAGAATTGTTGCGGGTCCCTGTGCTCATGATGTGTGCGCTATACGCACTCTGGCACTGCAAATCGATGTTGCCGTGTGGGCGGCGTTCGGCCCTACCGTAAGATTCGGCCCACTTTTGGAGCAAATTTCAGACTTGGTAGACCCCTTTTTTGCTCCGAACGTCAGTCATCGCTTAGGTAGGGGGTCTACTATCACATCACTACGAGAGCCAGATACCCCCAGTCTGGTGGGACACTGCCTTTGAGGTCCATTTTGTAGAACTGGCTTCAGCTTAGATTTGCAGTATAAAGCGAACCATCGATCGCTCTTTAGTACTGTCGATTATGGTAGGAACTTTTGGCTTACGGCATCATTGTGGATTAGCCGTGTTTTAAAAAGTTTTCAAAAATTCTGAAAAGTAGTGTACCAGGGATTTTACGTGCGCTGATTTCATTACTCAACTTTTTAGGAGTTTGTAAAGCTTTTCAAAGGGTTGACTGCAATTTTACGGAGCACAGTAAAAACAATTTTTGCGGTTTACAGGGCGTAAGTCTTGGATCAATCGCGGTCAAATGCAAAGTTCATGTATGGTTTGAGCGACTTTAATGCGCCTAGTTAGAATTTACAGATTGTTTGGTTTACTTTCTAAGGCGGAGTAGGACCCTCAATGGCACAGAACCCTTCTTGAAGTTCCTACCGTAATCCTACAGTAGTGAATGAAGGTAGCTGATTAGCTCCATATTGTAAATCTAAGTTGAAGCCTGCTCTACAAAATGGTATCTGAAGGCAGGCAAAAGACTTCTAAGGAAGGGAGATTAATGATCAGACAGTGTATACATACTTTTGGGACACCCTGTATAATATACCCCATCTGAATACCAATCAACAGGGACTGGTAAGGTGTTATTTCTTTGGCTATAGCAGTATACACTTCGTTTCATTTATTACTGGTTTTACGGCGTTTATCCAGAACGCTCCAGCGTCTTGCGCGGAAGGATCTCGGGTTCCGACGTCTCACTTACTGCCAAGTCTTCACATATATGTTCAGTGGCGGTAACAAGGTTTACGTCCGGGGGGAGGGAGCGACAAAAAATTTTTCCGAGTAAAAGTTGTGGGGGTCGACACGCCTCCGAAATTTATTCACACTGCTAAACTAGATGGAAGGTACGACTCTCGATGAAGCTCGGCATGATAGTATTATATTTTGTGTTGTTTGTAAGCCCTGACTGTAAAATCCTGAGGCACTAATCTCAAACATCAGCTCGAAAATGTTTGGAAGCTTTTTGGATTCTTGCGAAAAGCCTAAAAATGAATGGCAAAGAGGAGTGCCTAGCGATCATGCGGAAGTTCGCGTCCTACCTCGTTCAGCTCTTCCGACCTAATTTTCTGCTATAAATGGTGGTCCTCATATGCGGTGCGTATTCATCTCGCTCTGGCACCAGATCTCATCGGCGTAACCCGAAAGTTGCATGTTTGGCTATCGGCTATCAGCTGAGCTAGTGATCTGACAGAAGTCTTGACACTTTGCTCAATTTGCTGCAGAGACATTGTCGAAGGATTGTAGATCGTGTTACCCATTTCATGCTCTAAGAAAGGTGATCTGCCGAAGCGTTAACCTATAAAGTGTTCTAACGATCTCGTTCAGGGCTTATAAACTACACAAAATACAAAGCTATGATGAATTTCAAAAAAAAAAGTTTCTGAAAACTTTTCAATAATTTACAAGTGTAAACAATTCGCACATTCATAATTCATGTGTAACTTTAAAGATTCCGCGATCCACTCTTTGAGGAGGAGGGGGAGGGAGGCGGCTATGATGTACAGTGCCGGATGACAGATTTATCCTACCAGATGCCGAATGGGCAAACCAAGCGATTAGGAGTTGGACAGAAGCCGTTAAAGCACGATTTTGAATCGTTGTGTGTTCATCTCGCACCTTCGGATGAAGGCAGCGTCCCGGCAAAATCTTCTGAATTCAAAGGTTTTGCCCTTACCCGGGCTTATCCGTCCCGCTGATTCCAATCAAATAAATTGCAGAGCGAGAAAACGCAAATGTATTTTCTGAAGCTACCACATTCAAATTAGGACACGAGGACGCGATGGCCACCAGTTAAGACGCAGAGTCGTTGTGGGACCTTGCGGCCATGACCAGGGTCAAGCGTGGGGTGTGGCATGCCACACCTGGAGGGTTGTATTAAGGAATCAGGGAGGGGGGGGGGGTCGTTATCAAGGGTCCGCTGTTCGCATAACATGATATTCGTTAACAATGTCAAATAGGCCCGTCATACAAAATACTAGTACATTGATGTTTGACCCATTATCGTACAGTAAGCATAATTAAAGATTTGTAAAGCATAAGAGCATCGTTCTGTAATTAGCAAGTAAATAACCCCTGTGATCCAAGTTTCAGCGAATTCTGATTGTGAGATCTCCAAATACAGGACCGCCTAAGTGAGATGTTTGCCAACTTGGCTTGTCTGATCTGACATCTTTTTGCATCACAATCTTTCATCTCGGAGTTCTGCTCTCTCCCCCGAACTCTGTCGGGAAAATTTCTATCATTACATCTGTTCCCCGCATATACAAATGCTTAAGTTGAACAATTAAGAGCACTTTTGCTGCAAGCAGGAGGCATGGGACAGACTCCATCGAGTATCTGCACTGATATCCATACACGGTCTGCAGGTTTAACACCTTTGCATTTACGGAGCTGGACTTGAGCTTTTGGGGATGTCTTGTTATTTCCTTTTTACCGTTCGTGCTCTATGTATTTTCGTTCTTTGTTTCAAATATGGCACGCCTTCTGCGTATTGAATAAATAAATAAATAATTAAATAAATAAATAAATAAATAAGTAAATAAACATGTTACTTTGTTTCAAAGTTTAGTTAACTTCTTTTTGCGCTTAATACAAAGAACAACTATTTTTTTGTTCACATTAGGAATCCTACCTCAAATGACCTTCATTAAGGAGTTAAGAGCAAACCAAAATCTCGTTTGCTCCATTTTTCGTTGTCAATATCTCCGGCTAGAGAAGACCAATCACGATCAAATCACTTTGTAGATTACGAGGCTTAAGTTATCGAATATATTCGAATATATATATTCTTATCGCCTCCCTTGCGATTCACGTAGTAGCGCAGACTTAGCGTGTTACCGTATTCCAATATTTCCGCAGTATTTTACCAATATTTTACATTTACATAGGTAAGGAAAAACGGTTATATCTTGCTCTTGAAGAAATTTCATATGAAATTTCTGCTATGTAAAGAAGAAGGTTGAGCAATAACAACTGTATAAAAAACGCAGCTATCTGACCTGTTTGAAGGTAAGTTAATGGGGTGTGGCACCACCCCAAAAAAAGCTGTGGCAGCCACAGCTTTGTAGGGGTGGTGCCACACCCCATTAACTAGATCAAAAAAACATTTTTAGCAAACGCTATTTGAATGAATCGATAGCCTAGACCTCGTAGATTTCATAGGAGTGATTTGAGCCTGATTCGTCTTTTTAGCTCTGAGTAATATTTGGTAAAAGCGCAGCCATTAAAAGCGAAAAATAAGAAAGACAAGATTTTGGTTGGCTTATAATTTCAAAGTTAGGAGGTCTTTTGAAGCGAAATTGCTGAAGTGGCCAGAGAAGGAGTAGTGCTTTGTCTTGAGTGCAAAAACAGCTAGCTACTTCACCTTTGAAACAAAGTTAATCATGCTGGAAAATGGCGATTTCACTTAGGTGACCCAGTATCTTGAAACTTCAGAATTCGCTCAAACATTGTCTACAGGGGTTAATTGACATGCTAATTATGGATAGTTGCCCGTTATGTTTGATAGGGCCTTCAAGTAATGCTATCTTAGGTATATAGTTCAGGGGTATTATTGAGACACAGTAAGAGGGGTGAGGGTCGTAACCAGCGATCGTGTGCCACATCTCTTGCTTGACCCTGGCCATGACTTGTGCGCTATGCGCGCTGTAGTCTTGCAGTTCGAGTTTGTTGTCAGGAGGCATCCGGACCTATCGTAAGATGCGAACTACGTTGGGGCAGATTTCGCGTTTAGTATACATCGTTTTTCGCTCCGAACTTCAGTCATCGCTTAGGTTGGGGCCTGCTAAACATCGTTGCAAAAGCCTGGCATCCCTTTATCTGTCTACTAGTTGACTTACCCGGCTCCGCCCGGCCCTGTCATTATTACATTCGTAATCCGCATGCTCGATTACCCCCCTGTGCCAACTTCCAGCCCCGTAGCTCAAATTTTGCAAAAAATCGATAAAATCGATATCGATCGATGACGAAAAGTGGCCTATGACACCCGCCGGGGCCCGATATGTATGTGTGCCAAGTTTGGTCCGGATCTGTTCAGAAATGGAATTTTCTATTCGGAACATACGTACAGACAGACAGACAGACAGACATACAGACATACAGACAGACAGACAGACAGACATTCGGCTTTATATATACGATTAGACTAATAAACAAACGAGCAAATCTTGGGTTATAGCGGTGCTTTCAGATTCTGCCATGTCTATAGTCTTACATAATCGTCTCTTTGGAAATTTCTATTTTTTGGAAAAATCTGAAACACACGCCTGCAGCAAAAGTGTACATATTGTTATTGACCATGATTTGTACAGGATGATCGGGTTTAATTCGCCTAAAAATTAGTTTTTCTGGCTAATACGCACAAACATCTACTGAAATGCTTTTTTGTCGAATGAGTATAGAGAACTTGAATGTGTTCTAAAAATAAGTCATCTAAAGCGACTAGATTGCAGCATAGTTTATGTGCCAGTAACGCTTTGCAAAATGGTAGGATAAAAGTTTTTGGGTAATTTTCTGGGTAGTACGTCATTTTCATCAGGGAATATTAAGCATTTATCATAGTATTTGCTATTCCACTGTTATGAGGATAACTCCGCAAAGACTTCGTAATTCAGGTGAAAAACACAGTTGCCAGAGAGGAGGGGATGATGTCCAAGTCGCTCCTCGTTGAATCCTGTGCGAGTTTGAGCGAGTAAATAAAAAACGGACAACTTTTAGCGACGTAATTATTGTTGTTAGAGGGGCAAGTGCCATATACAAAGATGAGGTGTCGATGCCGCGGTTCAGCAAGCCATTTGTTTTCTTGAGACTATAAAGCTCAGTCGTTCTGTAACCTGTAATACGTGCTACTTATGTTCTAAATAAAAAATTCCATTTCTGATTCTGGACAAAACCTTGTACCATTTCACTAGGGTTGGGTAGGTGTCATAGGCTACCTATCGTTAGATCTATCGATTTTCAAACACTAGGGACTGGGACGCGGAGAGTTGGTGCCGGGGTAGCGAGCATAGTGGTTACGAATATAACGAGCTTTCGTTATAATACCCTCCTCAATTTTATTGGTTTTTCAGCTTTTGCTTGACGATTTGGCTTAGTACAGGGAATAAGTGAGGAATTTACGTAGTAGGGGCAGAGACTGACGTGTAGTCGTGAGATAGAGCGTAAGTTCTATTACTACGATTTATGACGAGGCCGGCGAAGCCGTATGGGTCAGCTAGCGGTAGCGTAGATTCCCACTCGATTGTAAAAGTTTCCTCGAATTCAGATAATTTATTGGTGAAGCTTGATCAAGTGGTATATATAGATTGTATCGCAAAAATCATGAAAATAATAGCGTCCTCTTTATAGCCCAAATAATGCTTTCTTTCGTTGCGCTTACAAAGTATGATAAGGTAATCGAAATTACTGGGAATGCACTTTCTAGCACATTGAATCTTCATTCTTTATAAAAAGACTACAAATTTTCAATTGATGGCGGCAGTGTAATAATAGCTGATCCCCACAATCACTGCTTTAAATCGTACTGTGTTGTCGAATCGATGATGCAACGATATAACAATCAACGCAGCCATTAAACGCGAAAAAAGCAACGTTTTCTTTATCAGAAATGGCATGCCAAGCATTGGGTCTTCTTAATCATTTTTACATGATGCTCAGAAATTCTGCTTCTAAAACAAAGAATTCTCAGCGATTAACCTGCTCAAAAAAATCGATTTCACCAAAAAACATGAGTTACAATTTTATTTCCTCATCAAAACGCAAAATTTCTCGCGCTCCTTGTGAGTGGTATGAGTGAAAATTTTTCTTCCACCGCGCTATTGATAAGATGAACACATTACTGTCTTCATATATAATAGTGGTCTTCCTCTTGTCAGCTAAAATATATGTAAATATACACTAGTTGAAATGCCCTCCCATTCGAATTAAGCGCGGAAGTGCTTCCTCACAAAGCACTTGAAAAGTTATCAAATTATTCAGAGCCAAAGCTACAAAGTAATAATTGCTTTGGATTGCATTACACATCCAAATTGATGGATGCATCTCATTTTATGTCTACAGGGACTACTTCCCAAAATTGATCGTTAATCTGACCGTTTTTTACAATTACGACAGCTTAAGAGGAGACAGGAAAGAGCTTGTCCCATTACCATGGTTGCACCTGACACCCTCTGCGGAGCACTGACGCTACTTTGCGTGCAATAGCAGAGTCTCTCTCTCTCCCCCCACCCTCCCTCCCCACTTTCTTCTACCTTCTTCTTCCCTTCCTTAGTCACCTATGCGCGCAGCACCGCTTCTATGAAATCAAGAAATGCTTTATGGAACAGGTCACTAAATCCTCGTATTCGTGTAGTTGGAATAAGCTGTATTACCCTTGTTCATACAGAACTGTGCAAAGCTAAAAAGTTCAATTTTCTAGATGGGCCGAGATCGATAAATCAGTGAAAGGCTCGCTACGCCACCTTTCCTCCATCGATATAATTGGGATTCGAACTTTTCCACTGATGTTCATGAGTTCGCACCACCTTATGTTACTTAGTGATGATGAACGGGGAGGGTGCAACACAATCATCAAGAAACAATGTTCGCTGAATTTGCGAGATGCCCTGACTTAATCTTGTGCTAATCTCATGAGCAGCTCGGTTATGACTTTCAGCTGTATCTGCGATTCAGCTGGAGAAAGTAGCATGAAACAACTTACATAGGCGTCCTCTCACTCAAAGAAAACGCCTGTTGGACCTAAGATGGGCGAAAACAGTCTCGTAAGAAGCAATTCTGAAAAACCCGGCACTTTCTTGCTACTGTTAGTATTAGTAATTGTTGAGATGTAATGGCCAGCGTGCAGTCTCCGTAATCGAACACTGAAACACTTGTTACAATGGGTGTTGTACACATGAGCAATTTTAGGTCTCTGGAAACTCTAGAACGTTCTGATCTTTTTGTGATCATTCACCTATTCTCATGTTTTATAGGACATGCTCAGAGAAAATTCCTATTGCGCATATAGAAATGAAGCTCGACTCTGTCCTTTACAGTGTGCAAACATTCTACTATGCTTTATTTGCAAATATGACACCACTGACATCTCACAGCTTTATTACAAATCGAAAATGAAACAGAAACTAGATAGGCTCTACAACTAAGCATAGCAAGCACAACATATATACGAACAAAAGGTAATGCAGTATTGTTTTGCCCATAGTTAATGACAGTGTTCTGCGATTAGTGGATCAGAGAATGATGTCATTACAAAATACACATATACGTATAAAAGAACATGTTACAAAACCGGGATCGAAAAAAAACTAGAAAAAGATTTCTTTTATGAAAGATTCATTAAGCAGAAGCGTTAGGATTGCTAGCTGCGTGAGTAGGGTTACAGACGGTTAGCATATGTGTTGTCAGGAGCGAGCTGCTTACAGGTCATCCCTGTTTGGTGCAAGTGTGTCGTACTTGGTCCCCTGGCTAACGGATGACGTCTGCATGGAACCCTCTCCTTGATTCAGGGGTATGTCTACAACGGAAGGGTCCTTCTCGCGGACTGAATCGCGTCCGAAAGAACTGTCTCGTCCGTATACGCTGTCACGACCGCCACTTCCAACCCCACCATAGACCGAATCACGGTCGCGAACTGATCCGCCGTAGACCGAACCTGTATCAACACACTATTGTTACACTACTGCATAATCTCCATCGTTTTTCATTAGCTATCCAGTTTCCATCTAGCAAAGGCGAAGTCTAGCACTAATCTAGCCTTGAGGTAAAAACGAGCTGAAGCAGTTAGGTTATTTTTTGTAAAGTAGTGGTGAAAAAGGGGGGTAGGTGATTTGTCTACGAGCTCGGTATGAAAATAGAAGCCGACTCTTTAGGTGAAACTTTGTGAGTGTACCCCGCATGTGGGACCGTTGGGGGGTCTGTATCTGGTGATTTACTCGTGATAATCACTTCCATACCAGTGTCATCGGCACGGCGATTGTACGAAGTTGATGTCTCGCGATAGTCAGTGAGAGTTCTACTGTGGGTTGGCGTCGATGTTCCGAGAGGTGGGGTTAGTGGATTTGATGCAAAAGTGGAGCGTGGCAAGAATCTAGAAAAACGTGAGTAATTCGAATTTTCAGTTCATTGCTGGGACCTACCCAACGGAACGACTTCCACCGTGCAATATAGCGTCGAGATTGCTATCACCATAGCTTCTGATACCAAGTACAGTGCCTCCGAGGCGCCCAATATCGTTCACCAGGGAGCGGTCGACGAAGTCTCTGAATAATGCTTACTTCAGACGCTTTCTCACCGCAGAAACCACGAATCCGACCTGCGTCTCCTCCGTTCTCCATCGAGCTGGTCACGAAGGATGGCGATTTGGTCCTCGAGCTGCTTGATTCGGTTCTTGTGAGTGCGTTCACGGTTCTCAATTACCTTTTCAATCTGAAAAACTCCCCACTTCCTACCCGCTACACTAAGGCTACACAACCCGAAGCTCAATGGTACCTGGCCTTTCTCTTGTCTCATGCGCTGCAGCTGTCTTTCTTGTTCCTCACGCTGCTTATTTGTGAGTTCAAGTATGCGGTTACCATTTTCCATTTCCAGCTGAGCTATCTGGAAATATGAATAGTAACGAAGTTACGATGACCCTCTAAAAAAATGAAAACTAGATTGCCTGTTGCTGGAGTTGAGCGCAGTTTTTGTAAAGTTCCTTGTTCTCGCGTTCCATCGCGTTAAGAGATTTCTCAATAGCTTCACGCTGAAGGGCAGTTTCACGAATTGCCGCTTCTGTTCTACGCTTCTCTGATTCCATCTGAAAGTTTTATTTCTACTGCTTAGAGTTGGGGGGGGGGGGGGGGACAAATGTTACCATTTCAATCTTCTTCTGAAGCGTGAATTTTTCCTTCTTCAGACCGTCCATCAGCTGCGAAGTAGCACGTCTTTCGCTTTCTAGCTGCATGATACGGCGCTTCAGTTCTTCGAGCTCCTAACAAATTAGAATCATTCAAATGTCGAAACCTTATAGACAGACGGTGGTTAAAATCGTGTCGGTTTGGTACTGTCACACTTCGCGGGAGACGACATACTATGGTGAATTGAGTTCACTTCTTACCTTAACTGCAGAACGTTTGTCATTCTTAGCTGAATCCAGCTGTTGACGAAGTTCGTTCTCTGCTGTGCGTTGCTGACTCAAATTCTGTAAAAAAAAATTCTACTCCGTCATTCCAACGCCAATGAAAGCATAGAAAACCCGATACCTTTTCCATGTTCAGAATCCTGTCCTCAAGACGATTCTTCTCTGAGTTTGCATCCTGCAGTTGACGTTGCAGCTCCGATACACGTCCATTAACGTCGTGCACGCGCTGCTTGTAGTCACGCAGTTCGCTGCGTACATTCAAAAGCTCAGACTCAAGCTGAGATTTGCGCGAATTGCTTGCGCTCAAGTCATTCTGAGCATTAAGCAGCTGATCCTTGAGAATCTGCAGTTCATTGCTGCTCTTGCTTTGGGTTTCAGTGTACTTGCGCAGTTCTGATTCATAAGATTCAGCCTTAGCCAGATCCCTTTTGAGTTTGTCGGCATCCTCGCGCATATCCTGCACTTTATTCTCGCTTAGGCGGAGGGCTCCGTCGAGTTCCTTGATCTTTTCCATCAAATTCTGTGAAAACATAGCTTAGAACTAGGGTATGTTCATGGTTACCTTCTCAATACCTGTCTCTCGCTTTCGAAAGTGCTAATTTGGATCTGGAGTTTCTGCGAGTGGCTATCGTGTTCCCTCAGTTTGCTCTCAAGCTGGAATCGACTGGCATCCCAGCTTTCCTCTCTGTCTCGCAGTGCACGAATGTCAGCATGAGCATTTTCCAGATCAGTGCGCAGATTTTTGAGTTGTTCCTAAATCATCACCGATATGGACTAGTAGTTGCTTTGTTGAATTCTCAAAAGTAGTTTACGTTAAGATGTCTCAGTTGAGCCTCCTTGCCCCTCGCCTGCAATTCGGCGGCCACCATTTTCGACTTCATCTGTCGACGCTCCTCATCGCGCTGTTTCAGCGCTTCTTCCTGGGAGCGAAGAAGCTGCTTGGCAGACGCCAATCGGGCTTCCAAAGCACGCTTGTCTTGAACGAGAGGCATGATTTATGTACAATTGCGAGTAGATTTGTAAACTAGATTCTTCCAGCAACTCACCCTCTTCGATGTCGTTCAGATTATCTTCAATGGTCTTGTATCTGGTCTCATGCTTATTGATTGTCGTATGCGATTCACTCGTCTTTTTGCGCAGACGATTCAATGTGTCGCGAAGCTCGTTCTAAAGAAACTCAGTGTATCATTTGTTCCTTTCAAAAAAAGGAGCCTACTCTTTCAAGCTCCAATTTTTCAATTCTTCCGACGAGTTGATGGAGCGTATCTTCGAGCTGAGAAACGTTGACGGTGTCATTGATGTTGACAGTAGTCGTTCCAGTAAGTGTTGTGGCTACGCGACCGCCTGCTATAAAACGCCAGCATATCAGCTTATTGAATATGCGACGACGGCGCATCGCGATTTCTGATTGGTCGCTGATATAAGCAACCAATCACAATGCTTGAACGGTCGGTAACAAAGTGCACTTACCGCCCACATGGGTGCCAGTGTAATCGATGCCGACGGGGAACGGCACGGAGCGTGGATATTGTACATCCTCTTCGGCAGTGCCTCGTGGAATATCCACCTCACGTCCGTCACGTGGCTCGCCTCCTTCGATGATGTCTTGGCGGAAGCGGTTGAGGTTGATGACGCGGCTAGCAGAAGCCTGAATCGGTTATTTCCCTTGACGCAAATCACCAGGCAATGTGAATTTGTTTAGTACCTGGAATCGCCGCAATGCATCTGCCAACGAATCTCTCTCAGAATCAACATTGATAAAATCTTGTTGTAGAGTGATAAGACGTTGCTCGGTGCTTTCTAGTCGTGACTGCAGGTCGCTCATCTCATACTTTCGACTTTCTGCAAGCCCATGATGAGCGGAATAATCATCTAAATAGCCTAAGCCTACCGAGTTCTTGCAAAGCATTGAGTCGGCCGTCTTCTGAAACTCGGTGCGCATTTGCTAGATCGTCGAGTGTTGACTGATACTCGTCCGTCTTCCTCTGCATCTGTTCAGCACCAAATTTGAGTTCCTGTTGAAGTTTGGCGAGTTCCGTACGGAGAGTAGAGCGTTCCGTATCGGCAGTGATGAGCTGGAAAAATCACCACTCGTGATGGCATCCATTCATTGCATATTGCAAACTTTGCTAATCAATTCATGCATTGCTTTACCGTACAAATGAATCAGTACCTTTATTCCATATAACCAAGTAGCTAAGTAATGATTCCTCTGCTTTCAGAAAATCTGATGTGTAATACTGAATCACGGTTACCTTGTCAGAGGTCTCCTGCAGTTCTTGGCGAAGTTTCTGCAGTTTAGAATCAAATTGCTGGGAGAGCTGCTGAAGGTGGTCGGCCTGCTTTGCTTTGTCCCTGTATGCATTCTGGAGGCGTTCACGCTAGAATAGAATCTCGTTAAGAAGATTATGGAAATAACGCATGAACTTTTTCCGAAACATGGTCACAAACCTCCTGTTTCAGATGATTCAAGCTGTTTTTCAGCTCCTTGATTGAATCCTCAGCAGTTTTGAGGCGATTCTTGAGACGATTGTTCTCCGAGTCAAGATTAGCATTGGTGCTTCTCAGAACATCGTTCTCCCTCTGTACTGCATCAAGTTCACTTCGCCATTTGTTAGCATCAACTTGCAGTTGTGCGTATTGCTCTTCCAGCGTGCGCAGCCTGCAGAACATCAATAAGATGCGCTTCCTGATGATGCGTCATGAACCAACCTGTTGGTAGTGCTTTCAAGATCTGATTCTTTCTGTGTAAGATTGGATTTTGTGTCAGTGAGATCTTCTTCAAGGCGGCGCACTTGTGACGATACTTAAAGCATCGGCAATACAGAGATCATTGACGTCAAAAGGAACACATACGTTCGCGTATTTTGTTAGTACTGTCATTGACAGTCTTATTGAGATGCTCGATACGGTCATTGGCGGCTTGC
Organism: Cylicocyclus nassatus; assembly: GCA_958299035.1. NCBI lineage: Eukaryota > Metazoa > Nematoda > Chromadorea > Rhabditida > Strongylidae > Cylicocyclus > Cylicocyclus nassatus. Next base: position 19,845,909 of record CATQJL010000326.1, read on the forward strand.
AGCTGAGCTTTGAGACCGGTATTGGTGGTCTCGAGAGCTTTGGCTTCAGATCGCACCTGGTACGCGTCAGTCTTCCATTTTTGGATTTCCTGCAGAAATGTGATGTACTTAGTGACAGTGGTAGTGAGATATTTTACCTTATCCATCTCGTTACGCAAGTCTTCCATATCGTCGCGTAGTTTCTGGTTCTGAGTTGTCAAAGTATTGACTTTAGCTTCATTGTCACGCTTCTCGCGCTCGAGGTCAGCCTCTCTAGAATTTGATCCCAGCTATTCACCATGCTTTGGTAGGTCGAGACAGATACCTATTAAGAGCGTCGGCGAGTTGCTTTTCCAAGTTGCGTACTTTTTCGCGAAGATCTTCCTCCACAACTTTGAGGTTTTCAACAGCCTTAATATGTCATGAATGCCAACAATTTGGTAGAACTGCATCCCTATTACCTTTCCGTACTGCTCCTTCTCGTCGTCGAGATCGCTAAGGTGCTTATCGTGAAGTGAGTTGATCTCGGAACGAAGCTTGTCGATTTCGATAGCATGTTTGCGCTTGAGTTCTGACACGTCGTTCTCCTGACGTTCATTTCCTCTTCCAACTTGTGCCAACTCGTCTTCCAGTTCGCGGATGCGACGCTCCAGGTCGTCCTAGATTTCAGTTAGAATAGCACCCAACCCGTTGGCTTTCATAAGTACCTTTTCATTTTCGAGTTTCTCGAGCTGCAACTTCCACTTGTCATTGATTTCCTTGACTCGCAAATCAGAAAGGAGATCATCGTGGTATCGGTCAACTGTACGGTCAGTATCTGTTGAACCTGTGATAAATCATTTCGGCAGATGGATTTTCTCATAATTTATGCGTCTCTTTTCGTCTTTTTGGCAATGAGTGTCAAGGACAAAATCCATGTTGCACTAACAGAAGGCATACTTACCAGGTATGGTAACCTCATCACCTTCACCGATTGTCTCGCCTCCAGGTCCTTGACGAATCGTTCTCGTGATAGTTGTTGTGGTGGTTCTACTCTTTGTGGTGTCCTAAATGCATTTCGCTTTCCTACTGCATATTTTGGGATTGTTTTGTTGCATTTACATTTTCTACCTTAACTCCCTTTATCCTATCGCGCAAATCGCGGATTTCTTGTTCAAGTGCTCTGATTTTATCTGAATGTGTGCATCAATGAACTGGCAGATTTGTGTTTTTATTGCCCCACCATTGAGTTCCGTGATTTCATGCTTGGAATCGTCGAGTTCCTTAGAAAGCAGATTAGCTCGGTTGAGTTGTTGATTATGCAGATCTCGAGCACGTTCCTCTTTTGCCTCGAGTGTTTTATTTTCGTTGCGAAGTTTCTCTAGTTCCTGTTCTAATTTTCGAATTGTCTCCTTGAGAGTTTGGATGTCAGCGTCTGCTTTATGCTTTTGGCTGAAAAAAAAAATTATATATAAGCTAAAGGCTTTCACATGGCAAATATTTACTTCATGACATCTTGCTTCTCTTTCTGCAGCTTCTGATTGAGATCGTTCAGCTTTTCCACCTCGCTAGTTTTCGATCGAACCTCATTCTCGAGCTGAGTGATCTTTCCTTGGAGGTTCTTGATTGTTGTGTCGAATTCATCGTTGGTTCTACGCAGAAGCATGACCTGAAAAACTTGTTTATGCAGCAGGAAAGCCGTCAACCTGGTCCTACCTGTCGTTCATAATCATCGATTGTCTGTTTCAGCTTCTCGATTTCGTCATTGAAGCGAGATTCGCCCTTAGTCAGATCCTGCACCGTTTTCTGCTCCGTCTCAAACTTGTGACGAATATCGAACAGCTGACGCGACAAATCGTCCTTCTGTTTCCTGCAAAAGCAAAACAGTGGAGTTCTCTGCTCGGTATGCCCTTCGCCTGTCCCAGTGACATCATCACTAACTGGTAATCGTCGCGCTGTCCCTTCAGTTCTTTGAGCTGCTGTTCGGCAAGGTGTGTACTCTTAAGCGCGTTATCCAGATCACTGGTCAGCTTGTCATGCTCACTGGCCAATACATCGTTGCGATTACGCTGGTCATCCAGATCCCTCTGAATGTTCCTGCGAATTTCCTCGATGTATTTGATTTGAGAATCCTGCAACATATCTTTTAAGTTTGGAACCTTTCACGCTTAGTAACGTGCCTTCTCCTCAAGTCTACGCAAGGTGTTGTTGTATTCAATCTCCATGTCGCGGAGTTTGTCTTTAAGCGGAGCCATATCCGTCTTAAGTTTGGTGTTCTCGCGCACCAAATTTTCAACGCGTCTGGTTAGCTCGGTGATTCTAGAACGGGAAAATTCAAAGGGCAGTCTTTGATGAGGATGGAAACTCAGGCTTACCTGTTTTTATGCTCTTCCACAATGGTGTTGGTCTGTTCATCCAGCTCATCGCGGATCTTTCGCACATCATCCGTCGTAGATTTTTGATAGGAACTAAACAGCTAGTGACACTATTGAGCTTTCCATGACATCAGAGATGAACAAACTTACGCTTGAACCTTTGCGAGCTCTTCTTCGAGGAACTTCCTGGCCTTGTCGGCCGCTTGACGTTCCGATTCAGACGCGCGAAGTTTATCCTCGACGCGACGGAGGCTGCGCTCCAGCTCATCAATGTTCTTCTGCCTGGAAATCCGGGAATGCAACTTAGCGCAAATTTCGACGTGCAACTTAATTACTGGTTATCAATTTCTCTCTTGGCATCCGAAAGCTGTTTGTCGAGACGTCGGCGTGTGTCGTCAGCGGTCTCGAATTTAGTCATGAACTCTTTCACCTGCAAAGATACAGTATAAAAAATACTAGGAAAACTCGCATGAGGTTCAAAGCTTTGGCGAATAGTCTCGCACACGTACTTGGCTTTCAGAGATTTTGAGCTTCCTCTCCAGCTGTTGGATATCATTGTCCTTGTTGCGTAGCGCGTTTCTCACGGAACGTAGCGCCTCAGATGGTGGCAACGGCGATTTGCCTGAGTGTTAAAGGGTGTTCGATTCTGTGGGCAGCTATGCGGATCGATAGTTATGTCCGTGTTTTGCACGTGACGCTATTTATAGCGATTCTGATTGTGTAATCATCGGTTTTCAATATTCAAAACGAAAGCCATCGAGATATGCCATTGGAGATGAATCGCAGATTGTGCATCTATCAAATATGACTTACCAGGAGATAACGAACGGGTCCTTTTCCCTTCGACCAGCTTGTCGGAATCCTGGCTTATCTCATGGATTTTCATCAGTGCGCCAGTAGCATCGTTGAGTTTCTCCTTGACGCGACGCAGTTCGGCTTCCAAATCGGCGATCTTTCTCTGGCTTTCATCACCCTTCGATTCGAGCTCGATGTTGCGCTCGATGGATTCCTCGTACCTATATTGCCCTTACGATTTGCTGTTCCTGCTGATTCTATTGATAATCTATGCAAAACTCTGAAACACACTTGAGCATGAGTTCTTTCTGCAACTCCGCATCGCCCTCACTTCCTCCGGTACCACGGATCTGTTTTAGCTCTTCGAGTAGAGTACGATCTGCGGCAGCATCAGCAGCACCAGTACGATCTCGGTACCTTTTAACAGCTTCGATAATGGTACTATCATACGTGGCCGTATGACTTCCTCCGCTGATTAGATCTTGGAGCAGTGCCGCCAGCGAAGGGCCACTCACTCCTGCGGAGCCTGCCTGAAATTTGAGGATTTATTTACATTCTATTTAGCATTGCTTTGTAAGCGCGTGACCATATTCCACTTACATCCCCTCCAGTAATGTTGACGTTGCGAGTGATGTTGGACACGCTTCTGAGTACGCGGTTGAATTCGCTGCGTTGTGAATCCAAATCGCGTTCGGTCTGCACCTTCAAATCAGCAAACTGTTTACGAACTCGCTGAAGTTCCGTCCACATGTCCATCATTTTTTTCTGCTCATCACTTAGATACTGAGCGAGATTCTGCATATAGAGACATTAGGTGTTGAACTTCATCGCTACCCTACCAAGACTTACTCTTTCTCTGTTTACGAACGTCCTCTCCTTGTCGCGATATTCGCGATCATAACGATCAAACTCACGACGAAGTCTTTCGTTTTCGTCTTCCAGTCTCTCTTTAGCGGCTCTCTCGTTTTCCCATTGCATGCGGTATTCATCAGCTCTAAAACTCATCATACATCAACCTAGTCGCTGGAATATCTCGAGTACTAACCTTCTGCGCTCCTCGTCAAGACGGGCGATCATTTCGTAGTTAGCATTTGGATCACCGGCAAGGACTACATTGGTAGTTGCGCCACGAGTGCGAGCTGGACTCCACATTTCCATATCGCGGCTAAATATCCATCAGTGATCATTTGCAAATCTCAGTCAGTATTTAGCTTACAAGCTGTTGCTGGTATCTTGGAAAACGTTCGAGTCGAGAATGGTAAATCCGCCATCGGCTTGTCCTCTTCTAGCGCTAACCATCTTCCCTTCGAGTTCCGCAATATGTTTACGATATTCATGTACCTATAAAGTTGCTTATCTAATTCATGTCTGTTCTGAACCACTTTTCGAATGCCTGTCAGGTTCACTCCAGACAGCCATCAAACCTTGTTCTGCAGAGCTGCCATCATTTCACTGTATTCTTTCTGCTGCTCGACGTTGTTGTCGATGCGCTGGCGGAACTTGTTCAGGTCATCTTGTGTACGGTCAAGCCGAGCAACGGCTGCACCACGATCGAAGTCGAGAAGGTCGTCTTCAAACGAGGATGTGTGGTGATAGTTGTTTTCGCCGGAGGTGTCCCTGGAGAACTCATCCCTCAAATAAGGTGCATACTTGTACGTTCTTCGCGGCGTTCGAGCGCTCACTCGCCATAGGTAAGCGATGTGAGCGCCTGGGTGCGTTGCATGCATGTCACACTGGCCACACGATCAGCAACAGCTCTTTTCCATTAAAACGCACGTAAAGTGAGAATAAGTCCCAGAGATACTTCGCTAATCTTTCTAGTACTTTCTCTAAATCATGTTTTGGTGTGCTTATTTGCGACGATGTTTTGGCACCCACGGTTTCTGCTCGACAAGATACGCACAAACAGTAGTGGGATGCGACTGTTTTGGGCAACAGCAAAATTGGTACGTCGGCCCACCCCAGCGAAAACAAACTAGGCGTTCGCGGCATCGATCAGCTCTGCCGCAGACACCACCAAAGCGCAAAGTGGTAAACTGCCATGCATGGAGCGCTCATATGAGCAGGCCGGAGAGGACGAGGAGGACAAAAAAGGCAGTAAGAAGGGAACAGGACGCATCATTGGTACAGTTCTTGAGAAATCAGAGCCAAGCACTGAGTCGATGAGGCAGAGTGTATGCATGCGATTCCAACTCACCAATAGAATTCCCCATAATTAGAACGCGAGCCCGGACTTTCCGGAATTAGTTCTTTGACGCTGTCACTCGAAGGAATTTGGATTGTTCCTCCAGCGTCGATGCTGCTTCTTGTCTCATCGTGGTCCTCCATTCTCGATCTCTCTGCAAAATAACATACGTTCAAAACGAAGCGAATAAAGACACGGACAAGCTATGAGCATCGTAGAAATACGAGACAAAACAACGCTGACGTATATAACATGCGGTAACGGGTGGAAGGGGTGGACAGTGCAATCTGCGTATTCACAACACTCCCATGCAGATCACCTTTAGATGTAGAAGTGTCTCGTCCACGTCTTCGCTGTCGCTCAACGACTGAGTCGGCTTCGGAAGGAGTGAGGGGCCGCACAGACACACGACTTGAGATGCGTGTCCACTTGCCAGCAGTGATATCTGCAGTGCGAACTGCAGGTGAACTCGAGCGGCTAGGAGAGGAGCCAGTGGAATCGGCCGATGTCGGGGAGGATCGGTAGGTCTGCGCAGAGATGCTGCGAAGTGTCTCCGGTAGATTTTCAGAGACGACTAGCTTTCTTCCCGGAGAACTGCCGCTAATGCCGCAACTGAAGATCATCCAACGAGCACATCAGCATGCTGTAAGAAACGCCGTCACAATGCGTTGCCTTTGCTGAACGATCAGCTTTCGAACTGAGAACAGACAGCAGCAAAGAGTAAGCGATTGTTGGCAATGGTAGTATTCCAGCGGTGCTGGATATTTCCCGCATAGAAGTTGTCAGGCGGAGTCTTTGACTAGCGCTCAGCAAGGCGTGATTCAGCGAATGCCAACAATGCTAGAGAAGCCGCGCCAACCTTCTTTTTCAGCGCATGTTCGTTGGGCCAAACGAGCCTTTTGTTCACTAATAATCCAAAACTATTAATGCAACGGAAATCAGCCAGTTGGTGATTTTTCACAGACGTTGGCTCATAAGTAATGCATGACTTTCTTGCAGGAAATAGGCGTTGGCAGAATGTGAGGGAAGAGAGGTGCGATAACACAGGTACAATTTTCGAGCACAGATACATAAGCACCAGTGCATTCGCTACGCAAAGCAGAAGAAGCAATAGAATCACTAGAGCACATTCCAACGTTCACGGAGCGAATGTGAGTGAAAATAATCTGTAGCTATTTACTGGTACTAAATAGTTCGTAGATTTGGTGTTTAGGGCGGTCGCTGCAGCGTGGTTACTAAGCAACTCGTTACTGCACGCAATGAGAAATCGGGGATCGCCGCAGTAAGTAATGTTCGCTGGCGCTCGCGACCCCCTTTTTGATCAACAATGCTTCGTCTCTCAGCGCAGCACTCAAAAATGATATGTGTTCTTCCGCAAATCGCAAAATAAACTCATCCTAGAATTTGTGCAGAACAATGCGAGAGACAGAACCTATTATCATTGGAGGAATGGTTCAGATCGATATGATTGAGGAACTGCAGCAATTGAATAGGATGAAGCAACTTCAAACAGTAATCATTTTTGGATGATGCTTCTCGAGCCAGTAGACAAGGAAGGGCCTGCTGGGCGCCGGAGGGCATCGATTCACGCGGCCGCCTCTACTGATCCTTTTGATGGCCGGTTGTCACTATGCCGTGATACTGTTCCATGGCAATACTGGGGCTAAAAACGCCCACTAGCAAGGGCAGAGTCTAGACAAGGCGGACTGCATTGCATGCACTAAACGCATAAATATCTAGGGGATGTTTTCAGTTCGTTTCCTGTTTGTACCTATGGAAGAATTTTGATCACTGCCCTATGTCTGTCTGAGGGAATAGTAAACAAGTAGTCAATTTACGACTTTCACTTTGTTTGTGCTTGACTTGGATCTTGAAAGCGCTCCCCCCCCCCCCTGCCCTTTATTTCCTCGTCAACAGACGGCACATATAATGCGAAGACAGGAGTGCGAGGAAACGAGGAAAAACAGCGACGTTCAACAAAAATAAGATTTTTTTTATAATAAACGAACGTGCAAAGTGAAAGGTTAGGAGGCACCAATCTGGCCCTAACGGGATTTGTTTGATGGTCAGGACACACGATTCAGTGCCCAGCTCGCCATCCTAGCGCACGCTTCCAGACAAATTGGCTTTTTTTAAGCGACGTTCGCAAAAACAATCCGAGACAGCCGTCGAAGCGGCGTCTCAGTCAGTAACAGTGGCAAAGTAGAAGTACGAGCAAGATTAGTATCTATATAGCAATGATGGTCTCATACAAATCAATTATGGGCCTTACCAAACTGCGACGCATTGATATTGTCAAGCATGACTCAGTGTGAGCTTTTGCTCTGAAGCTATACAATTCAGCGCATATTTGAAGCAGAGCAGATTGAATGTGCGAGTAGCACCCGGACAACAACACGGGCATTTCTATCTGGCTGCTACCGCGGTGAAACTAACAAACAAGTGGTCTGAAAAACATGACTTGTGAAAATCATGTGGAAGGGAAGGAACGCATAGTAACGCTAGTTGTAAAAAAAGAAGACACTTCAAATGATGGCATGCGTTATGATGGAAACATTTAGTTGATTGCCTAGTCCGGGTGAACTGTTGCCCAATGGAGGAGCGCTTTGAGGCGACAAGAAATAACTAGTTTCAGCCCGTTGTTTTTTTCCGCGTCGATATGCGAGCATTCATCGAACGGTACGTACGTGCGCGCTGCAAAGGTACGCACATAGATGGGAAGGCAAGTCTTAAAGTGTGTGAATATAGATGTTTGATGAGCGCTACGAATGCGCGATGTCGCACTGTTGCGACAATCGAGGCATTACCGGTTTTCGCGAGGTAGCACGAAATAATTACGGGAGGTTCCACGCGCGTGCATCGCATAATGGATACAGATGCCATTGGTGGCTACTAGTCGGCGTGCATAAGCGACAGCCGGTGCGTTTCGTTAGCTAATCCCTCGAAGAGCAGACTGCGGAGCAGTCCGTACGGGTCTGGAGGGAATAAGTCCGCTTCAATGAAGAGGTTGCAATCGAGGCCGGACCTTGTTTACTGCATATCGATTTACCGAGGAAGTCGACATGCAAAATGGAGGCCTGCCCCACGGACGACGACAGGAGGGGGCGGCCCTTCGTTTGACTCAACGGGCGGCCGCGAAAATTTCGCAGCGCTTTATGCGTTTCCTATTGTAGTCTCTTATCGTGCTGTCATCGATTATAACCATGTTCTAACTGTGATTTCAGCGCTGTTCTCCGTCTTCTCCGCTCCTCGCCCCCGTTCGAGGATGACTGCAATGAAAATGAATCAACCTTACGCTTTAAGCAACAAATAGAAAAATGAAACCTTATAGGTGCTAGTGACGTCACTAATCACTTCACTATGATCAATTGCAGGGTTACCTATCAGAAGCTGGTGCGTCCTTAGTTGACAAAAAACTTGGACTGAACATCGTACCTACCACAGCTGTGGTGGAGTTGGCAGCACCGACGTTCTACTATGGAAGGTTGGATCGTGCAAAGGCGAGGACAAAGGAGCGCATCCAGTCAAGATATCCCGATCTTGGTCGACGCTTCCACAGAATTGGCCTCCCTCCTAAGGTCAGCCTGACAAATTGCCATCTATCAGTAGAAGCGCGATCGCGCGCAGCAAAAGTGGTCCACAACAAAATGCATGGTCCGCAGATCCGAACAGTGCGGGTTATCCGTTTGCTTCACACGCATAACACTGTTGTTTAGCGTTAGATACGTGGTGCGAGAGCGGCGATGGTTTGACCAGACCAATCAAAGCATCGTATTAGATTTTATGCCAATAGTTGTTCGCTTTCGTCATGGCAAACGTAAACGCTAGAGCTGTGTACGATGAAGCATTCGAGAGGTGAAGGGCAACTGAAAAAGCGAACGGCGAGCGGCGGCCTCGACAGCCTTCACTGTCGAGGACGCGAGCACAGAATGAGGAGTGGAGTGGAGGAAGGCGTCGAAGGCATGTTTTGCTAGGGGACATCGCGAAAACAGAGAATGCTGAGCAGCCTTCTATTAGAAGATCAAAGTAGCGTAGATGAGGCGTGAAACCACTCTCTTGGACTGTAATGAGCCCAGAGCGCGGATTACTGAAAAGAACTGCTTAACCGGTAGCTGCAAGTCAAGAATTTTCTCTTCAATTAAGGGCATAAGAAAACTATTCCCAGTCACATGGCAACCTTATAGAACAGTGACAAAACTGAGTCATCCCAGCCTTTCCGCAGAAATTTAATATGTTCGCGTGGGGTGTGCGTCGGCCAGATGGACTGTGAAGTCTGAAGACATATCCGCCATATGCTAGCTCAAAAACGTCGCCAAACGACTGCTGACAAATCGCGAGGAAATGCTACTGCGATTCCACTGCTTGCGTGCACTACCTACAAAATTTATTTTGCTTTTTTAGAAGGGCAGTTTCCAACTGTTTGTCACGGGATATCAAGATGCATCGCACTGGCTTCGAATATGGGACAGTTATCCAGAACAAGCACCTCCACCGGTGACGCAAAGAGAGTTCCAGTTGCTTTTCGAAAAGATGGTTGTTCTCGATTATGTAATCAGAAATACCGGTAATTTCGGAAGCGAATTGCAGCAAAATTCAGATCAGTTAAAAAATTCAGATCGTGGTAATGATAACTGGTTGATCAAGTACGAACAAGCTGACGTGGCGGAAACTCCAATAGTGCCAAATGATCCGAATCCCACGAATGTAGCAGAAACACAGGTGATTTATATCTGCGAAAGATGAATCGTAAATCCCCATTTCACCATTAATGGACGGTGGATTTGCAGGTTTTTGCAAAGCGCAAAGAGCACATGAACATTAGAAAAAAAGAGAGATCAAAAGTGAATGATTTTAATTTACAGCCACCTGATGAGGGCCAGTTGATTGACTTAGCAGAAGCGAATGCCCGAGCTTCCGGTCCGGAAGGTGAGACATCCACCATTTGTTCCTCATGCAGAACAGTAGTAGCCGTAGTCGTCGTAGTATGCACGGATTCCGAGTAAGGTTGCTCGGCCTCTGCAGCGTCCTGAGGCTCAGACATCTCCGCGGCGCAGGAGCAAGTGGTTCTGATCACGAATGACGGTTTGAATCAGTGCGGCGCCAAGTGCCGGCTGCTGGCCACACCTTTTTATAGGACGCACTTTTTTATTTTATCTGTCACATGTGTTATGTGGTGAATAATCTAGTAGATTACTGACTAGTAAACAGTGCCGACAACGACATTGGGCAACTAGCACGCACTCACACGTACACCCAAATCTTAGCAAGCTTTATAAGGAAATGTCCTCATTTTTCGAGTCCTTATAAAACGAGGCGCGCTTCGTGTGAACGCATATTGACTAATATCGAAGGCATAGATAAATTTTCTCATTATGCGAAATGGAGTAAAGCGCTGTCGACAAGTATCGCTTCTGATTTGTTGATTCTTTCAAGGAAAATTGTTTCCTCAAAACAAAAGTTCCATTCAGAATTGATTGATGAGCAACAACAAAGAACAAGTGGTGAACCGGCACCTGCAGAAGTGGAGTGGGCTGACGTGACAGTGCCAAAAGTAGCAATTGCAGCAATTGACAATGGTTTGGCATTCCCCTTCAAACATCCGGATGAATGGAGGGCATGTAAGTATGACTTTTTCCATGCTAGCTAACAAGAGTCACTGTAAGATGCTTTTCACAACTAGAGAAGGATTCTGCAGTTAGTGAAGCGGACTGTTAGACTTCTAGCTGCAGCCGAAATCTAGCTGTGCCGTTTCTGGTCAGTCGTAGGGAAGGGATAAAACGCAATGGAGGCATTGAGTGCGCATGCCTTATTTGTTTGTGTCATCGTACTGCACAGCATCGCTTTGCCCACATAAAAACACCCGTATCGTAAACAACCATCAGCTTTTATCCCACCGTATCATTAGCAGCGTTTGAGCTAATAGGATTTTTGAGCGGGGAATGTGATTCGGAAAGATTTTGTTCCATATAATAGTGATATATTCATGCGCATCCTTTCAATAAATGGTTTTTGCCATATCCTAGTAACTAGTTGTACAGCGCATAATCAATGAGTAATTCTGGTAATCCTTCACTCGCTTTTTAGCACAATAAAAACTTGCTTAAAGAGAATATACTTGCGAATGCTTCTCAGAAATCCGCTGAAAACTTTAATTTTGCTCAGCCAGGGTCTTCGAAGTATTGCTATTCATTGTTCGTTGTGAGACAGCGCTGCGTTTTCACAAACAAAGAGCCAGTTCTTTTTCGGCACGTTCTCGAAGGACTAATTCTTATGTGACCGTTGCTGCTGCCAACCTTAGAAACGCTGCGGTTAGAGAAAAATCGACGTTGCCATTTTACCGTCGAAAAAAAAGTGTACTTTGACGACGTGGGTTGTGTTTGCATGTTTTCAGTACGAGGGAGCGTGTTTGTTTGATACCCCTGTTGTTTGTGATGGAGTAACTTACTCATGCGATACTTTCAACGTCGCAGCAAACAATTTGTCAGTTTGACTCGGGTTGCACGCAATTGATGTGAGACTTCTTCGACTTTCGCGCTTGCATATCGCCCTGAGACAATCGAGTTTTCTCAATCATTAACGCCATTTTATTAGTAGCGTAGCGCACCCTGCACCAATTCTGCAAAAGAGAGAGCGGGAGTTAAGTCTAATTCGCTTCGCTTGAACCCTTCGGCCAATACTGCAGTTTGCATGCATTCGAAATCGTAGGACTGCGAAACGGCGCAGCGTCAGCAAGTTCGAAATCGCCCACATTGCCAGCGCACAATCTATTTTCACTCACAGACGTTTTTTTTTTCTTGGTAAGAGTGTTCGTGCAGAATGGAAACTCATTAGTCTCGAATGCCCTCATACCAGAAAGACGCATCGATCGGCTGCCCACTTTCGCACTGCAAGGGAGCATCTCACAATCACAGTGTCTATTTCACCTTTTTCGACGTATCAGTGCGAGCGATTTCGCGTAAATCTCTTTAGTTCAACGAGTAGCTTCTGATATCGGGAATTGCAAATTGAGTTGAACGAACGATAAAATGTCACCGTGCAATAATAGAAGAGTCGGAAGTTGTTCTAGTGGGTTGAGCTGCAATACCTCTGTCACGGCAGAACTTTGCCTGAAATCTGAAAAAGTTCGAACATTAGGTCCGTTCTCTGCAGTAAAGTATTGCGCGTCGTATATTACGTCCAAAATGTGTAAAAAAAGAGCAATGAAGAAGATAGTAGAAGGTTTTCTTGAGGTTTTCCGAGGACGATGTGATTAAGTGAGCAAGGAAGGATGAACATTACATGAACGACGTATTGGCAGAGGTATTGAAGTAATTCGAGACGAGTGAAAAACGTTGTTAGGACGCGTCGCGCCAAAGAGCGACAGACGTCTTGCTATCGACGATTTACACATTTTTCACTGAGAAATCTAAGATTATGTATTCTACGTTTTCCCAGTAAAATCCAGGAAAGTAATGACATCAATTAATAGTTAATGATATATTGCCGCACACATCTGCGCGAGCGTTATGCATGTTGTTGTTTCGACCGAATATGCGCCTTAAATGTAAATAGAAAATAGGTATTAATGGTATCGTTATCCTCTATGATGCGATGAGATCTGCGTACTGTAGAAATCTCAAGGCTGGGTTCATACTGTAAGTTCCGAAACAGCATGAACCCAGCCTAAAAAAGTGCTATGCAGTGCTATGCACAGCGAAGGAACAAATTGAGCAGCGCATTCCATATGAGTAATGATGTGGTTTTGGTCACACTATCTATTCTCATTCTTCCCTCATCCTCCACCTTCTCCATTGCAGATCCTTTTGGTTGGTCATTGCTTCCAATGGCCCAGAAACCCTTCAGCGACGAAACTATCGATGCAATACTACCCAAGCTGGACGACACCAATTTTGTTCGCGAACTTGGCGAGGAATTGAAACAGGTGTTCAGGGTGAGCAATGGTCCATGTTCCACTTCGACAGTAATGTGACTGGAAAGGTTTTTTCTGCCTCTCGGAGAATTATTTGGTCACGAAACCCATTTGAACATTGCTGCATACCACTGAACAGATTCGGAAGGGAAACTCGACTTGTAAAAAAAAACATGACACAAGCAGGCTGGAATAGCTCGATCCTACTGGAAAGCGATTAGAATCTAGTTATTAATCTTCTCTGAAAAAGTAGGCATCCGCTTATGTTTGCTTTTTCTCTTGACATCCTAGTGCAGCGTCGATACTACCAAAACAGCACCGCTGCATATCAAGTAAACGCTTGCGTATCGACCATTGTGCGTTGGTGGTGGTGTCATCAGTGGCTACGCTCAGCTGCCAGAATGTTGATGAGATAGACGCATGAGCCTAACAAATCTCCGAGATTGCCATCGCTTCTGTGAGATTTGTGGAGGACGTTTCGAGTCGGTTCATCGCCGCATTCGGTGGCTAAGATAACGTAGGAGACTAAAGACATTCAAAGACAGAGGGGAAGATGCGGCTCAAGTTTGATTTTGTTCGTAGCCTTTACTTCAAGTGGCCAGCAGTGCATGTTGGCGGAAAAGATTCTACCGCTAAACTCACATTCTTATCGTAAACCTAATCCCAAGCACATCACAAAGCACTCTTGCTACTATACCATTCCGTTTTTGATACGTGCTCTGCGCTCTCTTCTGCCTTTCGAGAAATGTCGTTTTATGGGAGCGTAGTGGTGGCAGTTATGGATAGCACAGAGCAAAACAGATGGGCATGGGCACTTAAAAGTTTTTGATTGCCAAACGGAGGAACCAGATTATCTCGCGAAGAAGTCATTCAGGGATTGGCGCGCTATAACATAACATACCATAACACTATAGTAAAATTTTTCAAAATATCTATCTGTAGGTGGCTGCTTTCGCTAAACCACGGCTGTAGAGAGGCGCATTTTTGATGACTTCACGATTACATGCATCGCATGCATTTTTGCATCATAGTGAACGCGGGGATGTGCGCCGAGGACAGTGACCTTAGTGTTCACAGCTACGAGAAAAAGCGTAACGTTTTCTGCTCCAAAGAACTCGAAGGTCATTGGCAGTCCAGTGCTGCCGGTTAATGCTACCCTAGTCGTTCTTCCTGTGGGAAGCATGATATAGTGAGCAGGGCGATGATTTTGGCATGCACGGTGCTTGTCGACTCTACTGGGCTCATAAGATTTCGTTGCTGTATATTACAGAAAATTTCTCTGCGATTTTTTTTTCGCGAAATGCTTACACGCAAACAGCAGTGTAAGGAGTATAAGACTGTGCCGTTCACGAATGAAGCAAAATAAGCTTTTCTACCGTAAGGAATTTTGGACCTACTGCAAGAGATTGTTGTTGGTTAGTGCATTACATTTCACAAAATTTCCTTGTTTCCTCAGGGGGGGGGGGTCATTTTATCGGAGTAAAGTGCAATATGAGATTATTGTTGCTGCTTCAGAGTTCGTTCCATCTTTTTTTGTCATTATTACAGGAAAGATTGTCTTCAAAACAGGTAGCAGTGCTAAGTAGATAAGAGCAGTCATTGTGCTGTGGGTTTTTGTTCTGCATTCATATATTACTACGACCGCCTCTGCGCTGGGTTTTTATCGCCGCGTATAGTAGATGAAAAAGTCCTAAAAACGGCTAAGAAAAAAATTGCTGAGTACAGCTGTTGTCTCTGGAATCGAAAAAAAGCACTGCACACAACGCCGTACGTTTTTATCTCAGGAATCTGTACTTCGGTGTACGAGAATGGTATCACGTTTTTCTGATGTGGAGAGGATAAAAGCATCCCTGCAGTGCTTTATTTGGTGTTTATTGAAAATATGATTTAGTTGTGGGATCCAACGCTGCTCAAATAAAATCTCTAATAATCGGCAACAGAACTGTATAGACAGGTGTGCAGACGTGAGATAGGGGTATCAAGTTTCCACCGTTGCTGAATGTACATAGCATCTCGCTAAAGTCAAACAAACTGTAGTCGTGCTCCTCATCATCTTCGGAGCTTCGTAGCCTATGCAGTGGAGACTACTGGCGGCAACATCTTCCCTTACTATTTCAGATACAAACTATAGTTACCTAGGAGAAAAAGTCCAAATAGTGCCTTCGGCAGTAGCTTCCGAACTTTTTTCAGAAATGAGCTTGTATCAGCAGCGGAAGTACTTCGTTTACAACGAGCATTATCTTAGTCATCCTTGTTCTGAGTCACACAAGGATGAAAAAGACTTCTACTGTAATGTCTCAGCAGTATACCGCATGCAGTAATGCTCCATTAATCTGTTTTTGTGCAAAACTTTTGTTTTGTGCAAAAAGACGACGTGTACTGCTGAACAGCTGCTAATCAACAACAGAGCACTTCAAGTTTTGATCATATGACCAACGCATCAAAAGTAGCAAGGCAAGTGTCAGTTCCACCGTTCGCTCTTTACAACAATTAACCAGCCACGAAAAAATTGTTACCATCTCCAACGTTCTCATTTTTTTTGCTTTGCTACGGCATCACGAGGAACGAAAATTTCGAACGAGGAAACAATGAGGAGTTGGGGGTCGAGAGCACTGATTTGCTGTGAGCTAGCAAACGTAAACTCTAGATGTTTGCAAAATGGTGATTGAGTGACATTCGGTTTCTCGAAGTATTCAGCACAATCTTGTCAATGTTTTTGGTGAAGAGATAATCAATCATCAATGTCGTAAGCATTTCCACGTGCACAGAGGTCAGCATAGCCGTAAAAATCTAATGCAACTGCGGCGCATCGCTGAATCTCGAGCGTTGAGCCGTGCCAAGGATGGCGCCTTCGCCCTCATGGGAGCCAATGAATTGTGAATGATAGCCCCTGAAACGATTATCAGAGCTAGTCCAACGACACGACAAATCATGTCGTTTCGACATGGAAGTCCCTTGTTTGTGGTTGGTCTTGCACAAAAATGCATCAGTTGCAAACTATTTTTTTAATGATACTCATCCCAAATTGGTACTTTTAGAGAGATAAAGGATTTGACAAGAAATTGTTTGAACGTCAACTCTCTGTAATGCGTGGTCAGATATTCAATCTGCGAGAAGCCCTGCGCACAAAGAAATCTCCGTACCAGCTGATTTTGGTAAGTCTTTAGAGTCGCAAGAATCTCATGTCGATCTAGTGTGTATACATATCGGCCAGTGGCGAGAATCTGTCTGACGGCTTTCTCAGAACGTAGAGAGCTATATGAGAACACGTTACGAATGTACACATCCCATGTGGCATAATAGTGTGTACTGTCATGTCGTAAAATCGAAAGTGCTATATTATAATCTTCCACACAAATCGAAGTTTGTTTTTCGTTAATGTTTTGTGCTTTCTATTGTTATGGGTTCCAGATGCCTGCTCAATACATGGTAGAAGTGAAACAAAAGCGGAGGCGACAGCGTTCCCGTTCCGAGAATGACGAACGAACTGACTACGAATGTAAGAATCTCGATTACCAATTTCGAAATCTAAATGTGGCCTTCAGTCGCAATGCTAACAATAAGTCATCAAACATTGCAAATTCGCCGAACAACGAAAAAGCACCTTATTGAATCTGACCCACTTCTCGAAGCAAACTGTCGTTCGTACCTCACTTCTATACGAATGACGCTGTGAAAAATAGCAGAATCCCATCACACTTTCAGTTGTACCTGACACTACGCTTTACGCAGTCTGTACCGCAAAATGCAACATCATTTTAAGCAGCCTAGTGCCCTCGTTCGTGGGGGGGGAATTCTGAAAAGGTTGAGCTGTTTATGATGCCGAACACAGGATGAGGAGGCAGGCGGCTAATTGTTGACCGGAAAAGGAAGTGAACGTGCATGCTGTGCTCGAGTCGTCCTTGTTACGGGTAATTGAGGCGACAAAAAATCTAATCGTAAAAATCACCTTGGCAAACGAGACGGAAGCGTCAACGTGCATGTTTCGATGAAATTCTGAGAAATCTATGGAATTCTTGACGGGACTGGGAACATACATAAAACAGCTTGCTGTCATCCATGACGAATGCACATTCAAACAGGTTTTGTTATCGCTTAGCAGATTGCTGTTTAACCAAAAGATGTTCTGGAAAAAAGTGTTTGCAATGATCCATCGATTACTTTTCCACACAGATCAATTTAGCTGTGATGCGCGATCGTACGTAACAACACATTTTTCGCAGCAATGCAATATTTTACGTTTTTCACGATCGCTTATCGCTGGAGAAAAAAAATTGTTGACGCGTTCGTAGAATAGAGGGGTGCGTTCGCTTTGCACATTCTTGTATTTTGATGAATAGCAATAAAAGGAAAGTAGTTGCCTCATTCGAAGTCAGCACTGTTATGCAAATGTTGGTGTCGCATCTGCAACAGAGCTGTACTGATTGCGGGACGGAATGACAAGTGATTTTTGGGTTATCAGCGAAATTTTGGTTTTTTTTTGCAGAAAGTTCAGTCCCTTTTTGGTAAAGAGTGCTTTGTGGAAAGTATTTTATTCGACTTTAATACAAGTCAGCTCATCTTGCAATTTCAGCGGACACTGCCATATCCAACGTTCCGTCGTCGTCTGGTGCTGAGCAGACTCCGACGGTGGCAGCTCGCCGTTCATGGCATGATGCCTATCAGCAGAAAGTTCAGACAAGAAGCCCGTTCTTCCGCTGGTGGTAGAGCTGATATCCTGTTGCTTTCCGATTTTCACTTGCAACTCAACCACATATCATTCAGTTTGCTAGTTTCTGAAGTTAACTATTTACTACATCTTTTTCGGAATATTAACCAGTTGTCAATCCTCTTTCTTAACATACGTTACAATGACTTATAGTTATTCACAATATCCTTTTGAGAATGCACTGTCAAACCTTTCTGGGGCAGCCTAAAAAAGGTATCTCCATTGTTGGAAGTGTGATCCGGTTTTGTTTATGAACGCCTCTAATTGTTTTTGCTTTCACTGTGACGATCAACGAAAGATCGTGCGCGCTACTGCTCTGAAGATTTTGTAAAACGCTCCACTGGATACTTTTGCTATTAACGAAACTTTTGCAAGTAGGTAAATTGTAACATTTCTTAGCATGTACTTAGTTGCGGGTTCATTGGTTTATTCACGGTATGTGGTTCAGTTACATAACGCTAGCTTTTCTGACTTACGAAAAAGGAGCTATCTTTCCTCTAAAGTATTGCTATTTTTTGTATTGTATTGAATATATCTTGATAGTGATGGCTAACAGTTCTAAAGGGTAGTCAAGTTATGGAACACTATCCGATTTTTCTGACTTCCTCGCATTCACTCTTGCTGCTCGTGTTGTATCAGTAAATATGCACAAAATATCTAGCAGTACAGACTGCACCGTCTTATTTGAAGTTAAGGTACACCGATTGAGTGTGTTTTTAGAATCTAAAACTATCAGGAAGAAGTTGAGCATGTCGCTCTGCTCTTACGAACCTTTGAGGACCTCTAAAGTAGGAGGGTACATTGCATTGTGGGGCGGCATCTGCCTCTTTTTTTTGGGAATAGGTATCCCTAAGCCATGTTTTGGCTAAAATTGCGGATTACTCAAACGCGCATAGGGGAAAGTTTATCTTCGGTTTTCAGATGTCATGGATAACGGAAGGATATCTCGAAAGTGTTTACTGGCTGGTAAGCATTTTTGGGGTTTCTGGAGATCTGCGAGCAATGTTACGTCTGTCGTTTTATTCACAACGAATTTGTATCGGGTTTCTTCTTGTACGAAGGTTGTATCACACTGCACGATTGAAGTGTTTACAACTTTAGTGTTCAAAAAAAGGGTATGGACTCGTCTCCGCAAGGAAAGGTGCTCTGATAATGTCTAGCAAAAACTGGGCCCATAGTCGTCCGTGTCGACCGTGAGCAGGCACAAAGCCGGCGCTGGACGCTACGCGCGGTGGCACTGTGTCATGCGGAGTGATACGGATCCTCGAAGAGGTTCAAAATCAGCACTTTGAGATGCATAAGCAGATATGCATCTCATGCAGAAAGATCATTTGGCTCAAATTTACCGGCTCATACATTCGAGCACAATAAAGTATATCTGTACGTCTTCTCCTTTTCCTTGAGTTCTCATCGGAACGATGCTTTTAAAGAAGATGTGAGAGTCAAGTCTTCTTTCTGCATTACGAGGCGCAGTTTTCGAAATCTGATACAGAGCAAGCATAGGGAGCTTAAATGTCTTTTACGACTGCCACCTGGGACTTATCTGTGCATCGTTTTGGCCTACGTTCTGTGCATACGCTTTTTGTCTTTAAAAGCAGCACATGTCGGCTTTTTTGCGTTTGTGGAGATGGATGCGAAGAGCCATCCTGGCTAATGCGAAACGGCACTGAGGGGTCGAGTAAGTCGCGCTCGGACATTCCCAGTGAAGGGAGCAGAGCCACGAGCTTTTATGCAAATGACCTTGATTTATATTAACCATATTTGGTAAGGCAACCACGGTGAATATACTGATATATAAGGAAATGCTGAGTATCCCGCCGTGTATGAATTACGTAGTTACTACGACCAAGCTCTCCCTTCGACACCTTATGCAATTTTATGGGACATTACGCAGTAGAGAAGAACGTCCATTCATTTGAACTTCCTAATTTACACGTTCCTATACAAAAATTCACTTTCAATTATGCTGAGGAGTTGGACGGGATGTGTGACTGCGAGGCTAACAATAAATGCTATCTCCAAGCAGCAACCTGGCCATTTGATTTCCGTCGCGCTGAAATTACAGTTACCGATGAAGTTCGTAGATATTGCTGTTTGTGTCATCTTCGTCTGATTTAAAATGCTACCATCGAAAAAATTTCATGGTGTTTTCAGAAGTGCATGTCAGCTACATCTGTTTGCAAAACCGTTTATCACTAGAAAATTTCTGTATATTACGCAGAATTTCCGAGAACCTGAATTCAATATTCCAACTCAATCTCTTGCCTGTCGAAGGCTGCGAATAGTGGCGCAACTGAAGCGTGTCATATTGTGGTGAACTACCGCCGACAGTTGGATGTTTGCAGTTGAAAATTAATGCAGGTGTCAAGGTCGTGAAAGTATCTTGTGCTGAAACAACAAAGAGAAGACCTAACCAGATGCTCTTGTCAAACAGAAAAGGGGAAAACAGCTCGCATTCGTAGCAAAATAGAATTTTATTTTGAATATCTCATATGGTATGATAAATAAGCTTGTTTACGACTTTTGATTTTCGCACAACAATAATGCAAATCGTCATAGTTTTCAATGTTAACGCTAGTTTTCGCAGCTCAGAGTACACACAGGGATTGTAGCACAATTGAGCAAAAAATTAGTGTTCATAATTGAAATTCAAAGGCTGCGCCTTCTTCGACAGACAGCTTCGCCTGATATTTGATGGCATGACATCTATGAATGCTTGTCAGCGAATTGTGAATATATGATCAGAAAAACGAGGGAGATTTGACGTGGTACTTCGGAATATTAGGTTGGAAAGAAAAAAATGTCGTTTTTTATTTTCTTGGGCATCGCAACAAACCAAATGCAAGAAATATATGTTGGATCTTATTCGGTTGAGCAAAGCAACCTCAACAAAATGGCATTATTGTTTTCGCAGCAAGTTACGTCACGTGAATTTCGAAGATAAAATTTAAAAGTTTCAAATGACTAGAAAATCGAAGAAATTCAATTCGTTTAAGAAGTTACTACGAACCCCCAAATTGCTCACGTATAGACATCCCTCAACAAACATTCTTATGCGCAGTTGCTGTAATCTTTCCTTGCTCAAACATTGAAAGAATGAGAATTTTTGCTGCCAAAATTTCGAGAAATACCGAATTTAAGCTTGTTTCTTCGGTAATTTTCAAATGAATTCGATATTTCTCGGAAATAAACGCTGAATGCTAGAATGCTGGGAATCTACGGTTGAACTTCCCAGGCTAAGTGAATGGAATTACTTAAGCGGGAACGGCAGCATCATTTTGGCAGAAGCATGGAAATTTTCAATTTTTCGACGTCTAGCCACGGAAAAATTACAGCAACCGCGCATATGAATGTTTGATGAGGGATGTACGTTCATGAGCTAGGTGGAGGTCTATAGAAAATTTTTTGGACGGAGATGCATTTTTTGATTTTTCGGTCATCTGAAACTTTTTAGATACCATCTTGGAACTTCACATGGATCAAACTTAATGCAAAAGCAGTAGAGCCATTTTGTAGGACCTGCTTTGCACTATTAATGATACTCTATGTACGTTTGTGGGGTTTGAATTGTTGCGATCTCATGGGAAATAAAAAACGACTTTCTTTTCTTTCCAATTTAAAATAAGTGCAAACAGAAGCAATCGTTGTCTTTGAGCTTCTCTTCTATCGATTAGGGCATCGAAAAAATTTCGAAGCCTCCTGCTCTAACAAATCAAACATTATATTGTCTCTTGATGACAGATGTCAAGCTGCACATTCGCATAAAATGCCATCGCATTCTGAAGAAATTTTTACAGGTATGAAAGGGCGCGGCGACAGCTCTTTAATGCCAAGAGTTTTCTTGGTTTTCGGAATTGTACTAGTCCTAGTCTGTTGCTGCTCCCATAGATTTGGTTGATTTCAGTTTCGCTAGAGAGAGGAAATTGTTTGCATATAGCGGCGTTTTGGTAGCTTTGAAAAGAATTTCATTGATCGAGAAAGTAAAAGAACTTGCGTCTAAATTTGATGTTTTTAGTGCATGAGCTTCTCCCACTCAGAAAAAAAAACGGGCCGAAAGCTATTCAGTTGCTACCCGAGTTTGCAAATACCCCTTGTCTCTTTTGCGTCTCTAACAGTTCTAATAGATCCATCACTTTGAGACATGATTGCTTTTTTCACCTCTACTTTTGATCGTAACCAAAAGAGCAGGTTCAAAAAGGAGAGTCGAAAGTACTGAAGAAGTTCCTAAACGAGGATGCGCATCGGCAGAGACAGACTCAGTAATCTTTGCGCGACTGAGTGTAAAGATGAAGGTGCGAGATTCTTCGGAATGTATAGGAAAACTGATGTGGATGGGGAGCATTGTGTGCGATAAGAACCCTATCCTTAATGCGAAAATTTTTGATCTTGTACCAGGAACTTCACATAATGAGATAAAGCAGCTCGATTGTACGATACGAACATACTATATAATAAATCCGGCTTTGCAGTTGGAATGCTAATGCCTTTTTTAGGTCACACATGGCAATTTAGGTGACCTGCTCTGTCTGAATGCGTGAGCTAATCGCTCGGACCGTTCTCTGCTGACAATTCTATACTATCAGAGCAAAAACTGAACCCTTGTCTAAGTAAATTACAACGCAACCCTAGAGTGTGGAACCGTTACACCAAAAAACTGGGTCCAATGTACATTCGACACTTCGCTGTTTTTTTGGTGTCTAGGCGCAAAGTTATTTGTATCGCCATTCAAAAGCTATACACATTCCATCTCAGGGCCTAAAACGCGTTGTCTCAAAGTATTTCGCAAGACTTGTGCCGCCGGCACAGCCGCAAAATACCGGACCAGAACAATATACGCGCCACCGCGTGCGACGGAACTTCTCAGTCTTACGCCTGCCTTGTGCTGGCACGATGCCGACACACGCATCTATGAAGCGCATTTGCTGAGAAGCATTCTATGTGCTACGCAATTCTTTACTAAACATGCGCTCTTGTAACACACCAGGGTCTTCAGTGTTTTCAGGGATGCTCGGAAGAAGATCTTGCTTATCAATACGCCGGATGCGTGCTATTTATTATCCGAGAGCTTGTGCTTCACTTTTATGATTTATGATATATGTGGTACTAAAAGAAGTAGATTGGACATTTCAAGGTCGCAGTCAAGAAAGTGGAGAACAGAACACAATGCTTGGAGGTATGAAGGCAAATTTTACCAGCAGGGTTGTTAATATGTAAAAAATGTGTATACTCCTTCCTAAATTTAACACACTCTTGTAGGTTCCAAACAATCAAGAGTAATATTCGTAGAGTGCTGTTATTCAATTTTGACCTCATCTTAGCAGAGAAGATTGGAGGAGAGAAGGAAGAATGCAGATAATCACAAATAGATGTACAAAATTTCACCAATAAAGCTATTTACTCGTAAATTACCGGTTTCCAGTTTAACAGAAACAGCACTTATGAATCATCAGCTACTTAACTTTGTCACAATGACGGGCTAAGTGGATGTTCCCTGTGCTGACCAAAACTTACTAATCTTGTCAATGGTTAAATATCTACTTCTACTTCCTGATTCCAAAGCCAGTGTGCACTCGGGAAATATAACCATTTTGTTTGTGAAAAATTTGAAAATCATTTAGATACGAAAGTGATGCAACGGGTGCCCAACCGGTTATCGCATTCATGGAGCAGATCACTGTTGAAAAATTCATGAAATGCATTTGCACGCATTTCCGTTGACGAGCGATTTCGTTGCTGTTCTGATGCTCTGCCCCAGCCGAATGCATTGCAGGGGAGCTTTCAAAAAATCCCTAGAAATCGGGCTTTTAGTTATTAATGCCCTTGATTGAGATTTTGGAATCAACTAGCTATGCTAATGCGATTGTCCCCACAAAATGTCCTGCTGATTTGTCAAGATATTTCGTATTGAAAATAGAGGGCTGAAACATTAGATACTAACAAACAAATAAACATTAGACAACTTTTATGGACTTCAGATTATCAGCCAAAAATACATTAAGGTCTTTTAAAAAATAGTCGAAATAACAACATAAAACTACCTATTTCCTCATTTCCTCCATTCATCGTACAAAAACTGCTAGGGACATGCAGAAGTTTTTATACCCAAATTCGCCTGAGCGACGAAACTTATCACACTTTGATTACTCTCGCGAAAAATCATTGTCAACGGAGTATAATACACTCTTAAATGGCGGCCTTGAGACATCTTCGCCTTTTCTTTCATACTCTGTTACCAAATATCAAAAGTGACATTCATTATCAACCCAAATTTTTGTACTCTGTAAGAATAGCCGTTTATTTGTTGCACAGCAAAACTAGTTCAAGTGTAATGGTGCAAGTTACTTCGTTTACGTTTTTCAAGTAATGATTGATGAGAAATTCTTTTGGCTTTTTCTGCGCTTGGAAACATTTGAGAAAAGCAACAAATCACTCGCAGTATTGCAGAAAAACCAACAAAGATTGTTTTTTCGCTTCTGCAGTACTAATTTTTTTTCATTTTGTATTCGCATTTTGCGATGTAATGCAAGTAGTTGCAGCATTTATTGAAGGAGCATTTATGAGGCTTGACTCAGAATGGAAGTCACTTCTTCCCACAATTTGTGTCTGAGGTTAGCACATGCTCAAATGTCAAAACAATATATGATGATTCTATTTTTGGAGTAGTAGCACTTTTATCATGAAAAAAGTATACCATTCATACTCCAGAAGCGGTTTTAACAAGTATGCTTGGGAGGTTTTGGACAACATAATCATGCACAAGAATTTTGAACGAATTGGAATGCTTTGACAGCGTTCTTTTTCGTAACAAAAAAGTTGTTACCTAAAGTGTTCCAAAAACGAGCAGTAATGTCGCAGCACTTCTTCTTCAAACGTAACAATTCATTGAATTTCTGTCATTCCAAGAATGACTGTCCAGTTGCGATTAAGGACATCAAAGAAGGAGTACATCACTAGCACCTGACCGATGCAAGTTTCATTGCATTGCATACTTTGAAGTCTTTATTCGGAACGCATCTGGAATGTTTTTGTATGGAGAAGAACAGTGGAGTTATTCATCGCCTCTCTTATTATGGAAAACAATAACCAGTTATCGATGACAGAAGAACGGCAAAGAGAAGCATGCACTTACATTTTTGAAGAATAGTGGGGACCAACTGCACTGACAAAACCATATTGTTCCAATTTGTTTTGACGTACTAAGATAGATTATAAGGAAAATAAACCGGCGTTTGCCCAGATACCAACTAGTTTCAGATATTACCAAGCATAAGTAATGAAGCATCATACGATGGATATTCTTTCTAGGCTGGCAAAAAGATCCATCTCGTTCTTAAGTCGAGATTCCGTACATAGTCCTCAGTCTATGAAGAATGATTTGACCAGAAAAATATCAGCTTTTCCGCATAATTTCCTTTTAGAAGTTGATTACCAAAGATAAGGGCCCCCACACCTGTAAGTTCTTTAGTCTTTGTTGCCGAATCTGATTTTCTGTATTTCTACAGAATTTTCACTCTAGTTGCTTTATGTTTATGTTCAAGCCGACTTCGCTTGACAGCTGACTCACTATTTAATGCTTCGCATTCTGTAGGTATGTAGACTTTCAAGATGTTTTGAGAGTGAGGATGTCGATGATAATACTGATAGGATAATGATTCATTATCCTATCAGTATTATCATCGACATCCTCAGGGTCAAGCAAGAGGTGTGGCACACGATCGCTGGTTACGACCCCCCCCCCCCTCTAATTGCTGTCTGAATAAGACCACCCCCCCCCCCTGAACTATATACCTAAGATAGCATTACTTAAAGACCTTGTCACACAACGGGCAACTATTCATGATTAACATGTCAATTTAGCCCCTGTAGACAAAGTTTGTGCGAGTTCTGAAGATTCAAGATACTAGGCCACCTAAGTAAAATGATCATTTTCGAACATGATTAACTTTTTTAAAAGGTGAACTAGCTACCTATTTTTGCACTCAAGACAAAGCACTACTCCTTCTTTGGCCATTTCATAAATCTCGCTTCAAAAGACCTCCATATTGTGGAATTAGAAGCCAACCAAGATCTCGTTTTCTCCAATTTTCGCTTTTGATGGCTGTGCTTTGAACAGATATTACTCAGAGCTAAGAAGAAAAATCAGGCTCAAATCACCCCTGTGAAATCTACGAGATTTAGGCTATCGAATCATATCAATATTGTTCACTAAAAATGTTTTATTGATATAGTTAATGGGGTGTGGCACAACCCCTAAAAAGCTGTGGCAGCCACAGTTTTTGAGGGGTTGTGCCACACCCCATTAACTTACCTTCAAATCATTCAAATCTCTGCTTTTTTATATCGTTGCTATTGCTCAACCTTCTTCATTACATAGTAGGAAAACCATTTGAAATCGTTTCTTCTGTGGAAAGATATAATCGTTTTTCCTTACCTATGCAAATGGAAAAATACTGCGAAAATATTGGGTTACGATAATACGCCTAGTCTGCGCTACTATGTAAATCGCGATGTAAGGGGACAAGAATGAGTATCTACGATAGCGTAACCCTCGTAATTTACATTAGAGCGATTTGAACCTGATTGGTCTTCTCTAGTCTGAGATATTGAAAAATGGAAAAAATGAGATTTTGGCTTACTCATAATTCCATAGTTGGGATGTTATTCGAAGTGGGATTCCTAATGTGAGCAAAAAAGTAGCAGTTCTTTGTATTAGATGCAGAAAAATGTAGTTAACTCACCTTTGAAACGAAGGTAACATGTTTAAAAATGACTATCTCGCTTGGATGGCCCAATATTTGGAAACCTCAGAAATCGCTGGAACTTGGTTATGCTTATACTGCGCCTTTATTACGCTTACGGTATGTATACGATGGTAGGCCGAAACATTAATATGCTAGTACTTTACACAGTGCCTATCTGACATTGTTAACGAATATCATGTTATCGTTAACATCAGCTCACCTCAATAACGTCCCTCCCCCTCCCCGACCCCTCAATACGACCCCCCAGGTTTGGCGTGCCACGCCTGACCCTGATAATGATATATAAGCACGCGGTCAACATCAATAAAGATTCCCGAGCAAAGTGTGTAAATCTGACAGCGACTGATGTTCCACAAGTTTCGTCGCTCAGCTTGCAGCATTGCAAGAAATTCGACTTTGTTATATACTGGTTGTATTATTTCCGAAGGGGGAGAGTGGCGTAGCGGTATGAGGCGCCGATATGACCAGGTGGACGCAGGTTCGATCCCGCCCCTGGGCCAACCAAGCCCTCTACCTCCCGGAGACGGTAAATCGGTACCAGAGTAATGTGGGAGGATTAAGCACAACTTGGTAACCGGCTGGCCCCCGCAAGTTCATTGTAAAGGCTCGCACGCACACAATTGCCTCCTCGACTATGAAGTAGTGTGCGTTTCGCGGCGCATGCCCGCAGAGGGTGTTGAGGACGCCGGACCCTTTATCCTTTATCCTTTATTATTTCCGAAGAAAAGGCCTTGCTACTTGCATTTCTGATCCATGGCCTGCAAATTGTTTTCTTCCATGGTTACGCAGAATTTGACAGTTGTGTTATTTGTACTTAGAAGGTTACCTATGTAAAATATCGAGAGTCAGATTTCATGTGTAGAACACAAAGAAAGATTCTAGGTGATTCTGTTGTAAGTGCGCCCATTGATTCTGTAATATGAAAGAAATCATGAATTGTTCAAAGGCAACGAATCCATACCAGTTTTTTTTATTCAGAAAACTAGTAGTGTTTACGTCGATAAGTTAAAAGTGTAGCACCACTTTGCAATTTTATTCAAAAAGCACAATCGCTCAGGAATGAGTTGAGCGATTCTGTTCAAACAAAATGAATCTAGAGAAATGTGTCAGTGTGACTGAAACATTTATTTTTCATATGCCGGTTACGCTCTTAAATGAAATTTCCGAAAAGTCCAGAATTGAAAAGATGAGCGAAGATTGCATGCATTACAAAACGAGGTTTTCAGCAAGCCCTGCACTGGATAGAATTCAGCCCCCCCCCTTCCCCCTCCCTCACCGCTCCTCTCCCTTCCTTCCAACCCGACCTTGTAGGGGGACGATCAAGATCGTAATTTCAACTTCACATGACTCTATTGCATTTTACAATGATAAGAATGTTACATATGAGCTGATACTCTCAAAAACAACACTGATACACTATCGTAAGACCCTGTTGCTCTTCTCATGTAAAGTTAAAGTGCCTCGGCTGGATTCTGATGAAGTTGTGTACTTGAGCAGAACTATAGATTGGAGACTGGTATTTGCCACGTTGGACATGTTCTGTGAAACTTTCTCAATGAGAAAAGGTAGAGAGTAAACTACTTAGGTAGTCAGAGAAGAGTACTAGATTAAAAACATGTTTACGGAAATGCGTTGATGAAAACTTGTTGATCCGAACCTTAAAAATTGGGATGGAAATGAGAGAGAGTTAATGAAGCCTGCCTGCCATTCAAACCTAGGGAATATGTGTTGCGTCTAATGCTCAATCATTGGGTAGATTATTACCCAATGACTATTACGAGAAGTTAGCCGCCCATCAGCAAATGATATGCTAAAAAAAGTAGAAATACCTCAGCTGAAGATCTACATGAGCATCATCATGATTTTGATCTAAAATCGATACAGGATATCAGGAAGCTTCAGACAAGCAACATGCTACATATCATGCCAGCTCGAGCAGCCAAAAGAGGGAGCAGAGTCATGTAAACTAGGATAGGATGTAAACCTGTCAATCCAACAGGCTGCAAAGTACCCAAAAACCGGGCACCCTTCAGTCGAAATTGTCGCATTTGAGTTATTTACTCAATCTGTTCTATAGTGCCAGTTTACTGTTGTTTGGACGATGATTTGTAAACGATTGGGGATTTGCAGGCTTTTGAAACCATGATTGCTCATACTGCAAGCCTAAGCCATATCATCAATGAGAAAAATTCATTTAAATCCCGTGCATTGCAACAGTTTGTTAATATTCTGTCCGCATAGCAGAGTTTTGCTTTGTCGTCTCTGCTCTAGCACACTCTCAAAAAGCCACTTCAGGCGAAGCAAACCAAAGGAAATGAAAACACGAAGGACTGCTGGAAAAGTTGATTTTGTTCTCTTGGAAGGTCCTTTGTGCCTACGCGTAAACTTCGATGCATGTGGCTTACTTCTAAGAAGGAACAAATGAGTTATATGCAAATGGATGAAAACGTAAAAGCTTCACTGGATGATAGCTTAGGGATCAGATCAAAAATGGCGAAAACACATTAACAATCTGACTTGGCAAGTTCGAGAAAAGACAGAGACAACTTCGAGGCTCGTCAGAAACACCACTTCAAATTGCGATGGTGGTCAGTAATCAAAGGTCCAAGTTTCTTTATTTAATTTTGTGTTCGCTTTGCCCACTCCTGGAGGTTTGTTGAGCATTATTTTTTCCAAACGTATGTTCGGAATACTTCTGCTCTTTTTGACAAAATATGAGGTTTGGCTGAAGCTATGAAGCCCCGCCTATGCTCTAAGAAAAAACTCATGACATTTATTGCTTTAATTCTTTTTCTAAGAGTTCTGCAACACCTAGGTTTATGCAACATGAATGATTGTTATTCATCACAAGTTCAGCGACATGAACTATAAATTTTTTGGACGGGGATGACCGATGGCCGATGCGTGACACCGTTGAATGTGGTGAGATTGTCATCAAAGAGTTGTATCTAGCATTGAACACAATTTCGA
Source organism: Cylicocyclus nassatus (assembly GCA_958299035.1). NCBI lineage: Eukaryota > Metazoa > Nematoda > Chromadorea > Rhabditida > Strongylidae > Cylicocyclus > Cylicocyclus nassatus. The sequence goes on from CATQJL010000326.1 coordinate 19,875,571, forward strand.
CTGTTCTCATAAGCAATTGACGTCTCTCTATCCAGTTCGACACAGCAAGCACGTCAGCCAAACCTCATCTCACATCGTAGATGGAGTAATTGAACTTTGTGGACCGAATGCGAGATATAAGCAGCGATTACTTAAAGGCAGTGGATCGGCAACGAACCCTTCTCGATTGTGGTGGAGTTAGGGGTAGTAGACACCCCAAATACTATATCCTGAAGCCCACCTGTGCATATGCATTAATCCTTGAAAACTGGCTTCAAAACTACACCGACCCCGCCCACTCAGTGGAAGTGGGCGGGGCTGGTGGAGTTTTGAAGCCTATTTTTCAGGGCTTGGCGCATAAATTGGCAGTTTGGGTTCGGACTACAGTATTTGGGGTGTCAATACCGCCGTATATATAATATCAATATCGATCAATATTAATGGCTGCCTGGGCCAATCAGCCAATTGCCGCAAAAATGAGTGGTGTTACAGTATTCTGCAGCCAGTCACTGTTTTTGGAAGGATCCGCTCCAGCCTCCTCAGCAATCTCCAAGGCCGAAAAACGCGCCATAAAAAGCACTTTTTGAGTTTTCAAGCACAGCTCTGGTCCGAACGCATCCATAAGGCCAAGGAGGAACAGAAAGCGCGCAGTTGCAATTCTTCCGAGCCACTGCCTTCAGTCTATTTGCTGGCTATTTTAATATGGCGAGTATATCATGAGTTTATACGTCGCGTTTAAGATCACGATATACTCGTGGTATCAAGAAAGCCGGCATATAGATTACAGGCAGTGTCTCGGCAGATTTTGCATTTCCATCTTTTTGCATGTTTTGGACCTTTTCGACCCGTAGACCCCGAATTTGAGCTTTAAAACGGGTGAAAAGACCTTTTTCGGGCGTTTACCCAATTTTCAAAAGGCAGCTCGGACGAGAATCAGTGGGAAAGTTTGGAGGCCCGGCACGAGACCCTGCTGCCTGTAATTTTTGCTTTGCATAGCATGCACAATGCGGGAGAGCGGTGGTGGGGTCCTGCGCTGAACGCTAAGCAAGGTCGTCCGAGCAAGTGCCGATTGGGGTTGCGCGCGTCGGTTCAAGGGCTATTTTTTCGGCCCAGGGGGAACATCAACTAGCCGGACTGCGATTGGAGGTCGTGCGATGACAAGGAACCCCACCATAGTAATATCCCCCAGAGGGCGAATCTGCCGGGACACTACCTTTAATGGCTTGCGGAATGGGACACTACCTTTAATGGCGTGCTGAGCTCGAGCTTGATTGCGACCTCATATACGTCACAGCATGGAGAAAACGATACGGCCTCTTATTTCGTCATAGAAAAAATTCGTAAATCTTTCGAGAATCTTTCGAGGGGGGGGGGGCGGTTCAACGTTGATAAAGACGACGTACAAGCGTGGTCATCAAGGAACTGCTGAAGTATGGCTATTTCTCATCTCTAAGAAGTCCAACTTATTTTTTTATATCCTCGCATGGGTCCCGCTAATGCTGAGTCTGCTTTTCTTGTCAAGTGTCTCCGCGTTTTTCTATCTAAGGCAGTCATCATCTATCATAAGCTCTAGCAGGTCGGCCTTGATTCTGTTCATCCACTTCATCTTAGGTCTATCCCTAGGCCTTTTTTCTGTGGCTACACCGTTAAGGCTAACCACCTAATGCAAATTCTTCCATCTGCGCACATGCCCGTACCACCATAATCTCTTCTCCTGCATTTTCTGGAGCGGTATGTATGAAACGCCTGTCCGGGTAAGGGTTCTCATTCAGGTAGTATTGGCTTCATAGCCCGTGCTCTGGGGGGTCTGTATTCATCATTGTTTGTCCATCTTTTGGAGGTCGTACTACCCTAATGATGTAGAATAATGAATAACAGCACACTGCTGTATATGCTGAGATTTTCGGTATTTTGTATGATCCACAGGATCTTCAAAGAATCAAGACTCAATTTAAAAGTGATTTATCTTTGCAAAAAACTCAATCAAAACTTCGTAATGTTATGCTGTTGATCTATTATGCCAGTGCTGAGCATTTTTGTGGAAATGATAAGTAGAAACTCAAGAGACGAAATCTTCGATAAACCTCCGCTCGCGAGTTGGGGTTTATCGAAAAACTAAAAACTTCCACTGTGCCACTGTAACATGCTTAGCACTGTCATAGTAAGTCTTCAGCACAACTTTACGACGTTTTCATTGAGTTTCTGCGAACATAAAGCCGTGATCACTTGGGAATCTCGTTCGGGACCCCACAAAATACCGAAAATCTCAGCTTATACAGCAAAGTGCTGCTATCCATCATGCTACATTATTAGGATAGTAGGGTCTCCAAAAGGTGGACAAACAAGGAAGAACACAGATCCCTAGAGCACAGAACTATGAAACCAATGCTGCCTGAATGGGAACCCTTACCCGGAGGGACGATTGATACATACCGCCGTTGGGCTCGTGTAATATCATTGCAGATGTGGTCTTTCAGCGTAGCGCAGAAGGTCCATCGCAGTATTCTTTTTTCCATGAAACTGACAAGGGAAGCGTTTCTGGTCGAAGTGGCATTTTCAATAGAGACCGTACCACTTTGAAGGGCATTGCACGATGGCTGCAAATCTGCCTTCATCATCTGCCAAGCGCCTTTGGACGTCGAGACCGTTTTTTGGGACGAAAAATGAGTACAGAAAATAGTTGAAATCAGTTGTTACAGCGATTCTTGTAGCGCTTAGATAAAGCAATGTTAATTATCAGCATATTAGACAAAATGAGTCCATTGCATGAACTGCTTCAATACTCGAAACTGGATCATTTTAGCAAATATGGGCGATTTTGTCCTAGTTTTGCGTTCAGTTTTCTTGAAAAATGCCCATAACTCGGCGTCCAGAGGCGCTTGGCAGATTTGGAAAGCAGATTTGGAATTACTGTGCAATGCTCTCCAAAGTAGTATGGGTTTCATCTGAAAAGACCACTTCGACTAAGCGCTCTTCCCTTGTGAGCTTGCGCCCTCGTTCCGCATACATGGCTCACTGATACAGTGCTGCTGGACGGACAGCGGTCAGGTACAGTTAGGACTTGAGTTGCACTAACATCCTTTTATCGCACAGAACTCCCGCTAAAGCTCTCCATTTTATCCACGCTATATTCACCCTGCCTGCGACCTCTTCTTGTATTCCTCCCTCCGCTAAGATGTGAGTGCGTAGATAGTTGTGTGACGTTGTCTTTTGGCTCTTCATCATCGATGCTCATGGTCACTGGAGTTTGTTTCCCCACTTTCATGTATATTGTCTTCCTGGTGTTGAGCCTCAGGTCACACAACTCTAGCTTTACCTTTTTACCTCGTCTTGCAACTCCTTCCTAATATTTGCTATCACCATTATCTGCGTAAGGAAGTGTCCAAATTGAATGGTCCTACTGCGGTGTTCATCAAATGATGAAGAGCAAGGGAGAGAGAACTGAACCAACCGATTTGGAACTCTTTCAATTGTCCAACATCTGTTTGTACGTGAATTGAAGCTTTGCAGTAAATCTTTATTCACTGAACGTACTCCTTTGACAACTCTGCTCTGGCACCATGTGTTTCCGTAGAGCCCCATATGACTTTATGGGGCACCTTATGAAGGCTTTCTACAGGTCCACGAAGGCTGCATGCAATCACTTCTGCTTTTCTCTATATTTCTCCATCACTATGCGAGCGAAGTGGATGGCCTCGGTTGTATCTACTCCTTTCAAAAATGCTCTGATTTGGTGTCGACTCTATGATACTCAGACTGTTGGAGCGTACAGCGCGCGCACAGTCACACGGTGGCACAACATCCAGTGCGCGGATGGCGGGACACTGGATACCGCGCCGCTGGGGCTGGCCCGCGGATGGCTGCATTTTTTTCAGTTTTTCGTTGCGCTTTATACAGGTCTTGGTAATGAACTCCACACTTCATACGCCAAAAATATTGATTCGTATTTGAATCCAAGAATTCAGATCCAGCATCCATTCGCAATGCTACCGAAGGCTAACGCTTGAGAGCAAAAAAAACTTCTTCTGCGACTACTCATTCGATAAGATGTACTATCTAACCTCTTGAATGACGAGGCAGCCTGACCACTGCGTCGTACACTACGCGGGTATCCCTTGTGCTTACAGCATGTGATAATAACAGGCGCGCGGGCCGCACGGGTAGAGTATAAAGGCACGCGCACGGCGTGGTACAAAATCAGGCGAGCGGGTCGCGAGATCGAACATAAGCGTAGCGCGCGGGTCGCGGTGTTGGATTAATACGCGCGCCGCACGCACCAAAAGTTCTGATGGCACGCGTTTGGCGTACTGCCGGACACGCCCACAAATAAGGCACGCGCTTTGCGGCTTTGACCATAAACGCGCGTGCGCCGCCCGCTCCAACTGTTTGAATATCTTGAACTCGCGTTTTGATTATTCGCTCAAAGATTTTTAGAGTGTTGCTCAGCGATCGGATTGATCGGTAAGATGCGCACTCTGCTTCGTCTACTTTGTTCATCCATATCGGAATCGTTGTGCCTGTATATTCGTCGTGAGGCATATTCTTTCTCCCTATGATTGGGTTGAGGAACGTGTTTGCTATGAGGCCCCGGATGGTCCACGTATTTTTCGGATCTCGCATGGTATGTCGTCGGAATTCGTTTTGCAATCTTTTGTTTTTCTTACAGCTGACCATATCTCGTCTTAAGTGTGCTGATACTGGTCTTTCTATGGGACTAGCGTCTGGATAGAATTGAGAGTGAGTGTACCTGGTGTGGCCTTCTTTTCGAAGTAGGTTCTCCATCTTTCAGTGATGCCTCTGGTTTTTTTAGCGTCCTACCAAGTTTGCCTTTGATATGGAGGGAAGTGCTCCATATATTTTGTGAACTTCGCTCTACTTCTTGCTATCCGGCACAGTCTCTCCCTCGCGAAACCCCAAGTTTCTCGTAGAGTTCTTTCATGTACACCTGCTTTACTCTCTTTGCAGAAGCCTTCGCAGAGTGTTTGGCATGCTGGTATGTCTGACGAACGTCCTCCGATTTCGCATCACGTCTTCGCTTTCCTTCCTTTATGTGACTTTCTGCATTTCGTCATTCCACCATACCACTTCTTGATTGAACTTTCTTTCTTCTGGGTTTGCACTTCCCAGGACCATGTGTGCCACCTGATGAACCCGACCTTTCGTGCTTGCCCAGGATCGCTCTTTCTTTTGCAGGCTTAGGAGAGTCGTTAGTAGTGCTTGTTTCGCCGCATCGTTGGTCTTTAATTTCCTGCGTTCCCTGGTCTGTTCTGGTCTCCAAGTGTGCCTATCATCGAGATTTCCATGTCGAGGAGCAATGGTCCATGTTGCGGTATACAGCTCTCAGCAGGGATCACTTTGCAGTCCTTCACGTTTTCGAGGTCCCCTGTTAAGTCTACTTCGTTTGTCGCTACTCGTACATGTTGTAAGGTGGTCATTCTTCCTGATGTAGTATGTGTTCTCCAGGACCAAGTCATGAGCTAAGGCAAATTCTAATGTGCTCACCTTCATTGCATGTTCTGTATCCGTGGTCTCAGTGACATTTCCCAATTGCTTCCCGGCTTTCCTCCACTTATTTTGAGCTGCTCCTAGCAGGAGTGTTTCATTCAGTGGAGCTGAACTGATGCGGTTATACCTGCCAGAATGCCTTCTTTTCCTTGCATCCGACTGGTGACGCATAAGCGGTGATTACCGTAGAGCTTATTTCCCAATATCTATCTTTGCACTCGTCAGACAGTCCCTCATACGCTCAAAGTCAGCAATATTGCTCCTTATAATCTCTGAGACAACTATACCAACTCCTTTGGCGCAGATGGGTCCGTTGCAAAGGAGCTTATCTCCATCTCCAATGTCGACTGATCTCGCCCCGCTACTTCTCTTCCTGTATGCAGACTACATCGACTCAGTACTCTGCGTTGATACCACTGCTT